>CM073585.1:59743020-60073020 GCA_037074715.1 Magnolia kwangsiensis
CAGTTGCACCAATACCATAGCTTGGTGGAAGTGTGACGCAGACATTAAATATAAACTACAAGTTACAATCTACTAGACTAGAAGTACCATGATTAGTTCAGAGTATAGGACTCAAAATGAATCATATTATAGATCTTAGTATAATATAATAGTCCAAGGTACTAAGTCAATACAACAGCAGAGGTTGAGTGGTCTCCTAGACACCATCATCACCCTCAATGAGTATGACAGTGTGAGTTTTTAGGTTTTTTTAGTACTTTGTAAATAGCTTAATGCCAAAGCATTCTATGCAAAATAATAATAATAATAATAATAATAATATAAAATAAAAATAAAATAAAAAATTCTACATTTAAAATGAAACACATCTCTTTGAGCTGCAATGGGCAGAAGGTACATGCAATTAGATAGTGAAAAGAAGTAAATTGATGGAAAATAAAAGGACATTAGAAGGGTTTGTAAGCAATTGAAGCACTCTTGAGAGGTAACCACTAGAGAGGAGTCAAGAGGAACCACTTGAAAAAAGGAGTCTATGTTCTTGGAAACTTCCATGCATAAAGAAAATCCCAACAGAGCCTCTACACCCTGCTCTTCCCTAAGTAATTGCACTTAGTATGTTTAGTATCTTACGATATCATTGATATCTCTGTAATCCCATCTGGGAAATATGAAACCTAGCTTTAATATCCAAATTTCATGACATCATGCAATATATCCACTCCCCTTTCTAAGTTCTTAATCTATAGTAAGATATGTCAAAACTTAGTGCGATATCGAAAGGGATAAAAGGAAACCGACTCTGTTTTGTTTCAAAAGTCGTCAAATTTTCACAAAATAGACATTTTATTGCCAAAAATAAAAATAAAAACTTCTTAGTACATTGTAAGGTGATTTCAGCCACTCCACTCTAGTTTGTGGGAAGAAAGTCTTCAAAATTTCTCCGAAATTGGGATCGAAAGCTTCTTGGGGTTAGATTCTAAAAGGTGTGTATTTTTAGTTTTGATTCGTTTTTATATGTTGTAAATAGTGTCAAATGGTAAGAAATCCATGATTTTTCATTTTTTGCATGAAAAGTTATAGATTTGGAGCTTTGATTTCAAAATTTTGGGGAGATGGGCCAAGTTATGGAAATTTTGGGAAAAAAAAAATTCCCAATTTTTCCCAAATTGGTACCAATCTTAGTGTCCAAACATGAAATCAAACATGTATATAACGTGATCTACACATTCTTAGCAATTTGGAAATTTTCCAAATATGAAATCAAACATGCATATAACCTAATCTACACATTCTTAGCAATTTAGGAATTTTTTGGGAAAATAATAATAATAAATAATTAAAAATTGTTAAAAAAAAAATTCTTTTTTCAAAATCTACAGGTATATTTCTAGTCTTCTACTTCTTTTGCTTTTGAATGTAATATGTGCATTCTCATACATGTCTTCTTACATTTATAAATTTTATGAATTGACTCTGAGACTTTGAATATAGTTGAATCAGTTTAATTAGCGCATGATTTTGTAGCTATACAAAAGAAACTCATTTACTTGTTTCTTGTGAGTTTTTTATTTCTAAGTGTGTGTTGGTGTCTTTTTCAAATAATGCCTGAAGTTCCATTGAAAAATTCAACCAATTTCCCGATGCTTCCAACAACGTTGATAAATTACTGATGGGGACATCTTGCGCACACGCACGCACACACCCCCCCCCATACGCAAGGAGGAGGGCCCCACCATCGATTTAGGTCGATGACGAAGTCCAAGGAGGGTCTTCTAGTTAAAGGATTGTGTTTTGGTTCCTTGGAGTGGACCCAATCATCATATGGATCCCACCATTGGATCTCATGATCGTGGCCCACTACTCTAGATAATCTAGTACTTTGAGTTGTGCTTATTATTGTTATTAGGAATATCATGGACGGTTTAGATTGCTTTGATTACTTGTTATTTTTGTTACTTCGTTTCTAAGTAATAGGGTGCGCACATGGCGCAACTTTTGGGATATAAGTTTTTCTTATAAATAGGCAACCCCTTGTAGGTTATTTTTTATTGAATATTATGAATAAAATTCTGCGTTTTTCTACTTCTCTAATTCTCTAAGTTGTGAAAATCCAATTGGATACGAAACTCTCCCTTTTTCGAAGGGCTAACTACCATGGTGCGAAGTCACACTCATCCCAAATCACCCCCATCTCTTTCCATTTATAGTCATCATCTCTCACAGTCATCCACTCTTCAAATCCACCTTTATTTTGCAGTCAAGCCTTCTCCATAGCAGATTTTCAAAATCAAGCCCTGTAGGAGGGCCGAAACTTCAGCAAAGTACCGTGTTCAAACCAGTCATCCGATTGCCTTGAAACTTAGTGTGCGGATGGCCCATCCCTAGCTGACCAACCCCTAATTGGCCCTTTTTGGGTTTGTGGACCCCACACACGTGTGGGCAGCAATCCACACATGTGCTTCAAGCCAGCCTGCTGTCCACACATGTGGACTAATTACAGGTTCTCTCTCTCCTCTTTATCACTCCTCTATCACCTTATTTCCCTAACCCTAACCCTAGATTATCCTAAATCCCAAGTTCTATTCCCCTTTTACAACCTGGGGTTTCCCGAATTGAAACATGTGAATCCCTTGAATTGGGAAAATAATCATTTGCATGTGTAAATGAATCTACTCTCCTTTGATCATTGTTTGGTCTATAATTTTAATTGATCCAGCCCTAGCATGTGTAGGCTTGGACCCTTATAGATCCCCCTTGTTAAATGCTTGACTTTATGTTGGATGTGTAATTTTTGTGAATGTTTCTAAATTAGTATGATCTTAAGTCTAAAATCTTGCATATCATATTTAATTTTCATGTCCTGCATCAATTACGTGATACAACCAATAGATCTCGTGCAATTATCGATATGTATTCGTATCCTAAGGGTGCGATGCATTACATGATAACAATAGAGAAAACATTGGTTGCACTCAAAGTACAAAGGTCATAAGTCTCATGTAGGCTTTTTCTTTATTCAATGGATTGCTTGAAGAAAAGCTAGAAATCCAACCTTAAAGGTGGGCATTCAGCTTTCATTCCATCGATTTCTACAAACATTTCTCTGCTATATGTTCTGTTAATTGTTTAATGTGATTTCTACGAATGGCTTATTGCTTGGAGTTCTTTGATTCCCATGGCATTATTTCAGTAAAAATTGAAATCAACGACTTGTGTGGTGATGCATGTGGATTTGAGCATGCATTTTTACCAGTAACATGAATACTGCAAGCTCACAACACTATTCTAAGAGAAACCACAAACAACAAGCAAAGAGAAAATAGTCCCACAAGCATCGACATTGCCTATCTGCCCATATTTTTCCATAGCAGCCATATGTACCAGCTGAACTGGTCGAGACTGAATTTTGAGCATTGCTGATTTACATATAAATATCGTATCGATACCAATACTGAATACTCCAGACAATACACTATGTAGTCGCTGATATTTTGAACCATGATAACAACAATGCAAATAAGTTGTCCTTCCAGAGAATAAAAAGAAGTTACCGTGAAAAGATGATTCAAGCCATATATGATAGTGTTTATGTTGAGAACGGGTTTCCAATCTTCACGCAGAATGTTGAGACAAACATTTCCTTCCAAATCGATATTAGGATGGTACACCTATGATAGAAATATTGTTAGGTCTTATGCTGCATAGACTGATCAAGAATATTAATAGAAACAGAGAGAGCAAAGACACTGAAATGAACAGAATCAGAATCATACCTTCGTCTTGCACTTGACCTTCGGTGCCTCGTGAGGATAGATAGGAGGGACTTGGAAAGTAAACACAAATATGCCACCTCTGGCAATAACGTGAAATGTTAAGCTAACATTATACTGGCCATGGACTCATGATGGTACCAAAAACTAGACGAAGTAGCACAAAAGATAGAAAAGCGTGTATACAGGGGGAATAAAAAGAGCAAAAAGATATGACAACCTAATTATATAACTTTGTTGTCAATAACAAATACTTTGATATGTTGATGAGCAGCGAAGAAGATCACTTACAGATAATATCCTTCATCGGGACGAATGCTGACCTCAAAGTTCATAAGATCATCCTTGCCATTAGGAAATGATATGGTAGTTGTTTTGGGCAGGTTCAGCTCACTAATATCTTTGAAATAAGAAATATCAGATATCACGAGAAAACTCAGTATTAGAGACTTGCAATACTGGGAAATAAATGGCTTGGCCATATGACAACCTATTTTATAACTCAATGACAAATATAAACAGGTTAGCCCCTAATTGGGAGAAGGTAACAACAGATCGCAAAACTAGATGACAATTGACCATGGCAAAGTAAGCCAAGTATGCAAGAAGCTTCACTCAGCAACTTTTTTATGACAAACTATCTCATCAGTAAACCAAAACAACTTTGAATGGTCCAAACTCCAAATCCCAGTGAGTACTCTAGAAGCTTCTTCAAAATACATCCTCGATAAACACTCTTAGGATTTTTCCTAAACATCTGTTGTTTCTACTTGCAATGACCATCAAAGCTTTGTATGGAAAACAGATGCTAAGAATTGGAATATCTCAGACGAAGGCCAATATGGTTCCTTTTCTACCATTCAAGAAAAGGTTTCTTTTCTTGTCTCTGGTTGACTTCCAATTAAGTACCTTCCATTAGATTTCTTAATAGAAGTTGGGGTGTCATGCAAACAAGGGGTCGGCTGCTCGTGTCGGCCCACCATGATATTTATGTGAAATCCACACCGACCACCCGGTGTGTCTCCCCATGTTAGGTCCAAGACCAAAAGATCATCCCCATCCATGATTCAAGTTTATTGCAAGATTGAAAACAGTGTATATGGCAACACTCACCCTCCAAAATGTCTCCCTTGGTGTGGCCCATCTAAATCACGGAATGTCTGATTTTTGGGCCCCAAGCCTAAATTTTGGGGTGGCATCTAGTGGTTGGAGTATATTTTACATAATCATCACAGGGGGCCTTGTAAAAATCAAGGGTGGACATCTCTCTCCTAACTATTTTCATTGGCGTGGCCCACCTGAATAACAAGTCAGCTTGATTTTGGCTTGGGCGTAACGTGGAATTATCTAAACCAGAGTGGATTTCATATACACATCACAGTGGGCACAATGGTGGGCGTCCCTCTCCCAACTATTCCATATTTCTACTAATATATGAGGGGGGGACTAGATTTTACAGGATACCCACCTTGATTTTTTACGGGTTCCACCCTGATGTGTATGTGAGATTCACTCCAACCATTAGACATGTAACCCCACGAAAGGCCCAAGGCCAAAAAATCAGGCTAACATGTAATTCAAGCAGACCACGCCAAAGGAAGCTATTAGAAGAGACGTCTACCATTGATTTTTACAATTATGATTATTATATGAAATCCACTCCAACCATTAGATATCACACCAAAATTTAAGCCTATGACCCAAAAAGCAGGTCCATCTGTGATTTATGTGGGCTACACCAAGGGAAACAGTTTGGAGGATGACCATTTCCTTATACGTTGTTTCCAATCATGTCGTCGACCTAAATCATGGATGGGGCTAATTTTTGGACCCTGAACCTAACATGGGGTGATGCGTTTGGTGGGGGGTGGATTTCACATTAACATCACAATGGAGCCCACTTGAGCAGTAAGAAATCTAACGGAAGGTGCTCAAGTGATAATTACTTAATTAATGGTGTAGCTTATCAAAAACATTTTTTAAAAAGGTAGCGGGATGCAAATACTATATTAATGAGGCAGTATTTTGTAAATTTCCCTTACTATTAATACATCTAAATGCTACTCTTCAAAAGCATTTCAATCAAATGAGAGTGGTAATTGACTTTCTTGTAATTAGTCTGCTTTACAGATTTTCTATTATATCTCAAAAAATTGTTATTGTAGAAAGCAAGATCAGGTGCCCAGATAAACACTATATAATTTTCTGGAAAAGAAAAAAAAAAAAAACGGAAAGATGACATTTATTTTAATTATCACTTGGGCAGGGGGTCTGAAAAACTCAAGAGCTGAAATTGGGTACAAATCGGAGAATATTGCTGGTATGTTCTTGTTTGTAGTGGGCAAGATAATTGCTCATCATCTTCACTGCTCTGGAAATAGCTTATCCATTTGTTTTCCATAACATTTAGTTACCTTTCAAAAATTATCACACAAACAAATATGGCTGTGAGCCACCATGTGCACCCACCCTGATTAATAGAGGACCCTCCCTGTCTAATTTTGGTATTAGAATATAGCAAATCTGAACTATCATAACACCAAAAGCAGAGAGAAAAGGGTGCCACTGTCCATGAGGATGCATGCATAATTTATTATTTACTTTTACTAATGGGATGCCTGTAGATTTCGGTTCCCTATATAACTAGCAGCGAACCACTCGATGCATGTAGGGGTGTACATCGAGTCGAACCGAGTCGAGCTGGCCTCAGCTCGACTCGGCTCGGCCACTAGCTGACCTCAGCTCGAACTAGACTCGGCTCAGTCCTCGAGCCTGACTGGCCAGCTCGGCTCGGCTCGGTTCGGTTAGCAGCTCGGACCAGTTCGAGCCGAGTTCGCCATTGCAGCATTTTCACAAACAATTGGACTGCACCTTCAAAATCTCAGTGTATTTGAAACAGCAGCAATGGTTTTACAGGTATTTTATCAAACACCTTCTAAGCAACATAAAAATCAAGAAAAAAGGGTGTTGGTTTCATATACATACCTTCCTTGCCACCAGCCACACTTCTTTAAGTCATTTCATCAAACACTTGGTGAGAGCAACATCAATATCAAAGTAACCGAGTCACCGAACTGGTTCAATCCAAGTTCGATTCGAGTTGGGTTCGATCCGAGTCGAGTAGAGCTGGGGCCAGCTCGAACTCATTTTCGAGCTCAAAAAATCAGCTCAACTCAACTCAAACTCAGCTTTGAACCGAGTCAAATCGAGCTTTTTCGAGTCGAGTTGAGAGAGCTAATCGAGCTAGCTCGGTTCGTGTACACCTCTAGATGCATGGGTGGACAACATGTGTTTGATCGTAGAAGGTTTGAGTAAGATCCAAATCGTTTAGCATGTGTATCCTCTAAGCAACCTCTGACCCAAAAATCAAGCAGGGCTGGACATCATGTGGGCATTGACCTTATCTGTATATCGTGTTGGTGTTATGCCTACACAGCACAGGTGCAAAACAAATGCGACATGGGAAGTTTGTATAAGATCCAAGTCATTCAGCATGTGGACGCCACTTTTGACAACCAAGGCCTGATGACATTGGTCTCATGTGTATCATGTTGATGTGTGTGCCTACATAGATTACCGTCCTTTAAGTAGTCCATTGGATTACAAAGACTCCAAGTGGTTACTTGAATGTAGTCAAGAGGGAGGGAAGAGGTTACTAAACAAAGTAAAAAAGAACAAATGTGTGTGTGTGTGTGTGTGTGTGTGTGTGTGTGTGTGTGTGTGTGAGAGAGAGAGAGAGAGAGAGAGAGAGAGAATTGGAAGAAGCAAAGAGAGGGCTGCCACAAAGGCAGACTTTTTGTCCAGATGTTCCCTAATCTTCCTTCATTAGATGAATCCACTCAGCAAATAACTCTTTTTCACAAGAAAGAAAGAAAGAAAAAAGTCTAGGGCTAAGATAGCGCTTGTGTGTGTGTAGAGAGAGAGAGAGAGAGAGAGAGGGCAAGGAACAGAGATATTTAAAAAGGTTTCAAGTTCAACTGGTTGGTCTACAATTCATAGTCCACCCGGCAAATAACTTCTATTCTATCATGTGCATGCAACATCCAACCCTTCCAATAGGTTGTGCCGACCATGAGGATTAGCTTGCATAAAAATCAGCCACATCCACTCATTGTGTGGACCACACTAGTACTTTGTTATTTTTGTTATTTATCAATGGTTAGAAATTGTTTTCTATGGTATAATCCTCCTGATGAATGGTTAGGCTGACTTTTGGATAAAATGATCCTCATAGCTGACCCAACCTATTGGAAGGGTTGGCTGTTGCACATACATGATCAAAGGGAACTTATTCGCTGGGTGGACCATAAATTGTCATCCATCCAGTTGGACTTGAGACCTCTTTAAAAAGAACAAACCTTTATGTAGACGTAATTCCCCAGCACTTTGCTTCTTGACAGGTCCCCTTCCGCTTGCAGTTTCGGCAGTTTCTCTCTGCTTTTCTTTCACTTTAAAAAGCTTAATCATTATTCCTTCAATCACAACAAATTAAGTTAATTTAGTATTAAAAGTACATAGAACTGCTGCTTCCAAAAGGAAAGAGATATGCTCCAAAAACAATGTCCAATAATTCACAAGTTAGTCCAATAGTGTCTTCTATGAAACAAACACATGCATTTAGTGCATATCCTCACCCCCACAAAGCACCGTATCATTTCCCCCCCTCGATATGACGTTTACAAGTTCTAAACAAACACAAAAGAGGCCCCTAATCGGCTTTTTACTTGGTCATCCAATGTCTAAACGAACCACAACAAAAGTCAATTTCGTTTGACATTAGGAGACATGTAAATTGCTATAATGACCTATTTACCTTACCGGAGTAATGGCAAAACAAACGTCATATCATTTCCCCCCCTCGATATGCCGTTTACAAGTTCTAAACAAACACAAAAGAGGCCCCTAATCAGCTTTTTACTAGGTCATCCAATTTCTAAACAAACCACAACAAAAGTCAAATTCGTCTGACATAAGGAGACATGTAAATTTCTTTAATGACCTATTTACTTTACCGGAGTAATGGCAAAACAAACAGGCCCTTGAAAGAAATGGAATGTTCTAGTCTGCTAGTTTGGATTCATGCGTCAACATTGAGTCGAGCAAGGGAAACAACAAAGGATGTCTTAAAGTTGCACGAAATGTGAAGCAAAGAGGCAACAGATTCAGGTGAGGGGCCAGGGAAACTTCTGTTTCAAAATGTTAGCAATTATAAACAGCTAAGAAGCAGGAGTGTGAGCACAATTCCGAACTATGATTCATAGCAGGAGTGGCACCGGATTAGAAGGATTGTGCAATGAGTATGTGAAAATCAATAAAGATTTGGGTCATGCAGACATGAGGAGGGCTTTTCATAATGATGGAGGGAGTTTGATGTGGTCTTATGGGGGTAATATGGAAGACCAATGCAATGAATGCAACGGAACATGATATCATTCAGAGCATGGGAAAAGCACACCGAATTTCTGATTTTGAAATAGCATTTGTTACAATTGAACTTTTTCATGGTCATCTGTTGTGCCAAACAAGGAGCCTTTTGATAATTATAACTAATAAGAGACACCAAGCCTCAAATCTTATGCTTTCAGAAAAAGCAAAGCTCAGAACTTGTATATATTTTTATGACAATCAAGTGCAAACTAAATGGAGTATAAAAGTACATGCCAAAATATGTAAAACACCAAACTCAAATGACCACATCTTCTGACCAAATAACTTCAAGGCCAATGACATAAAGAGCTATAGTTCTTTCTTTGTCCATAAGCAATCTAAGGGCAATGGGACCTTAAACAAGAAGGCTAGAAACAATTCTCATTGTGTATGAGGGATTTAAGTTATTTTTCATATCACCTGTCTTAAGGTATTTCAGTGTGTACTACACTGCCATAAACAACAAAGATGTTTAAACTCAAGTTGCCTTAAAAACTTTCAAATAATAAATCTTGATGGAAGTGTGGAATCAAATCTTTCAGTGAAGATTGCAGATGATGCAGTGATTGATCATGAATGGTAATTGATCGGAAATAAAAGCAAGAACTATATAAAAATATAAAGAGGCCCAAAATCCAATATGAGCAGGTGTAGTATGATTGGACATCTGCTTTGTACACTGCATGAGTGTGCAATAAAAATGTAGAAGCATCACCAATCCCAAATTGTAATAAGCAATGTGGAAATCAAGCTATAGCTCTTAACCATTCCACTGCAAAATAGAACATAGAAGGCACCACAACTTACTATGTAATGTATCTTGATATATCTCCTTTCCCCAAGATATGGCAGGCACAACAGGAAATAGTGGCTTCTGCCAACAAACATCCGAGATACATAGACCATGTTATAAAAAATGAAAGCAAAATTATCTTCAACATGGAAAAGAAAATCAACGAAATGATTTGATTTATTTATGCAAAATTATGCTTTAGTGTACAACAATAAATAAGCACAATATCCGATTTGTAATCAATGAAGCGTGTGATTAGCAAGTCACAAAGCATGCATGGTTACCTTCTTGTAAATAAATCCAAACAAGTGTACAAGTCCTTCACTAAATAGACCAAACCGTTCTCAAATTAGTGGATGCCGAGTGAAGGATACAGCCACCAACACGCCCCAAAACTCCAACCATATACTGAGAGTTCTGAAGTCATCAGCCCTTGCCTGCTTTCCACTTTACCCGTGTTGGTGTAGTGCGTATCTTACAGAGGATATGGCAAAAGTTTTACACTAGCTGCCTATCTGACAGAACCCTCCTTTACCCAGGGTTGGGACCAGAAATGAGAGTCAAAAAACTACATTGGTAGGCCTTCTACTAAAGTCAACATGATGTGATTGAACATAACCTCCACCAAATCACAAATGGACATGCAGAAGAGCATTGCCTAGGGATATTGCACAAAAAGAGGGGGGAAAAAAAAGGAAAATTGTAAGATTTGTTGCCATTGGATCAATGATCTTGAGCCAAGAGTATCCACAAGGAGCATGCTAGGGAGATGGTCAATTTGGACCATCGGATCTCAAGAAGCATGTGTAATGGACCAGATGTACGATTAAGGATTTAAATTAATGTATTCGGACAGTTGGATGATAGATGATGCATGCAGGGCATTGTGTTTACAACTATCTAGAAGCAAGTCCACCTAAGACACATCTAAAAGGAAATGCAACTTGCAAGGCTGAGAGCTGGTTGCATTAGTTCACCAGGCTTCGAAAAACTGAGCCACGAGTTTGGAAATCAGTGTCAGTGTTTGAACTTAAAAGCACCTCCATGTCACATCTTATTTGGTCTTAGTGGCAGTTGGTTAATGAAGGCCTATATGCAGGATCGGTCTCTCACTCATAGGATAGTGTCATACATCATTTGATTCCTTTTTCTTCTTCACCGTCCTCCGGGTGTTGATTACCACTTATTCCACAGTATTGGATTTACGTGCATAAAAGGAGGAACGTCAATCATGGGTTCACTGGCTGTTCTGATCGGCTTCAGATCGTTGTGTTGTCACCTTTGTCACTGCTGCCCTTCATGTTGCCAAATTTTTCATTCGCTAGTCTCTAACTTGTGGGCTCTCATGGTCTTTGGGATGAGACCCTCATGTCCATCTCAACCTTAACAGACACATTCAGATTCACCAATATGACTGACACACCTTCCTACACTCTTTTCACCTTGATATATGGCTCATCCACTGTGTCACTCTCAGATTCCTTCGTAGATCCGCTGGTCCATCCATCAATCATTATCATCACCTAAGCGTTATCCCAACTAATTGGGGTCCACTACATGAATCACGTTCTGCCATTTCACTTTATCAAAGGCCATAACTCTAGTTAGACCAAAAGTCATCAAGTCATTTTTAGCCATTATATGATGAGTGAGAAGGGCCAAACATATTAGTGCGACTAGGAGTACCCATATGGAGTGCATAAGTACGTATAAGTACCCATTTATCCACTGTATATATCAACAAGACTTATTTCAGAAATAGACATCTCAACGAGAAGTTGGTAGGGTTGGACTGGATCGTAGATTGTTTTGGGACATGTCATACACTGTCAGTTGTGGGCTGGTTGTAGGCTGAGTTGAATAGGCTGGCTATTAGTGGACAGATTGTAGAGTAGAATGGGGCTAAGATGAAGTGGAAGATTTAGGTTGAAATTGTCCTAGAAGTGTACTGCTTAGAGATAGTTTACTGAACAGGTTCAGGGATAGTTTTATAGGTTAATATTGAGCTGTAGTTGGCACTGAGATGTGGACAGATTCTGGCTGGTTTGAGTCAGTTTTAATGGACAGGTTTAAGGACAGTGGTGAGATAACTGTAGGGACTGCTGTTGAGGATTGTATAAAGGCTAGGTTGAGAAATTAAGTTGGACAGATGGCTGGAGTTAGGGTGGGGACAGATTTGGGAAAAAGGAAAGAGTTGAAAATTTTGAAAACCAACAAGATACCAAGGAAACACTTACCAAATACCAAAATAATGCAACTAGAATTGAAAATATCTAATTGCAACTTCTGAAATTTCTGCACCAGATCTTTGAAGCAAGAACATAAAAGAAAGGGAATAGCTGAATGGAATCTCTCTACATGGGACCCAATGGCATTGAACTAAAGTTATGTAGGGCATCATACAAGTAGAGGAAGGTTCCCATCGCAGGAAATTCAAGGACTAAGACAATCTTTATTATAATTTCATAGAACCCATCTATACATTTGGGGAATTGAAAACTAGTAAAACTAAAGAATCAGAAGTCAAGATTATAAAGGATGACTGGTTGATTTATTAACTGATTGAGGAATTCTAATGCAACGAGAATGAATCTATAAATAAACTATAATAGATTAAATGATACAGGACATAAAAATTAAATATGATATGCAAGATTTCAGGCTTTAGATCATACTAATTTAGAAATGATCACAATAATTCCACATCCCACATAAGATCAAACATTCAACAAGGGGAATCTACGAGGGTTCAAGCCTACACATATTATGGCTGGATCAATTAAAAATTATAGACCAAACAATCCTCAAAGAAGAGTAAATTCATCCACGCATGCAAAGGATTAATTCTCAATCCAAGAGATTCACATGCTTCAAATCGGGAAAGCCTAGGATTTGCAAAAGTGGAATAGAACTTGGGATTTAGGATCATCTAGAGTTAGAGTTAGGGAAATAAAGTGAGAAAGGGGTGAAATATAGTAGAGAAACGAACCCAAAGTGATCCACACGTGTGGACAGCAGCTCGGGCATGACGCACGTGTGTGGGTTCCTACCCACATGTGTGGAGCCCACGAATCTGAAATCAGCCAGCTAGGTGCTGGTCGGCCAAGGGTGGTCCACCTTCATGCCGATCGGATGTCTGGTTGTGCACAGTACTCCACTAAAGTCTCAGCCCTCCTGCAGGGGAAGATTGGCTGCAAAAAGGAATGGATTTGGAGATGTGATAGCTGTGGGAGATGATGAATATGGAGGGTAGGAGGTGGGGGTGAATTGGGATGGATGTGACTTCGCACCACGGTAGTTAGCCCTTCTAAGATGGGAGGGATTCACACCCAATTAGATTTCTACAACTCAAAGAATTACAGAAGTAGGAAAACGCAAAATTTTATTAATAATCTTCAATGAGAAAAAAACTACAAGGGGTTGCCTATTTATAAGAAAACCCTATACCCCAAAAGTCACGCCATGTGCGCACACTATTATTTAGAGACGAAGTAACAAAAATAACAACCGATCAAAGCAATCTAAATCGTTCATGATGTTCCTAATAACGATAATAAGCAAAACTCAAAATCCTAGATCATCTGGGGTAGTGGGCCACGATCATGAGATGTAATGGTGGGATCCACATGATGATCGGGTCCACTCTAAGGAACCAAAACATAGTTTTCTAATTAGGAGACCCTCCATAGATGTTGTCATCGATCCAGATCGATGGTGGGGCACTCCTCCTTGTGTACGTGCGTAGGGGGGATGTGCGTGTGCGCGAGATGTCCCCATCATTAAAATTGGTACAATCAATATATTAAGAAAATAAACAAATTAGGATGTGGACCTTGCAATAAATGAGTTCAAAACAAAAAAAAAAAAAAAAAAAAAAAAAAAAAAAAAAAAAGAAGAAGCAAACTTATAGTGGATTGGAAACTAATGATAGCTCAAATGAGATGATCTACAAACAAAATCCCCTTAGAGGTCAATGTTTTGAGAGATTACGGATTTCTAAAGCATAAATCTAAGATAAAATAATCCTTACCCAGTGTTTTGAATATCCATATTGTTACGTGTATCGATGACTGGGGACACGGAAACATGTATCAATATCGAAAATACTTGGAAACATATCGTTGTCTGAGGGCAACATTCGGAAAAAGGTGGAATTTTCGGTGGAACTTCAAGAGATGTTAAAAGACACATGTTTACACATGTAGGAAACAAAATATTGCAAGAAACAACTACACAATAAGTTTTATTTTATGGGGGCCTAAACATGTATTGTCGGAAAAAAAATATATGTATATATATATATATATATATATATATATATATATATATATAATTTGTAGCCAATCAATAGATTGGCCAATACATTGACATAAAAAATTTCCAAATCAATTAACAGTGAAAAACACATTTTCCAATATAAAAATGGAAAAAATAGGATTTCACCAATTTCCTCCATTTTTCACTTAAATGTTAATTTTTTCGCCACAAGTCCATATCAATGCATGATAATCATGCTTAGACATAGATTTCCAGTCACCTTTGAGTTCCGACCCATCTTCATTTCAAGTATTAGATTTCTCCCCAAATCCAAACTTTAAGTCAATAAAAACCCAGAGTAATTGAAATCACCTAAGGAACAAATTTCCAAAAAAAAAAAAAAAATGGATTTTTTTTTGATTTTTTAAAATTTTTCCAATTTTTTGTCAATTTTCACCTATTTACGGATGTTTCCCTTGTATCGAGGATATTATGGCTGGTATCAAGGGAACTTTTGCAAGGGATTCTTCTCAAAATATCAATGATATCAATAATATTGGCGATATTTGGAAATTATTTAACTGCCAGCAATTTCAGTATCACTGACCTAGCAATACAAAATATCGATGATATCATGAATGATATCGCCAATATTTGGATAAATAAATTTCCTTGTCACTTCGACCATGTATGTATTCATTAGAAGCATAACAAAAATGAACCGAACTTCCAATGAACTAACCAAATATGTATCAATCTTAAATAATGAAATAAAAAATAAATTAGGAAAGTGAAACCAAAAATTTAAGCAAGTTAATCAAATACTTAATGTTCCTGGGTATTTCAAGATTGATTTGGGCCAATGAATAATTTGTCTACAGAATTTAGGCCAAAGTAAGAATTAAAAATCAAACTGGAATAAAGACTAAAATTTCTCAAAATTATGAAATATGGAAATAAAGAATTAAATCAACAGATCATATTATAAATTGAAATGCATAGAAAAATATCGTTGATGTGTGATGATTCAACATTTCTTTAACAATTGAAATGTTTAGGTCAGTGTATCAAATAGCGTTGGTAGCGTAGCGGTAGCGTAGCGGTAGCGTACGCTACGTAGCGATTTCGCTACGTAGCGCTGGAAGTAGCATTTTTCCCCTGTAGCGTGCGTTACAGGGGTCGTAGCGTACGCTACGGATATGTAGCGTGTAGCGCAGGGAGCGTACGCTACCTGTTTAGTCTTTTTTTTTTGTTTTTTCAGTGCAGTAAACAATGGTGAACTCACACCACAAGCTAAAGTTAAGTAAAAAAACAAAAAACCTAATTCTAAAGGACTTCCGATCCCAAACGGCAGCAGCCGACGCAGCTGCTCTCCCTTTCGATCGTTTTGGAGACCCAAAATCGTCTCAGAGAGGTCATCCGACGCTGCTGCTCTCCCTTCCGATCGATTTAGAGACCCCAAATCGTCTCAGATAGGCCATCCGACGTTGCTGCTCTCCCTTCCGATCCATTTGCAGACCCAAAATCGTCTCAAAGAGGCCATCCGACGCTGCCGACGTTGCTGCTCTCCCTTTCGATCCATTTGGAGACCCAAAATCATCTCAGAGAGGCCATCCAACATTGTCGACGCTGCTGCTCTCCTTTCCGATCCATTTAGAGACCCAAAATCGTCTCAGAGAGGCCATCCGACGCTGCCGACGCTGCTTCTCTCCCCACCAGGCGCAAACCGACCTCACCTCGAGACAAAAACAGGTACGCTCCTACCTTTTTTTGAATTTTTTCGATGTACAATGAAAATAACTTGGTATTTTCAATTTTTTCCTCATTTTTTTCCCTTTTAAAATACTAGTTACAGTCGGTTTGTTGTTCTTTATACTTTTTTTTCCTGTGGTATGACCCACGTGGGCCCCATTGAGGTGCGTGAAGGTGGGATGTGCATTATTTTCTATGGTGTGGCACACGTGGGGCCCACTGATGTGCGTGAAGGGGTGAGATATTTATTTTTATGGTGTGGCACACGTGGATTTGCATTATTTTCTATGGTGAGCCCACTGTGGTGTGCCATGTGCGTATGAGTGTAAATGGTATGTTGATGTTTATTTTTGTGATTCACTGATTTATCTGTGATGTGTTTTTTTTTTTTTTTGGTCAAGTAGTGAACTAAAGAGAGAAGAATGTTTGAAGAAAAAGAGAGAGAGATTTTGCATGGAAATATGTGGCTGATAATCCACTTGGACAATCTCATAGAAATTATGTGCTATGCAAATTTTGCGATCAAAGATGTACGGGAGGCGTGACTCGCCTAAAGCATCATTTGGCCGGAACCCACAATGGGATAAAGTCGTGCTGAAAAGTGACGGAAGAAGCCAATGAGTGTAGAAAGGCTTTAAAGGAATATCACGATGGAAAAAATAAAAGAAATGAGGTGTTTTGAGATATTGGGAGAGGGGGATCGACATATCTTTCTGGTTCTGGCTCTGCAAGTGATAGCGCTAGTGTGGGTAATGATGCTTTCATTAGTAGCCAACTTGGTAGTAAATCTTCTGGTAATCAACCAAAGGCAAGAGCAAGAGGTTCTATGGATCAATTTGTTAGTAGTGAGCAACGTCAATCCACATTGAATTCAAGGTGGAAGAAGGAAGAAAGAAAAGAAGTATGCAAGGTGATTGGAAGATTTTTTTTTGGGAATGCTTTGTCATTCAACCTGTGTAATAGCCCATACTTTTCAGCAATGTGTGAGGCTATTGGCAAGTTTGGACCGGGATTGAAGCCACCATCCATGCATGAGATGAGAACATGGATACTAAAAGAAGAGGTTGTTAATACTGATAGTTTAATGAAAGCATACAAAGCTTCCTGAAAAACTTATGGATGTTCAATTATGTCTAATGGTTGGACGGATGGAAAGAATAGAAGCATCATTAATTTTTTGATTAATTCTCCGATCGGAACAATGTTTTACAAGTCTATTAATGCTTCAGATTCAATAAAAGATGGGAATTTGTTATTCAAATATCTTGATGAAATTGTGGAAGAAATTGGGAAAGAAAATGTGGTCCAGGTTATCACGGATAACCATTCAAGCTATGTGAGTGCTGGGAAGAAGTTGATGGATAAGAGGAAAAGGATATATTGGACTCCGTGTGCTGCACATTGCATAGATCTGATGTTGGAGGATATTGAAAAAATGAAAATATATTCTAAAACGCTTGAAAAGGCAAGGACAGTGACAAAGTTTATTTATGGGCATGGAATTGTATTGAGCATGATGAGAAGCTTCACAAATAACCATGAGCTTCTACGGCCTGCAGTAACACGCTTTGCAACATCATACCTCACCCTTCGAAGTATTTACAAGCAAAAGAAGGGTCTTATAGCCATGTTTGCATCGGAACAATGGTGCTCATGTTCTTGGGCTAAAAAACCTGAAGGAATAAAGGTACGGGCTATTATAATGTTTGATCCGAAGTTTTGGCCTCATGTTGCCTTATGTGTTCAGAGCACCATGCCATTGGTAAGCGTTTTAAGAGAAGTAGATTCAAAAGAGAGGCCAGCAATGGGGTTCATTTATGAATTGATGGACTCAGCGAAGGAGAAAATTGCATTTAATTGCAATGATGTAAAAAAGAGATATGTTCCAATTTGGAACAAAATAAATGAAACATGGACTCCTCAGCTTCATCGTCCTCTACATGCAGCCGGATACTATCTGAATCCTCAAATACGGTACTCAGATAAGTTCTCTACACACCCTGAGATAAAAAGGGGGTTGTATGAGTGCATGGATAGGATGATCCCCCGTGAAGAGCATGTTGATGCTGATATTCAGTTGGATGAATATGACAAGAGAAGAGGGGATTTTGGCTCTCGCCTTGCACTCGAAACTATGACAAAGCGTTCCCCAGGTAATTTATAATTTTATATTTTGATATTTTCATTATTATGTACATTATATTTTTATAATTGGTGAAAGTATTTAATTAATTTATAAATTATAACTAATTTATGTAGCTGATTGGTGGGAACGCTTTGGAGATAGAACTCCACAACTTACGAAGTCTGCAATACAAGTTTTAAGCCTCACATGCAATGCTTCTGGCTGTGAGAGAAATTTGAGTACTTCTGAGCAGGTGACTTTTGTACCATTCAATATTCTAAATTGGCTAATTTTTATTTAGTAAATTAGCAAGTCTTTGATAATTGACTGACATAGATCATCACATGATCAGATCCACACAAAGAAGAGAAATCGGCTAGAGCAACAAAAACTCAACTCTCTAGTATATGTGATGTATAATATGAAAATGAGAGAAAGAAGCATGAAGAGAAGGGCGGCAATGGATCCAATATTGGTGGACCACATTGAATCAGATGATGAATGGATTGCTGAGAAAGAAGGCCCTGTTCTCCCAACTGATCCATCATGGCTCGAAGATCAAAATATGGCCTTTGATATTAGTGTCATTACAACTATTCCGGATTTTGATGATCCAGTTGACAGCAATGCACCATCAACATCTAATATTTCTGAAGGAGATTGCCCCAGACCTTCCTCAAGGAAAAGAAAGGCAACTACTTTAAGTAAGTGTTTATAGTTATAAACTAAGTTACACGAACATTTTTAACAAAGAAAGTAAAAGACCAATGAATCTCTTTTTTTTTCTCTTTTTTTTTTAAAAAATGTGTAGGTGGTCCCATGGGAAGATTTCTTACTCCTATAAGAGAGGAAGGAGATATAGGAATAAGTGTTCATGGTGTGGATGATGTACATGCAGATGTAGATGCTGATGCTGATGATGAAAGGCCTAGACCTGGTGACGAAGTGAATGAGGATGACGACAACGACGATGACCTATTAGATATGGATGACCTTTAAAGTTTAGACACTAGAGTCTAGAGACTAATTATTGAGAATTTGAGATGTTGATTTTGAAGAATATGACATTTGTATTATACTTGATGCTCTTAACTTTGGGATTTTTATTTTGAAGAATGTGACATTTATATATTTTACTTTTTTCTTACTATTTAATATATATATATATATAATGAAAAAATAGAAGTATTGTGTAGCTTACGCTACACGCTACGGAGGGTTGAACGCTATGCAACACGCTACCGCTATTTAAAACACTGGTTTAGGTAAAGGATTCATGAACTAGTAATGAAGGAAATTAAATTGGAAAATCAGACTATCACCTAAGACAACTAGAAATATATTTAGTGAATTAGGTTGCAAGCTAAAAGAGAAAAGAAAAGAAACAAATGAGTCAGATGGCAAAACCAGAAATAATGGAAATCAATGCATTAGGCAACTAACTTGGAATATTAGAAAAATACCAATGAGACTCTCACTTAGTATTGTCGATATTGTACGATTTACGATTCAAATCATGCAATTAGAATCATAGCATACAATCAAACGATATATATATCTACCAGTGAATCGCAAATGTGCCATAATCGTACAATTCGATATTAATGTCAGAAAACTGGCATTTTCCAGTAGAAATATTGATTTTTTTTTTTTTTTGTTTTTTGCAATTTTTTAGAGCTTTTGTTTTTAAAAAGTATTTAGGCCCCACATACATTAGAATATCACCTCTTTTGCTACTTTTGAGAGATTTTAGAGATTTTTGGAGGTTGTGGGCCATAGGAAACCTAGAAATCGACATATCTTTTTTGTCAGTCAAAGGAATCGAACGCTGCTTGTTGCATTCGATTTCTACATTAAAATAAGTAAGAATACATATAAAATAATTATTTAATCTTTTCTATTTCATTTATTTCATATTTAGGTGAAAATATGCATTTTTCAAGGGGAAAAGAAAAAAGCACATTTCAAATTTTTTCTTTTTCTTTCCAATTTTTTGTAATTTTTTTAGGGCTTCTGTTTTTAAAAGCTATTTAGGCCTCACATACATTATAATATCACTTCTTTTCTTTCTTATGAGAGAGAGTGGTAAGATTTGGAGTTTATGTGGGCTTAAATAGTTTTTTATTTTAAGAGTTTTCTCTTTTTAAAAAAAAATCATTTATAAGCTTTTATGTTTATGTGGAGCTTAAATAGTTTTTTAATCTTAATATGCAAGCTTGTCACTTGTGTGTTGATTCTTGTTAAGTATTAGAGATGGGAAAGGAATCGAAGACCAAAGACAATGATCTAATGTGGGAATATTATTCAAAGATGGATGAAAACAATAATCTCCACCTAAGATGTATTTTTTTGTGGGAAGGCAATATCGGGGAGGTATTCCGAATGAAACATCACCTAGCCCGAACGAAGAAAACTATAGCGGCATGTCCACAAGTTGGTGATGATCATTGTGTGTAGTAAAGGCCATTACATAAAGATAACGATGGTAACCGTTACAGCCCCCATAACAGCCCGTTACGCCCCTCGTAAAGGCCATAACGACCCAGTAATGGAACGTTTTTTCAATTTAAAAATAAATAAATAAATAAAACAGAGAGAGAGAGAGAGAGAGAGAGAGAGAGAGAAACCGTAACGGCCGTTACACCCCGTATCATAAGGCTAAGGGTGGTGGCCGTTACAGCCACTGTTACCGTTACGGAATACATTGGTGATGATATAGCAGAAAAATTCAAGAATTTGTTGGATGGTAATGTTAGTAAGAAGAAGCAACAAGAGGAAATGGCGTACGATGTTGGAAGGGTTCCTATTATTGATGATGTGGATGAAATCCGTGAAGGAAAAAAGAAAAAGAACTATGAATGATTTTATGGGAAGAAAGTGGGCCAAAAGAAAAACAAGCCACTCTAAACAAAATCTGAAAAAAAAAAAAAAAAAAAAAAAAAAAAAAAAAAAAAAAAAAAAGAGAAGAAGAAGAAGAAGAAGAAGAAAGAAAGAAAGATATAGACAGTTTGTGTCTTTTCATTTCTCATTGCCTTTATGCAAATGCTCTACTGTTAAACCTTGTAAAGAGTCCATTCTTCGCACAAATGACGGAAGTAGTTGCTATATTTGGGCTACAATTGAAGCTATCGTCATATCATAATGTAAGGGGTAAATTTTTTAAGATGGAGGTTAAACCGATAGATAAATCTATCGATGTTTATAAGAAGAAATGAGGGAAGACCAGATGCACAATAATGTCAAAGGGGTGGACCAATGGAGTGAATCGGTCTATTACAATTTTTTTTGTTAATAGTCCATGCGGTACTATATTTTTGAGATCTGTTGATGCATCCAATAGTCCAAAAAATGCAGACAATTTGTTGGGCTTACTTGAATCAGTTATTGATAAAGTAGGCAGAGAGAATGTAGTACAGGTGGTTACGGATAGCGCATCTGCCTACGTGAAGGCAGGTCAAATGTTAATGGAAAAGAGGAAAACATTATTTTGGTCTCCATGTGCAGCCCATTGTATAAACTTAATGCTTGCAGACATTGGAAAGTTGCAAGTTTATTCGAAGACCGTGGTGAAAGCAAAGGGCTATAACGGTCTATATTTACAAACATTGTTGGGTTCTAAATTTAAAAAGGAAGCACACAAAGGGGGAGTTGACAAGACGGGCCGTAACACAGTTTGCTACATGTTACTTGACTTTGAAAAGAATCCATGAAAATATAATTGGCTTAAGGTCGATGTTTACCTCAAAAGAATGGGAAAGTAACAGCTTCTCCAAGGCTACAAAGGGGGAGTATGTTCAAGACATAGTTTTGGTCGATGTAGATTTTTGGCCATCTATCAAGTTTTGCTCGAGGACCACTCTCTCATTGGTCAAGATGTAACGGCTAATTGATTCAAATGAGAGGTCGACCATGGGTTATATTTATAAAGCGATGCATCAGGTGAAAGTGACTATAGCAAAGAACTTGGGAGAGGTGATGATGTGAACATCAGTGGTGCACCCTTTAGAGTGTACCAGAGGAGGAGGCATTGCCGACTGAGTACCGGAGCAGATGAGTTAATGTGGATGGACGTTGGGTCCATCAGACCGATTTTTTGACGCGCTACGAGTGCAGTAGCATGACCGCACCCTGACCATAGATCCATGGATTGGATTTCACACCCTACCATACGGGTGTTTTAGTTTTAGGCGTTTTTATTCTTTTCCTTATTTTCAGGAGCTTTATTGCTCTTTCTTTACATTTCGTCTTTTTTTGTTATTTTTCTTGTTTTCAAGGGCTTTAGTGCACTTTTACTTTTTCCATAGCTTATATATACGTTATGAGAAACCCTATTTTCATTATTATTGAACGAATAGAAATTCGTCTCTTTTCTTCCTCTTTATTCAAGAGATTAAGGTTTCAGGATTGACCCTTAGGGGTTGAGGATTCCACTCCAATTTCAGGTTTCCTTCTTTCTAGATATTTGAGGTGCAAGAAAAGGTAAGAATCATCCTCCTTATTTTCTTTTAACGACAAAAGAACTAGTACTTTCTTAATCTCGAACCATTCATTCTTCACCTCTTCCGTTCCTCTCTGGATATCCCATTCTAGTTTAAATGGAAAAGAGGAATGGTTAATCAGTAGAATCAGATCCAAACTTAACTGTGGACTGACTTATGCTAGATATGGGATATCCTCATATCCCTAGGTCCACCCTTTTCACTGTTTACGTGATTTTATGCCAAGAGGCATGATCCTGACAGAATGACCTCATCTTTGTTTCGAAATTTACTTAATCCCTTTAACCGGAAACGGTTAGTTATTTGGTGTATTTATTTGAACATTCTTTAACCTGATTATACATGCATCTAGGATTAGGTCATCACATATCCCTGCATCAGGTGAAGAAGCGATATCGGCCATATGAGAAATTATAGACCAACGGTGGAATCTTCAATTGCATGGGCCCTTACATGCGGTAACTTATTTCTTAAATCCTAGATTTCAGTATAATGACAATTTTCGTCTAGATTTAGATATTAAAACCAGCCTGTATGACTATATTGAAAGAATGGTCTCGGATTCAAGACAAAGGGTCATCATTGATGAGCATATGTATAAGTTTAAAAGGGCATATTGATTTATTTGGAAGAGAGACAAAAAAATTAACTAGAATGACAAAGCAACCAAGTAATTTTACTTATAATTATTTTGCTTCTTTGAGTTTGATGGTGTGCCTATGGTTTATGAATTAGTTTATTTATATAATTATATATTATTGTTTTTTATGTTTATGGTGGGAGAGTTACGGAGACCAGTGTCGAGAATTGCAAAAGTTGGCTATTCATATTTTGAATTTGACACGTAATGTAATTGGTTGTGAGCGCAACTTGAGCACTTTTGAGTAGGTGAGACATTATTGAATTCACTACTCAACTTATGAATTCACCATGTAGTAACTAATACCCTAACGTTATGTAATATTACATTCATTGCAGATACATTCAAAAAAGAGGAATAGACTCGAGCACTAGAGATTAAATGTGCTCATCTTCATAAAATACAATCTCCAGCTCGAAGTTCGTCATGCAAAGAGAGAGAAAGACCAAGGACTTGATCTTATACACTTGTCAGATATGAAATCTAACGATGAATTTATCACAGCGAAAGAGGATCCTGCACTTCCTACAGATAACACCTGAACTGAATGCTTTGCTGAAGGATTGGAGGCTATGCAAGGTAGAGGCGGATCCACATCAAGACTAGATGGGCGACATGGTATAATTGCATGTCGTATAACTCGTATTCTTATTATTTAGTCTTGTAGTCTTATATTATAATGCATTATGCAAAAACTATTTTGTAGGCCCTAGAAAACTTGCTATCCGAAGTGAAGGGAAAGGCGAAAGTAGTAGAAGAGGAAGAGGAGCTTATTTCGAAATCAAAATTCCGAAGATGAAAATGATGTTGATAACGTTGATCTCATTGATGATGAGGTGGAGGATGATGGCACCGCCACAGCCGACGAAGAATAGATTCGTTTGGACTTCTCTTCTTCTTCTTTTATACTTATAGAAACAAGTGAATGGAGAATACATTATATATGCAAATGGGGATGGGGAAAATGTTATTTTTTGAATCATATAGAAAACTTAAATGTACATGGGATGGGAAAAGGGTTATTTTTTTAACTTGATTATGACATGATGATACGACACATTCACATTTCACAAGGAATCAATGATCCATTTAGCATACAGTTTATCACAATTCTAGATTTATATATTTTTTTTGCATATTCATGAAAAAATGTATGTTGGATGTGTTTTTTTTTTTTTTTTACAATTTTTAGTTTTTTGTGACATTTTTTATGAAAATCTGGAAAAAAAAATCTTATGATTTACAATATGATACGATTCAGACCCCTTTGCGATTTACGATACGATAACGATTATGACAGCATTGCTCTCATTAGCATTAATGGAGAGGAATATGAGACAACATAAATATAATCAATGAATCAAGGTGTTCCATATCTAATACGAGACGCACGTAAAAGCCAATACGTATAGGTAACAGCCATGACCGTTACACGATGCGGGGACGAAACGGGGTAGTTGATTTTTTGGGACCGTATCGGCCGTTACAGTAGCCGTAAAAGCCATTAAGGGGCATAACAACCGTTACCCCCATAACAGTCGAAAAACGGCCACTTTTTTCTATTTAAATCCATTTTTCTCCCCCTTTTTTTACTTTTTTCATTCCAAAAACTCTCCTAGATCATTTTAGAATAGATTTCGACCACACTCTCTATAGTTTTTAATATTAAAATCGTAGATTGAAGTGATTTGAACGAATAGAAGCTCTGATAGCCTTTAAAAAAAAAAAACAATTTTGAAAAAGTAGTATTTATGCAAATTTTCTTATTTCTAATTTTAATGCTTTATTGTGATGTGTAAACATTAGATACATATAATCATGTTCACAAATTCACTAGACAGCCTAATACAACACTCTCACCAAAGAGTGGACCGTTACACTACTATAAACATTTTCAAAATAAAAAATGAATACATATTTGGAATATTTACATTATTTTTTATTTTCTAAATATTTTTTCAGAATTTTTTGGGCAAAAGAAAATTTTCAATCGTTACGATGGTCGTAACAGCCGTTACGCCCCCGTATCGACCGTTACAGCCGATACCCGTATCGGTAATGGTGGTGACCATTACGGCCACCGTTACCGATAGGGAATACCTTGCAATGAATTAAGTTATTAACTAGAAACAAAACTGAGGAAGTCAATTCACAAAATTGAAAACGAATGTAATCAATGAATCCTTTCCCCTAGAAAGCTAATGGTTCATATGTTGATGAATCTTATTTATTGATGACCACTTAATCAAATAGAATATAGTTTTATCTTTCATCATTAATTGTGTGGAACTTAGTTGGCTAGAGGTTCCCATGGAATCTCTCTCTCTCTCTCTCTCTCTCTCTCTCTCTCTCTCTCTCTCTCTCTCTCTCTCGTGGGTCCAAAGTGGACACAGAGGCCAACAGAGCCAGGCCAAAGGGAGATTTGTGTTCCCATGGTTCAAGTACCATAAATTCCATAACCACTTCATCATGTTTGGGTGACCCGGGATTAGTTTTGTGGTTACCCTATGTGGAAGCAATGCCGAGTTGGGATGGATTAATCTCCACCGTTGGGCATTTTGTTCCCATCGCCCTTCACCTTCAAGAGTGTGATTGTTTACTAGCTTACAAGTATGTGTTGGACTAAATTAGGCATTCACATAGGTGGATCGCATCAAGTCTCCTAACAAAGAGACCTATCATGTCCAAATTGGATTGACTTGATTGCATGTTGGCCTCAACTAAGCCTTAAACCGGAGGTCATGAAAGGACTTCATGGTCCTAGCTTTTAGGTCTTGGCACAATTTTTGAAGTTACATTGGTGGTTAACACACAAGTGTTGTTGGGATCACACATTAGTATGCAATGGAAGCCTTATATGCATCAACAAAAGGATCCACTAGTATTCCCGAAACTTAGTTGTGGATAAATCTTGCTGGCGGTACCACCAATCAAGTATTAAAGCTGACTAACTAGCACTCTCAAATATTTTCCAAAGGTTCCTCAAATATTTTGGACTGTTGGAGCTTTTGATTTCACCATTAAAGTGTATATTTTATTAAACTTGATGGACATCCAATGATTAGATCTTTTGGTGGTCCACCCCTTGCGCCTACATGGGATATTAGGCCAAGGATGGACACCATAGTTAGTGAAGGGATTTGGATCAATTTGAGCCAATTTAAATACTTGGATGGAAAAAACACAAACGCTTGATGGTGTAGGGCACACTGAAGTTTGTAGAGATGAGGACCATCATAAGGTGGTACTCCATGAAAACCCTAAACTATTCTTATATATAGATCCTATATCGGTGTTTTAAATAGCGAATAACATGTAGGTGCTCACCCCTCTACAGCATGAGGCATAAGCTACATGGCATGCAGCATAAGCTACACACTAATTCTAGATTTTTAATCAAGGTTACGCTTAGTTACAACAATTTCATGATATTCAGTACCAAATTCGACTAATTAATTTTTTTTTTAAATAACAAAATTTCATGATATTTTATGCAACCTAAAGTAATAGGAAGGGGCGATGATTAAATATGAGAGTAAAGAAAGAGCAATTAAACTAATTTAATATTGTTACTTGTATTATTTTACTAAAAGCATTGAAAATATTAATTAATTTTTATTGAAAATAGAAAAATATAACAAATTATTAAAAACGTTACTTGATTTTAATGTTGGGCTGAATAATAATTTGTAACCTGAGATACATAGCATGTAGCATAGTCAAGAAGAAGAAGAAGAAAAAGAAGAAGAAAGGAGGAGGAGGAGCGGGAGCAGGAGGAGCAAAAGAAGAAGATGAAGAGGAAGAAAGAGAGGGTCCTCACTTCACCTCCTCCCTCTTCTACTCTCCTCCACATGGGCGGGTCGCCTTGGTGGACAACTCTCATCTTCTCTCACGCCCATAGCCTTATAGTGTGGACGTGAGATGGCTTTCTTAGCATCCTTTCGCTAGAGATAGATCAAAGAGAGACCTTCTATGTTGAAGGATCGTCATCGGGCTTTTACAAACTCAAAGAGGATGCAATCATAGGTATGATCTAAGCCATTGGTTTCCATCATTGGAAATTTGTCACCTAGATGGGAAGTAGATCTTGATGGCATAAATATTGGTTTTGCAAAGAATTTAACACTTGCGTCTTTCGAAAACCCTAACATGATCAAACTCTAAATAGGTCATATCGGATTTGAATCTCCATAGCTATAAATTAGGAAAGATCAACATTTGATTAAAAAATGTCAAGCCTACATTAGCTATTAACTTTGGATCTAACATACTAAAAACATGTTATTACATGTAATTGAATTTAAATCTCAATGGATTGAGGATTTTTAAAATAAATAAATAAATAAATAATAAAAAAAATTGACAATTGAATCTAAATGTAATAATGGATTAAATCTATACTTTGATCAAAAATTAACCACTAAATTTTAAATCAAAGATTATTTTTTTCTTTCTAAAGATCATGAATTGTCTTTCTTATGGATAGGGGTGGGAATGGGCCGGGCTGAGGTTGGCTCTAGCCCAACCCTAGAGCCCTAGCCCAACCGAGGCCCTAATGGGCTAAAGAGGACCCGGCCCTAGCCCTCGACCTAGAGGGCACATTGGAACTAGGGCTAGGGCTAGGGTTGAGGCCGGACCTATAAGTTAAAGATAGGTTACATGTATGCTATATGTACAATTAGTGTACAACTGGTAAGTACGTGTTTATAAACCATCATGCTCTTCCAGAGAATAAAAGTTTTTTCATGACACACTTGTGTCAATTGTCAAATCAGATTATTCATCAACCAATCATATGCCCCACCCAACTATCCACTATCAATATACTATTCACTGCATAAAGTGGAGTTCACAATTTGGACAATTTATAAGTGCCTGTGTATCATCCATCACACTGCTAGAGTATCAAAGTTCTTCATATTACTACATACACACCAGTATACAGATTCTATAACGTACATTACTAATACCTGTGTACTATATAGTATAAACTTGAGAAACGGGCTGGACTGGGATAGTCATCATTGGCCCTGGCCCTGGCCGAAGGCATGGCTGTTCAAGGCCGGGTCACCCAGGCTGGAGCAGGCAGCTTGGCCCATTGCAACAGAGACCAAGAACTGCGCCGGTTAGGAGTGAGTTGGTACAAGTTGAAGGGCAGGCGGAAGGCCCAAAAGGATGTGGAAAAAGGTAGAAAGAAAAGACTTGATGACCTATTGTCTAACTGAAGATTTTTATTTTATTTTTAATGACAACAGGGTTGAACTGAAGATATGGCCCATGATAAAGTGGAATGTCAGAAAAGGATTCATGCAGCCGACCCCAATTACTTGGTATATGCCTTAGATGATGATGATGATTTCAAAATTTAAAATAAATAAATAAATAATCCAAGATTTCAGAAGTTCTACCACTCAATTTTGACAGCTTAAAATCCCAATTCCATCGATATTACTAAAACCACAACTTTCGGAAAATTCACAAAACTCCCACATTCAAGCAACCCATAATTTGAGGAATTCAAATTTTCAAAAAAAAAAAGTTTTAAAAAACTAAAATTTCGTAAATTCTGCCCTTCCAAGTACGGCACCTCCGAACCTTTATTCCAGAAATCTCATAAAATAATTAAAAGAATGTGGTAAATTCCACCAGTCGATGTTGGCACCTTCAAACCCTAATTTCTGAGATTTCATTCCTTACAATATAAAAATAAAGGCTGCTGAAATCGAATGCTACGATCCTTAATATGCAAGAACAGAATTTTATAAAATGAAATAAAATCGAATACAGTAAGATCGATCTTCATACCTCTTCTGATTTTCCGCCCTTTCGTTCGTTCGTTCGTTCGTAGAGGAGAGACGGCACCAGAGAGTGAGGAAGAATATATTATGTC
The DNA here is from genome assembly GCA_037074715.1 of Magnolia kwangsiensis. Lineage (NCBI taxonomy): Eukaryota > Viridiplantae > Streptophyta > Magnoliopsida > Magnoliales > Magnoliaceae > Magnolia > Magnolia kwangsiensis. The sequence continues at coordinate 59,772,174 of CM073585.1, forward strand.
AGGGGGACCGGAATCGTCAGCCACACCTGTTTTAGGCAGACCGTAAAACGCAAAAGCTCTGTGGGGCCACCATTTTGTATATGCGAGATCCAATCCGTCCATCGGGTGTGAACCCTTGTGTTCACGGCGTTTTAGAAAGATCAAGTCCATCAAAAAATCAGATGGGCTACACCAATAGGAACAATGTCAAATTGCTCCGAAACCTTTTGAGCGATGAATGAGGCTTCGGTCGGACTTCGCATACTGACACTGCCTGTAATTCACTACTGGACGGTGCTCTGTGGGTCCCACCAAGATTATGTGTTTTATCTATTCTGTCCATCCAATTTTTCCATCTCATTTTAAAGCATGAACAAAAAATAATTCAGATCAAAATCTCAGGTGCGCCACACCAAAAGAAAAAGTGACGATTGAACTGCCACCATTAAAAACTTCGTAGGGTCACAAAACTTTTGGTCCAACTCTTATTTCTGTTTCAACCGGTTGGATGGCAAATAAACATTATAAGCCCTTCAAAGTTTTTAAGGTGGCTTCCAATCACCATTATTTTTCTGGGGTGTGGTCCACTTTAGATTTGGATTGCCTCAATTTTTAGCTCATCCCCTGTCCAGAATAGATAGATTTTGTGGATAAAATACATACATCAGTGGGACAGCCCACCGTCCACTCGCGAGATCGCAATTGGCATTGTCAATATGTAATACGCCCTGGATTCGTTGAAGCCTTGACATTGGGCTCACCGTAATGTATGCGTTATACATCGCCATCCTTACGTTTTTCCATCTCATTTTACGGGATGAACCCAAAAGTGTAGCAGTTCTAAATCTCCGATAGACTACACCATAGGATATAGTATTGATTGAATGCCTATCATTAAAAACTTCCTAAGGCCTACATTATGTTGCTCTGATATGGTCACAAAGTCCACGGAAGGAAAACACAATACAAGCTTATCCAAAACTTTGGCATTCCATCACCATTTTTTGAGTGTGGTGTGGTGTGGTGTGGTGTGGTTAAACTCAAATCTGGATCTACTTTATTTGTTGGCCCATGCTCTAAAATGAGTTGGCAAAATAGATAGACAGCTTGATATACAAAACAAAGATTAAGGTGAGCCCCACGGACATGGTCTCACCAAAGTTACTGTTGCCATTACCAAATCCATGCCGTGTGGTCTACCCGTGTTATGGATCAAGTTGATTTTTTTAATTTTTTTAAGTACCTGATGAACCAAGTGTTAGGGTCCTAAACATACAAATGCAACGGAATATATAGTACAATACAATTTAATTATGAGACATATTTTGAGAATTCTCATTTACAATAACATCAAATTTCTACAATATACATATAAACAGTGGAGATCATATGTATACATGATGTACATAAATGGAATGTTTGTGGTGTTGATTTATGGATGTCAATATCCTGAACTAAGGAGTCTCTCCCTTATCTATCCTAATACGGGAGATTTAAGATAGCTCAACGTTATATCATCTGGTATGTATCAAGGAAGAAGTATACCATCCATACAAGTGGACCACACATGAGGACAATAGAGAATGGATGGAGTAGATCTCTGCTCTCTCTCTCTCAAACTCTTTCTTTTTCCTCACACTCACACGTCCATGAGGTGGTCGTGGAGACATCCAAGGTTAACTCTACCTTTCCTCTGAGATAGCATCATATAAATAAGGATGGGTTAGGGTTTCTTGAGTACACCTAGTATAGTGATCTACCACCCTACGAACTTTGGTATAACATACCATGAAGGAAGTCGTTAGTCCACCTTATATATACATATACTCATGATTCAATCCCTCAATTGTCATGGCCTATATTCCTATAATTATATGACATGCCTAGTTAGAAGCGGACCATCAAATATAAGCCATCAAGTCATCATCAAGTATGACCAAAGTAATTTTAATGGTTAAAAACCTTTCAAAAATTGATTAAAATGTTTAAAAGTTTTTAAAACTTTGATTAAAACGTTTAAAGTGGTGGGCCTAGCAAAAAATACTTGATGAGTCCTTAATATATTTAAATCAAAGTCATAAATATGTTCCTAAGCAAACCAATAGATCCCTTGCTGGCTTATACAAGAATCAACGACTCTAGATGGAAGTACCTAACTGCTTCCGCTTTATTAGCCCATGAATGGACCTCATAAGACGAGTCAAAGCCAACTAGTTAAGATCACGACCTTTATGTGAGACCCGTATCGTAGCCCGTACCGTTTCATATGCCTCCGCGATCCTCCTGATCGAATTTCGGCGACCCACGATCATATATCGACGTTTGTGCGCGATCTTGAGTCGTATCCCGTATAACAGAGTCGGCTCGACTCAAGACTTGTACCCTTGCGACCGCACCGTCGTCGAGGTTCTGACGCCGCGCATTATGCGTCGAGGCGATACCCGGGCCACCAGATGGGGGCACGCGTTCAATTTAAGAAAAATGCCGTGCATTACAAATCCCGAGAGAATCTATCCCATCAATCATTCAATCAAGTACACATCACTCCATCACTCACATCACCTCTCTCTCTCATTTTTTTCTCTCCTAAGCTCCATGAGAGCAATCCAACGTCCACCTCCATGAGAGAAAGCTTGGTGTGGCCCACCTTCCTATCTCCCATCCCCACCCTCCAAAAACAATCTCAACCATTGAAGTTCGTCCGTTGGAGCTCTAGATCGTGTTGGCGGAAGAAAGAAGAGGAGATCAAAGGTGGGTACTTCTTTTTCTCTCTCTCCTTCTCTCTTTCATCTTTTTTTTTCACGTGATGATGTGGCTGTGTGGCCTACTCGAATGGACCCCACCTCGATGTGTGTCTTATCTACACCATCAACCATTTGGTGGCCCATTTATAGCACGTCTGTAGGTGGGGCCCACCTTATATATAAATGTGTTACCCAGACCGCTGGACGTGGCTGCTTAGTGAAGTGTGAACTGACGGTTCAGCCAGCAACTGAAAACAAAAATATCAGTTTGATTTAAAGCTTTGGGGTGGGCTGCTCATGCAAGCCCCACCTTGATGTATGAATTAAATCCAAGTTGTCTATCCCATTCCTCTACTCAATTTAGGCATTGAGCCGAAAAATGAGGCCAATCCGAGTATCATAAAAAACAGTGTTTCATACCAATAAAATCTACTTTAAGGTTTCTATACGCCAAAAGACATCGAATATTGGGCTTGATGGGTCTGTCTTGAGCAATAGAAACCAATCGTTGGGGTGGATTCTCCTGATGCAGGCCTCATCTACGAAAAACCTTAGAAAAAATAAAAATAAAAATATATATGAACAGGCAGCAGCACCTACTGCCGCTGACGTCCTCTAGACGTGCAGCAGGTGCTGTTGCGCCGTGCGCCGTGGACGGAATGGGCAGGACCGTTGGGTCCCAGCCGTGGGCCCCACCATGATGTGTGTCAATCATCAACACTGTGCATTTGTTGGGTTCCCTTTGACTAGTGAGCCATCCTAAAAATTAGTCGTATGTGGGACTCAGGTGGCCCACACGGTAGGAAACAATGAGATAAAACGTCTGCCATTAAAACCCTTTAGGGTTGTCACAGACAATTTGGATCATTATGAAATTTGTTTCTCCTTTTTATCTAGGTCTCTGTGACATTATGTGCATATGGGATGGAAAATAAACGTTGTGGTGGACCCCACGTGGGACCCACCTGCATGAGTAAAGTGGAGTGGCTGGTGAGTCTCACAACAGCTCTTCAGCTACTATTTGACGTCACTAAGATCTGTGGACCCACTGTATATGTATGGGTCTTATCCACTGTCCATTTGTCGATACGGTGGGACCCACTTCAACGCATGGCCCTCCATCACCACCGTTGGGCTGATCACGAGGTATGCGTTATAGATAAACCGTCCATCCATTTAGCAAGCTCGTCTTAAGGTTTGAGAAATAATAATAATAATTAAATAAATAACAATAATAAAGCAGAATCAAATCTCTAGTGCCCATGCACGTGGACCCCACCAAATTGCACGTGTGGAGCCTATCATGTTGCACGCGAGACCCATATGATGAGGCCCATTAGTGCGGCCCGATTTAATATATATGAAGCCCATTGGTGCGACCCATCATGATGTATTTTGGCCCATGAGCGGGGCCTGCCCGTTTGTATTGTTAAGCCCATGTAATGGGGTCCACTCGATATATGAGGCCTAGTATTGAGGCCAGTGCGATGATCATATGATATATTTGAGGCCCAGGTGCAAGGCCCACCTGTTGTGTATTTGAGGCCTGATGTGATGTATGTTGGCCCATATGACGAGGCCGATGTGAGGTAAATGAAGGCCATCGTGATTGTACGTGAGGCCATGGGCCCACCATATGTTTGGCCCTATGTAGGTCACTCCTTGGGAGCAATGTTGGTTAGACTCCGCATTGATGGGCAATGATGGTTAGATGCCCTCATTGTGACCTTTCCTTAGGCCTTTTTAGGTCCATTCTCTTCGTGGGTTAACCCAAATAAGTGGGCCCCATTTGCCATAGACAGAGGGCTCTGTGCTATCGGATTTGATATAACTACAACTGAAGGTCGATCTTTATATTATGGTTTAATCGGCTGTTCATATATGGATCCCGCCGTGTATATAGGCTGATTATCGATGCTGATTATTGATATCGATTCTGATTGTCGTGGCCGATTGTCGATTTGCGATCGAGGCTGGTTGTCGATCCCGATTATTGTGGGCGATTATCGATCGATTCTAATTGTCGTGACTGATTGCCGATTAGCGACTGAGGATGATTGTCGATTCTGATTGTTATGGCTGATTATCGATTGATTCCAATTACCATGGCCGATTGTCAATTAGCGATCAAGGATGATTGCTGATGTCGATTGTTATGGCCGATTGCCGATTCCGATTATCGAGGACGAGGCCAATTCCGATTGTATAGGCTGATTGTTGAGGACAGATATCAAGACCGATTGTCGAGGCCCATTGTGATGCATGTGCGGCCTGTATTTGAGGCCCATTGTGATGTACATTCAGCCCGTGCTTGAGGCCCATTGTAATGTATGTTAGGCCCATGTGAACGGCCCATCGTGATGCACATTGAGCTCTTGAGTGAGGCCCATGGTGTTGTATATTTGGCCCTTGTGTGGGACCATGGGTCCACTATATGTTAGGCTGTTGAGGGTCAAATATTGCATATTAGACCCCAGTTATTGCCTGGATTTACGAACATGTACTATTTAACAGCCCGATTTAATCGTGTTTGTGATGCAGGGTATATTTATGAGCTTGAACTGAAACAGGATGCTAAAAGCTGAGATTTAATGCTCAAAATTCACCAAAGCATGGGACGGACCCCAGGAGACCAAGATCGATAGATTTGTATGCCAGGGAACCAAGAAAATCGAGAAACTGAACCTCGAGTAGCCCGAAAGATGTCTAGAATGCAAGATCACAGGGTTCCCACCATCCGTTCAGTTCGAAACTCTATATGTAGCCTAATGACCATAAATTAATCGTATACATCAAAAATCAACCATTGGATGGTTGTGGAAGTGGCTCAACGGACAAATCAGCCCTTTAAATCCTTAAGTGGGGCCCACCTGATCTTTGGATACGCTTCAATTTTGGACTCAACGCCTTAATTGAGGCGACAAAATAGATGGTCAGAGAGGATTTCTCATAAACATCATGATGGATCCTACCTAGAGAAAGGTGCATGTGCACAGTGTGCATGCACACGCCGGGCACCAAAAATCAAAAACGGGTCAGTGCACACTGACCCATCTTCCTCTCTCCTCTGCGAAAGAACGAACATCGTCTTTACGCTATCCGTCCTTTTTCACTAGTGGGCCTCACTCGTCATCCTTTTCTAAGATCTGGACCGTTCATTCGTCCCGTGGGGTAGCTACAACCCTCGCCTAGGTGACCTTTTGGCCTCATGCACATGTACACATGAAGATCGATGCAAAATGCAATATGAACGACGAATTGAGTTAGTACAATGGGTCACACAAGAACTTACTAAAACTACTCCTCCCTGACAGTTTTTTTGCCAGGATTTCAATGGACGGGGTGGATTTCTCCAAAAACATCAAGGTGGGGCCCACCGACCATCACAGCAAGATCTGCAAAGCTCTGTTTCGAAACAGAGCTTACGGTTTTCCTTTGTGGGCCACCACCATACACCAACGGTCTAATCCGGACCATCCATCAGGAGCCCACAGGCCCTCTCACCCCAGCCTAGGTGATGAATTTCAAGAAACTACGGAGATTGGTTTTCAATCATCTAAACAGAGGACTGAAGGTGCAATGAAAAACCTTGTGGGCCACGCCGAAATTAATCCAAATTCAAACATCTCTGACTGGTTTTTCGAGCCGCATCCAATGGACGGAGTGGATTTTTTCATCAACTTTGATCATGGGCCCCATGAAGAACCGACGCACGTATGTTTCGCTATTGCTACGTAAATACGTTCGCATGAAGTTATCTCACACCGACTTTATCCATCGCCTCCTGGTCGCTATAAAAGGTGGAGAGGCAGCAACATAGAGGGGATCCTTGGATGTGGGATCTTGGGCAGCCGTGGAGGCTTGGACATGGAGTGGAGCACATCTTCCATCTTCCTTCTTCCTTCTTCTTCCTTTGGTTCCTCTTTTTTGTTCCTTTTTATGAGATTTTTAAGTTAATCATTCTATGGTAGGCTAAACCTCTTAGTTAGGGTTAAGAGGAGAAGCTTGTAGCATGATTAAGATGACTATTTTTCTTTGATTCATGTTTATTGAACTTTTTCTGGATTCTAGTTTGATTATAAAGAATATTTTTAGTTTTTAATGGTTTGTTATGACTCAAATTACAATAGATATGTAATAGCTTGATATATTCTCTTTTCATATATTAAGATTGTGAACTTAGGAATCCTGTTGTTCACCATCGTCTCTTGGACATGGTAGGGTGATGGAACCCTTCCTAACTTTCACAATTCTCTTATGATTGGCTGTGAGATTTGTAAATTGTTGTTATTTGTCATAGTCTCCTGGGCATGGTTTGGTGACAGAATCACTTTCAAATCCTCACCACTCTTATCTATTGATGATTAGATCCATGAGAAGTTCAGAGATCTGACAAATCTCTTCCTACCAATTGGATAGGATAGGACTCTGATTCCTATTGTGTCCTTGAATCATTGCAAGATAACTCCCAATTGCTACAAGTGGATCCTTGGCACCCTAGTTCCCATCTTTAATTTTATTAAATTTTAAATAATTTATTCACCATTATTCCCTCATATTTAGTTAATTTAGATTTCATCTTAGTCTAGTTCTAATTCTACTTAGTTTCAGATTATGTACAGGTTTCAGTCCATTGGGATTCGACTTCGGTCTCATCGAGTTTATTACTACATCACAACCCTATACTTGGGGAGTGAACAAGTTTTTGGTGCCGTTGCCGGGGATTGACGGCTATGATTTTTTGAAATTAATTAGTTTTAAAATTAGTTTAAGATTAGAATTTTTCTAATTATAGGTGAGAATTTTTCTATTTGATTTATAGAAAATAACCTGTTTTCTTGTTTTGTAAGATCCTGACATAAATGCATAATTTGATAATCCATTTCTAAATTCTCTACTTTTTCTATTTTTAGAATTAGGGTTTTAGTTTTGAAAATTTTTCCTTTTTTAGAAACTAACTCATCTTTCCTTTACTTTTCTATTTTTAGTAACTTTCTAATTTCAGGATTTCTATTTGTAGAAACTAATTTCTTTTATTTCCTTTTGCAGGATTTTAACGTAGGAACTCCAATCTGGTAGCTTCTTTCTAACTTTTTCTCTACTTACTTTTTATATTGCTGTAGGACTTTTTCTTAATATTAGATTTAGAATTAGGGTCTCACCATATATATGCACGAGTGGGAACGTTAGTATGCTGAGAAGAATAATTTATATTGGGATGATAATGATAGAAATCAACCTATGTCTCAAAACTTTTTTGAGACCATCATTGAGAACCGATTAGAATATAAAGATCCACCGGTTAAGAAATCCTTGCGTGAGCATATGAAGGAGAATAATTACACCCCACGGATTAACAAAACAGTACGTGAGTGTTGGGATTATCATAACTATGGGAGTGAGAAGTAATATCACTCATTCGATAAAAAGAAAATAATGCATGATTATATTATGAGTGATAATATGTATTACCAACCATCAGATTCTCCCACCTATGATCTATATGACTATAATCAGTGAAAACATCAAAATTGAAAAAATGAACCAACAACAAGTTATAATGATTATTCTCTTGGATCTCTTATCTTTTGAGATCCAACTAGAAACGATCCAAGAGGATTCAATTTAGCGTAGCTTGGCCTGTCTCGCGAAAATGAGAAAATCGTTGGAAGGGCTTAATTCGTGCCTTGATAAGGTAGAGGAGGCTTGGTCATCTAAGCCACAATTCATTTAAAAATACAATGCGAGGAAAGTGATCTTAACTCGCTTTTGAAGAACTCTGAAATTATAAATGAAGAGTTGGATTCCATTAATGAGCATAGGGTTCAATTTCCCGATGAGTCGATCTCGATGACTATTCAAAAGAATGGTGAAGAGACATGGGTGTCTTTTAAATACAATGATGATAACACACTTTACTTACACGACACACTTGAGCTCAATGATAAGGAAGAGGTTAGTTTATGTGAACCTTGACCCAATCTGGGAATAGAATGTGAGAAAAGCGATCTCATCCGAAGTGTGCACTGCACGGAATTAGACAATGATGAGTATTGGAATGACTATTATGAACGTGCAGCCCAAATTCTCTTAAAATTAATCTCAAGTTTGGTCCAGGTCAATGATCAAAACATACACAAAGTTGTCGGTCAAAATGAGCCACTCCTCTCACCTAACATGTCTAATTTAAAAGTGGAGGATGAGTCTCTTACAACTGACCCTTCTAACTCTTGTGAAACATGTTTGGACCACTCTTTTGAATCGAATGATGATATGATTCGGGAGAAGGAAGAGTTGCTCGATACGAGTCTAGAATTTGAAACGACCCAGTCGAAGCCACCATCTGAACTGTTGAGTTTTGATGATTTATACCTATTCTGAGTAGTATCAATGAACAAAGTTCTCACATCAATACTTCGTCTCTTGACTCTCAATTTGTCTGCGCAAGGCTGGAGCAAGAGATCATACCTCCATCTACTTTTAAAGAAGATGAAATCCTTAAACAGATCATTACACACTTCAATGTGGAAAATGAGTCACTCTCAGCTGAATGTCCCAACTCTTTGGACGATTGCTTGACATACTTTACAGATTTAAATGAACCTATGATAAAAGAAATAGTAGATGCCTCGCAAGACAATATCTTAATAGTTATCACTGATCAAGAGAACCCTCATTCTGAAGTCCCTCTTTCCTTAGACCCTAAATGTTTACCATTAAAGGAAGATGAGCTAAAAATTAAACCGAAGTTTGGAACTTCGGAATATGATGAGACTACATCACTTCTTAAGAAGTTTTCTGAACTTTATGTACTTGTAATCTCTGATTCACCATGGGATACTAATATTGAAACTTCTTATGTTACAGGTGAATCGTATATACTCTGGATACCTTAAGTAATTCAACGAAAATTTTTTTATGAGGTACATAAGTTTCTCTGAAAAGTCATGCTCCAGGATGTCTAAGCCTATTACAAAAAGGGCTTTTAGATGATCCTGTTGAGGAACTTACTGAGAAATTTATCAAGATACTGGCTAGAAGAGGAACCTTGCAGCATAATTAAGTAGTTTTTCCTTGCTTTCATAGGATTAGGGTAGTTTGTTTTATGTTGTTCTAGGTTAGATGGTTTTATGCCATTAGGTTAGTTTGCTTCTTACATTATTTTAGGATAGTTTGAGTTAGTTGTTTTCACTCTCGTGCTAACCTGCTCTCATGCTGAGATCTCTATGGAAAAGTCTCTCTCGATTCGTTATCCAGGTACTATCTTCCCATCACTCCTCTTTTACTTTTACTGTCCCATGTGCATTTTATGCTTATTTCCTTTACATTGAGGACAATGTAGATTTTAGGTTGGGGGTGAGAGATTAGGTAACCTAATCAGTATTTTCTTGGTCTTGAGCAAAAATTGTGAAAATTTTTGGAAATTTCATGTGATTTTGATGACTATCTTGGATTAAGAAGTGTAAGATACGTAATGTTGATAATTTATGACTATTGGATTTAGTATCTGTTAGATTTCACAGTTAAGTTTGCATTGTCAATCCAGAATTAAAAGTTGTAAACATTGATTAAGTCATGATTTCACATGTCACATCTCACTTTTACATTAAGGTTTCAGTTTAATATTAAAGGGTTAACTTGATAATCACTAAGCATGTAAAGAAATAGCTTGGAAAATTTGCTCGTCATAATCAATTAAAGAAAAAGAAAATACCTAGCAAAAAATAAATAAATAATCTTCACCATAGGTTTACTTCATATAGGTGTAGATTTAATTCCCCATAGATGATATGTGAAAAGGGTTGGGTGTACGGTCTTCACCATAGGTTTGCTCCCTGTAGGTGAGGATTTGATTCCCCTTCTTGACGTTACTGTTAATGGAAAAATTAAAAGTTGAAAGAATGAAAAGATGATTTGTGAGTCAAGTTTTGGTTGTCATAAATTCTCTTGTTAATTACCAATGATATCCTGAAATAGAGAAGTGAATTTTAATGATGATAAGTCGAGATTAGACTATACACCCATGGAACTCAATGTTTAAAATTGTTCTAATTGATGGATTAATATTTTGAACTTGATTATGAAGTTTACTGTATGCTTGAGTCTATGAGAAAGTAATGCCCGAAATTAATGAATCTTAGAAATCTAAGATCTGGATTATTTTTTAAAAATCACTCGGGTTTACAGAAATTTTCGTATACGTCTCAACTTACTTTTTGCATACTTTGCTTGAGACTAGCAAAATGCTGGTTGGGGGTTGTGTTGAGGATCAAATATTGCATATCAAACCCCAGTTATTGCCTGGATTTACGAACATGTACTGTTTAACAGCCCGATTTAATCGTATTTGTGATGCAGGGTGTATTTATGAGCATGGACTGAAACAGGATGCTAAAAGCTGAGATTTAACGCTCAGAATTCACCAAAGCATGGGACGGACCCCAGGAGACCAAGATCGACAGATTTGTATGCTAAGGATCCAAGAAAATCGAGAAACTGGAGCTCAAGTAGCCCGAAAGATGTCAAGAATGTAAGATCACAGGGTTTTCACCATCCGTTCAATTTGAAACTATGTATGTGGCTTCAGGACCATAAATTAACCGTACATGTCAAAAATTAGCCATTGGATCATTGTGAAAGTGGCCCAACAAACAATTAGCCCCTTAAATCCTTAAGTGGGACCCACCTGATCTCTGGATACACTTTAATTTTGGACTCAATACCTTAATCAAGGTGACAAAATAGATGGACAGAGAGGATTTCTCATAAACATCACGATGGACCCTACCTGGAGAGAGGTGTATGTGCACAGTGTGCACGCACACATCGTGCACTAAAAATCAGAAACGGGTCAGCGCATGCTGACCCATCTTCCTCTCTCCTCTATGAAAGAACGGACAACGTCTTTACACTGTCCGTCCATTTTTCACTAGTGGTCCCCACTCTCATCCTTTTACAAGATCTGGACTGTTCATTCATCCTGTGGGGTAGCTACAACCCTCGCTTAGGTGACCTTTTGGCCTCATGCATATGTACACACGAAGATCGATGCAAAATGCAAGATGAATAATGAATTAAGTTAGTACGATGGGCCACACAAGAACTTACTAAAACTACTCCTCCCCGACTGGTTTTTTGTCAGGATTTCAATAGATGGGGTGGATTTCTCTATAAACATCAAGGTGGGGCCCACCGACCATCACAGCAAGATTCGCAAAGCTCTGTTTCGCAACAGAACGTGCGGTTTTACTTTGTGGGCCACCACCGTACACCAACGGTCTAATCCGGACTGTCTATCAGGAGCCCACGGGTCCTCTCACCCCAGCCTAGGTGATGAATTTCAAGAAACCACGGAGATCAATTTTTACTTATCTAAACAGAGGACTGACGGTGCAATGAGAAACCTTGTGGGCCACGCCGAAATTGATCTAAAATCAACCATCTCTAACTGGTTTTTCGAGCCGCATCCAATGGATAGAGTGGATTTTTTCATCGACTTTGATCATGGGGCCCATGAAGAACCAATGCACGTATGTTTCGCTATTGTTATGTAAATACGTCCGCATGAAGTTATCTCACACCGACTTTATCCACCACCTCCTGGTCGCTATAAAAGGTGGAGAGGCAGCAACGTGGAGGGGATCCTTGGACGTAGGATCTTGGGCAACCATGGAGGCTTGGATGTGGAGTGGAGCACTTCTTCCTTCTTCCTTCTTCCTTCTTCTTCCTTTGGTTCTTCTTTTCTGTTCCTTTTTATGAGATTTTTAGCTTAATCCTTTTATGGTAGGCTAAACCTCTTAGTTAGGACTAAGAGGAGAAGCTTGTAGCGTGATTAGAATGGTTACTTTTCTTTGATTCATGTTTATTGAACTTTTTCTGGATTCTAGTTTGATTATAAGGAATATTTTTAGTTTTTAATGGTTTATTTTGACTCAAATTACAATAGATCTACAATAGCTTGAGATATTCTCTTTTCATGTATTGAGATTGTGAACTTGGGAACCCTGTTGTTCACCATCGTCTCTTGGGCATGGTAGGGTGACGAAACCCTTCCTAACTTTCACAATTCTCTTATGATTAGCTGTGAGATTAATAAATTGCTGTTGTTTGCCATAGTCTCCTGGGCATGGTTTGGTGATGGAATCACTTTCAAATCTTCACCACTCTTATTTATTGATGATTAGATCCATGAGAAGTTTAGAGATCTGACAAATCTCTTCCTACCAATTGGATAGGATAGGACTCTGATTCCTATTGTGTCCTTGAATCATTGCAAGGTAGCTTCCCAATTGCTACAAGTGGATCCTTAGCACCCTAGTTCCTATATTTAATTTTATTGGTTTTTAATTAATCTATTCACCATTATTCCCTCATATTCAGTTAATTTAAATTTCATCTTAGTCTAGTTCTAGCTCTACTTAGTTTCAAATTATGTACAGGTTTCAGTCCCTTGGGATTCTACCTCGGTCTCATCGAGTTTATTACTACATCACAACCCTATACTTGGGGAGTGAACATAGGTTCTATGTGGGTCATTCCTTGGAGGCAATGTTGGTTAAATGTCCACATTGTCGAGATCGATTGTCGATACCAATTATGAGTATGTGACTGCATAGCATCATGATACATGCCCATACACATCATCTGCATGTTTCTTATGAGATGTGGTTGACCATTGCATATGTCATTGGGTAGATTGTTATGAGACTCCTTGATAGGCAGAGGTTATCTCACATGAGCACATGGTATGTGCAGGATTGATGCATGATTGAATTATATGACTCATGCATCTTGCATTGTGTGCCCTAGCGATATCAGGGCCGTAGCCTTCACAGGCATATTGTGGATGACCAGAAGGGATAACAGAAATTTGTTCTAGCATCGGGTTGCCATAAATGACCTTGGGTGAAAATTCTTAAACCCTCTTGGTACCAGAAAATGCCCTAACGTCGAGACCGAGTAGATATATATGAGCGCATGATGGCCGAATAGGAGGTCGCATCTCCCACTATGTCGTAGTCGGTTGGGAGGGGGTGTGACCTTACCCGCCTGAGTGAGGGGGCAATGACTAAGTTGAGTTTGACCAGCTTGAGGAATGGGTCCGTTATCGATGAGCCTGACCCAATATTGGCAGGCGGATAGTGAGGTCTCTTCCGCTTACCCAGTTGTGCGCTCGGATAGGGGCGACAAGCTAGTGTAGAATGTAATAAACTCTAGTGATGATCCTAGAGATGAACTGTACTGATATGTGGACTTATTGAGCAGGAGTTGCATACTCATTCATTCATTCATTCACTATTTACTCGGGCTGGTGGTGCGTAACTTTTTATTACATGTACCTTTGCAATGGCCAGGATTTCAGTCGGGGTGTGCGATTAACCTGAGATCAAGAGTTTACCACATCGAGTTTGACTATTCAAATTTAGGTATGAGACTGGTTTGGATAGAAGTTCCTTGTGATGGACCCCATAGCTTGCGATACTATGTACTATCATCCCAACTTCATACTCCAGCATGGTCGTTCCATTCGCACCGCATATTGCATTACATCTACAACATATGACATTTTGGGTTATTGTGTTTCTGCATTTATATGGTCTAGATATGGATAACGCTATTCGTGAACTCATTAGGAATTGCATATTGCATCGCATCCTCGGTATCTGATATTTAGCTCTTTATGACTCCTCATTTGCATAACTGCTCTATATTGCGTATTCTGATATTGATTGACTCATGGATTTATCCGTATTTTCATTTACTTTGTTATCGTATGATTCATGATCTTGTCAGTATTTCTGCTTATTCCAATAATGTACGATATATGGATGTAACGCCCTGAAAAAATCAGTACTTGGGCTCGAGTACCAACTCGACCAGAAATCGCGTAGGATTAATTCTTTTAGAAAATAAGTTTAAGTTAGCTAGCGCAATGCTAGAGTAGCTGGAAAATAGTCCCTGATCACTTTAAATACGTTCTACAAGACCCAAAGCGAGTAGAACCAATGACGCTATAATACTCTAAAACCTCAGATTAAACTCTAAACCGGTTTGTTCTCAGGACCTCTTTGAAACTTTGTACTGGATCTAGACCGCGCGTTGAAAGTCCGATACTTATAATCTTAGACCGTTATAACTGCCTAGCTGGACTTGACAATCATTTTGAAAATTAAGTCTAACCGACATTCGCAGGCTATTTCATTGAGCCTGGAGTGAAGAGAGTGAGAATAGGGTTAGATTTGGAATTTGAAATTCAAATCTGGCACACGACTTGATGCGTTATTATTAAGCGTTCTGACCGTCAGAATTCAGCCAAATTACACCCTTGGATCAGGAAAAATTTCTATTTTATATCATGAGACTTGTAGGCCTGATCTACGTGCGGTGACCGCTGAACTGAAACTGGACCGCCACGTGCGATCTACGAACACTACTGGTTTGAAAATGGGATGTGAGCAACATCCAACGTGCATGAACTTAAGTCCGATCACGTTCGGCCAGGGGACCTCCAGAAATGTCTTTTTGGACCGAAACAGCCCGACTTGGTTAGGCATCAAGTAAACATTGTTCCCAAGCCTGTTTTGGACAAGTTTTAGGTCATAAAAGGGGCTTAAACCCTCACTTCTCTCACCCATCCGAATTTGCTAGAAACCCTAGCTGGTGTGAGAGAAAAGGTGAGAGATTGTGAGAGAGAGTGGGAGAGAATTTCCTGGTGCTTGCACTACATGTTGCACGTGCTTAAACAACGCGCCTCAATCACTTTTTCGGCAATTTCACCGTGATTCTAGGTAAGAAAATACCCTAAATACTTGCTGATTTAAGGTTTCTTTAGTTCCTTAGCATGGTAGCTGATACATCTTGTAAAATAGGTTCCCGGTTCGCTGTAGACGAAGCGTACACGCTCCGTTCGAATCAATACACTTATAGGAGAAAAGGTGCAGATTTTAGACACTTTGATTGACTGTTTCCAACGCTTTCAATGTCGTTTAATAGTAGATTATCGACGGCAATGCCGTTTGACATGTACAACATGTTGTCCATTTCCTGTTTCGTAAGCAGACGAAAAATATGAGATTTAGGACATTTTAGTCATTTGTAGGAAATACTGTTTTCATCCATATTTTGCTGATGTGATTGGCATGGCTTCTTGTCGCATTAGGATACTAGGAATGCGTGCATAATTAGTTTGGCGAAGAGATTCGCCTAAATGCGCACTTTGAGTCGATATACTATATGTAGACTTAAGTGTGTAGTATAAGTGTTTGTATAAATGTTTGTATTAATATATATTGAATTAAATGGTGTTATGAATTAGTTTGAGATTGAATTCTCAAATGATATGCTGATGTAAATGATTTCCTATATGTTGGCTATATGCATGATTTCATTATGTGTATGGAATGCATGTGCTAGATGATTTACTTAAGTTGTATGTTATAACATGTGTTAACATGCTCACATTGTTGTATTTCATTTCCATTACTCTTACATGATTGCTGATGTGAATTCATAAATGTTTGGGACTATACTTAGTCCAGACAGTCGGTAACTGAGTAAATTCGTGGTTGGCTTATCTTTGCCACGAATGACGCGTCGATGAACGCGAGCCGTGTTTTGGAGTTGGCGGCAGTGGTTAGGCTACACAAGGTGTTTTATGCACTTCATGTCGTTCGACTTGAGATGCGCTCGTGCTAGTCGAGCCCGTCAAGTAACCCGACTGGCCATTGTTTGTTCACCCTGTATGAGTCATAACTGCTTGAACCTATGGTACTGAACTTACAATTGTAAACCCTGTCAACCATGGTACCTTGATCCACAAAGACTCATGAGCCGGGCATGGTGGTATGGGACACCGTGGTCGAGCTGTCGGCCTACGCTGGGGCCACAAACCTCCCCGTAGTGACCAGTGAGCACCTATGACTCGTGAGCAGATTATGGTGGTATGAGACACTATATTCTTGCTGTCGGCCTACACTGATCAGGCGAAGAGTCCTTTGTAGTGACCGCGAGCGTATTCTGAGTCTACGGGAGGCGACGACCCTTCCGTATCAGTGAGTACAGTAAGCCTGTATTGATAAGGTGATGGGGGAGCGGTGCAACGAGTGCGAGCAACAGCCCTGACAGCCCTTGCAGCGACCTACAAAATATACATCGTATGAGATTACTAGGAGTGACGACCCTAGACACGATCTGTGTTGGGATTGATATAAGGGAAGTACCTTAGTTTCCCAATATTGCTACATGAAAAGGACTAATAATAACTCGGTAATCATATCAACATCACATTACATGTGCCTGGAAGATGTGGAGCACTGAGAGGTACGCAAGCATGCCGCGGATGCAGATGGTGCCGTATGAGGGAGAATGTCAGTGAGGGCATCCATCATGTCATGTCATATTGCATTAACAACAGTATTAGGATTGTTTGATTTATTGCTTTACTATTATTGCATGATTGATTTGAGAACATGCTAATCTTTGATCTATTATTCCACTGAGTTAGCTACTCACTCCCATGTTAGGGGATGGTGTTTACAACACCCACTAGACCCTGTCTTAGATGCAAGTGAGGCAGCGATTCAGGAGGCAGAGCCGGACTATGATGAGGACCAGGACGAGTTCTCATATATGCAGTACCACGACGGCTTTGCTTAGGGGCCTGGATTGGCGGGACTTCTCAGTGGGACTCTTTTTGGATATTTGATTTCTGTTTATTTACATGTATATGAGACTCAGAGATGTATTCATACTTTGGAGACAGTTGAGATCTACTTTGTTTTCCATACAGTGATATATATATATTCTTTAGCCTTCCGCTTGCTTTTATCACTGGATCTTGAGTATGAATTGTAGTTTTGGTATACTTTTACTCATGTGAATGCTTTAACTCAGACAACATTGAATCATAATCATTTTTTTGCATAAGTGATGGTCTGAAACTCGGGAGTCGGGTTAATACATGACCCCCGATTTTCAGGGTGTTACAAGTTGGTATCGGAGCATGAATGAGATTATACCGGGCCTGGGTTATGGTCACGCGACGTACGCTGTCGCTTCCTTTGACTTAGGTGGGTGCGAGAAAGGTCCAGAAACACTTATAGGATCGCAGATTCGCCAATAGGCGAGGTCTATTCGTATCGATCGCGCGATCGAGTCCGTAACGCATATAGGGTCGCGTGAAGTGACCTAAGTGGCTCCTAAGTTGTAGGTAGGTGGGTTGAGACATTCTTTGAATGGTTCTAAACCCGTAAATGTGAATCCTTGGGCTGTGGGACAACCACAACCCTTACATTCAATCGCTAGGGCTTAAAAACCTCGTTTCACCTAATTTCTTCAAAATTCTTCCTCTCACCGCTCCATTCTTCAATTATTTCTCTGAATTTTCATGTTAGGTATTGATCCTAATGTGAAAATGATATAAAATCATACTTCGACAAAATTTTACAGTGAATAGTAAAATTTCATGAAAACTGGCCGTTAGGCCATTCTAAGTTTGCAATATTTAGCAATTAATTGGCTAGATGGATGTATTAGCTCCTTCTACCCTAAAATCATATGCTGCATGATAGGAGATTTCATTCACGTTTACAGATTGGCCCCGAAAAGCCCCGAATGGATGTTTGGGCCTCCCTAGGCCAATCTACAATGAACTAGGGTGGGGCCCATATATATCTGGGACCTCCAGGGTAGGGGGGACCTAGCCCACCAGGCCAGACCAGCCGGATCCACCACCGGTCGGCGATGCCATCGCCGATCCAGCGATGCATCGCCGTACAGTGGGGCCCACTTACTGTAAAATTTGGGCACACGCCCTTATGTGGTTAGCACATCCCTCCCACATAGCGTCCGTCTGTCGAAAATCCCTAAAAAGGGTACTTCACAAACAGCCCTTCCCAAGCCTCCATTTTCATTTTTCTTGCGGCCTTATCTCAAAACGCAGCTCCAAATCCCTTCCAATCCCATTTCTTATGAAAACTGACCCTATCCCATCCCTTCATAGTGATTTGCTGCTACTCCTCTTTCAAAACTCATCCGTTAGAGCTCCTTCAACCCCCAAAACGTGCTGAAATCGTGTGGAGCTTCATTCCCCTTTTTTCTTCTCTTTTCTTTTTGAAAATTCACCTTAGGGGAGCTTGAAGCATCCCTCTACAATGCCTAGATAATCAAGAAGACCGAGGGATGGCGCCGCTAGCTCAAGCGCCACCGCAAGTCCAAGCACAGCCCGAGAGTTTCATACAAAGCGGGATTTGAATCCCCATGCTCAACTTGGGCGAGTGATATTAGTAGAGATGCCTCACGGTGAATATACTGACCGTAAGGTGTTGTTTGAGGCAGACGTGGAAGGGCGACTCTTCGGCGAATTCCTATTGTTCGAGCGCATTGAAGCTGCACATTGGGGTCCCTATTTGAAGCTCGTTCTCGTGCTAATGTGAGCACCGTTCGTGCCTTCTACGCTCGTATCCAGAATCCTACATTGGAACCATTGCAGTTCAAGATTCCTTTTGGTAGAGACCGGATGGCTACGATCGATGTTCGGTTGATAGCGCGACTTCTAAATGTGCCCCTTGGTGATGTTCATCCCAGTGCAAAGAATTTGAGTAGGCATGAGCGAGATCGTCGTACCAGGTTCCTATGTGGTAGACTGGTTCCATGGCAGTCTAATAATAGCCTCAAGGCATCTCATATGTCTGATGATTTGCGCCTGCTGCACCATATTTGCACGTTCAACGTGTATCCCAGGTCGACAAATCACATTGAGTGTACGCGCCTTATAGTTAATTTCTTGTATCAGGTGGCCCAGGGAGAAAATGTGTGTATGGCCACTTTCATTTTGTGACAGATTATCCTCATAGCGAAATCAAGAAGAACATCTGAGTCGCTTCCTTTTGGCCGACTTATATGCAAAATCGTGCTTGAGTTTGCTTACAGACTTGGGCCGAAGTTGCCAGTTCTGATTCACTGCATTGATGAGTCTACCATGGTCAAGATGAAGATCGGGTCTCATTACCGTGAGACTCAGCTTGAGGAGGATAGCGAGGACGATTTTGATGATGAAGAGGATCCAAGTGAGGGAGAACCTGGAGCGGAAGTAGAGGAAGAAGTCCAAGAAGAGGTATAAGAGGAGGCTCAGGATACAGATGAGAGCCCTCCTCCTTCTGCTCAAGCTACTAGTGATGATCGCATTGCCCAAATTGAGGAGAGCCAGGTCGCCTTGCGAAGGAAAGTTCAGGAACTTCGGGCTGAGGTCGAGGATACCAAGGCCGTTAGAAGAGAAAATTCGGCAAGGTGACATGCACCTTAAAGGCGATCCTGTGCTGCTTGCAGGATAAGGGTGCTCCTCCTCCGTCACCCCACTCAGACTAGCGATGAGATTTTAGATGTTGTTGGTAGCAGTTAGTCGTTTCCTACTTTATGTTGTGTAAGCCTGTTAAGGCTAGTAGTTTACTTATATTGCTGTTGTAGCTTTAACCGTCTTAGTTCCTATATAGTTCCTGTCATGATGCCTGTAAGGAGATATCCCTTGTATTGTGACTATTTTGATTAAATGAAATGCATGGAATGCCTTTGACTCTTTATGTGAATGATTGCGTTGTGTTTGTGCTATTGAGACTGACAAGGTTGCGCCCTATTTTGAATATAGGAAATGCCGCCGAAGGCTACACGGAGCACAGCTCTGCTTACATTGGGTGAGCCTATGGATCAGGTTCCTTTTCAGTCTGATGCTCATGCGGACCTTGCTGTGGGCTTGATTCCTGAGACAGCACGTGCGTCTCAGCCTACTACTGGTCCTGCAGTTGGACCACCGCCTTTCACACCGCCCGTCAGAGAGCAGTACCGTGTGTCTTCTTCGACGCAGTACATGCCACAGCCTACTCCACCTCCAGATAGATTTGAGCAGATGATGGCTATGATGCAGCAACAGCAGCAGCTCTTGACTACTATAGTGGGGGCTCTAGCCCAGGGTGGGAGTGTGCCTCCACCTGCACCACTGCGCATCCAGCTGAGGATGTCGATACATATGCTTAGGATGAGGGCATGGCTTATCCTGTACCACCTGCTTACCTTGCGGGGAATGCCGCAGACACACTGAGCTTATTAAAGCGATTTCAGCGCTTACGGCCTCCCACTTTTATGGGTTCTCATAGACCTGAGGAGGCCAAGTATTGGCTCGACCGTGTGTCGAAGATACTACGGATGCTACATTGTTCAGAGACTGAGCAGGTCGAGTTGGCTATGTTCTTGTTCGAGCGGGAGGCCAGCTTATGGTGGGACAGTGTGTTGCGGACCATTGTCGCTGACTACATATGGACCTGGGCAGCGTTCGAGTTCCGCTACCATGAGAAATACTATCTCCAGACGTATAGGCATGACCGGAAGAACGAGTTTCTGCGCCTCAGACAGGGAGGCATGACAGTGACTGAGTATGAGCATAGGTTCACTGAGTTGGGAAGATACGTCCCAACTATACTGATAGATGAGCAGATGCGCATATGACACTTTTCTGAGGATTTGCGACCGGATATTCGGTCGAAGATGTGTTGCGTAAGCATCCCCTCCTACGCAGAGCTGATCCACATGTCCATGCAAGCAGAGCAGGATGTGGATCGACTTACGCGATCTCGTGACCCTATTGCTCCTAGGCCACGACCGGAGTTACAGGACATGCCCTTTGCGAGCAAGAGGCCTCGCGTCGACCCTCCTTCTAGGGCTACCGCGCCAGTACCACCGTTGCGACGCCCCAATTTATCATGTACTTATTGTGGGAGAGCTGGCCATTCGGCACAGAGTTGTTTCGCTCGGATGCGGGATAATGGGTTTTTGCCACCGCAGAAGATCGACCGTACACGCCCACAGGCTATATCAGCACCGCCTTTACGGTTGGCTCCTGCGCACCCTTCCTTCGGACCTCCCGTATCTCAGTTTAGGCCGCCTCTATGACCCGTGGTACAGCGGCCAAACCGGCCACAGCAGGCGCGGGTGTATGCCTTGACAGCTGAGGCAGCCAAGACAGAGACTTCTCAGCATACGGCCTTTGAGGTTACTGCCCACATCAGAGGTATTCCTATTCTCGTGATGGTGGATACTGGATCCACACTTTCTTTGATATCGCATTTCATAGTCAGGCGTCTTGGACTGCCGACCATTCGTATGGATGGAGTGCGAGTCCTTCAGCTCATGAAGATTTTTCTGATGCCACCCTGATGTGTGAGGGTTGCTTGGTGGATCTGGGAGGCAGGACGATGACTCTTGATCTTATCATCGATCCCTCTCTTATTTATCTCGACGTCATTCTTGGCATGGACTGGTTGACTGCTGGGAGGGCCGAGATTGATGGCGAGACTCATATGGTGACGGTGTACAAGCCAGAGGGCACGCCTTTCACATTTTCAGTTCGGGTAAATCTCCCCTTCCGCATACTTAGCTACGCTTCTTTACTTCGGGCGCTGATGCCCTGATGCTTGAGCATACGCCAGTTGTTTGTGAGTTTGAGGATCTGTTCAGGAAGATTGCTGGTTTGCCGCCTCGACGAGAGATTGATTTCACTATCGATCTAGTGCCTGGTTCCACGCCCGTCTCACTGCCGACGTATCGCATGGTACCATGTGAGATGGAGGAGTTGAGGACGTAGATTGATGGTCTGTTGGAGCTTGGCCTTATTCGACCTAGTGTGTCTCCTTGGGGAGCACTAGTCCTGTTTGTAAGGAAGAAGGATGGTTCGATGCGATTGTGTATTGATTATCGCAGGCTGAACCAGATCACGGTGAAGAACAAGTACCCTTTACCCAGGATCGATGACTTGTTTGATCAGTTGAGAGGAGCGCAGTACTTCTCGAAGATTGATCTTCAGTCAGGATATCATCAGTTGCGCGTCAGGGATGATGACATGTAGAAAACAGCATTCAGGACCAGCTTTGGCCAAGAAAACAGCATTCAGGACCAGCTTTGGCCACTATGAGTTCCTTATGATGTTGTTCGGTCTCACGAACGCACCAGCCGTGTTCATGGATCTGATGAATCGGGTATTTCGGCCTTTCCTCTATCGATTCGTCGTTGTGTTCATTGACGATATTTTGGTATACTCCAGGAGTCGAGAGGAGTATGAGGAGCACTTGCGCTTAGTCCTGGATACACTCAGACAGCATCAGTTGTTCGCACAGTACAAGAAGTGCGACTTCTGGAAGCAGGAAGTGAAGTTCCTGGGACACGTGGTGTCCAAGGATGGCATGACAGTTGACCTGTCTAAGGTAGCTGCAGTTCAGGACTAGGAGCAGCCTGGTTCTGTTACTGAGGTGAGGAGTTTCTTGGGTCTCGCTGGCTATTATCGATGCTTCATTCAGGATTTCTGAAAAATTGCGAGACCTTTATCTCAGTTGACACGGAAGGACGTGAAGTTCGCCTGGAATGACAAGGCAGAGTCAGCTTTTCAGGAGCTGAAGGACAGACTTACGTCCGCCCCTGTGCTAGTATTGCCAGAGCAAGGGGTTAGGTACACTATATACACTGACGCATCTAGCGTTGGTCTGGGTTGTGTCCTTATGCAGAAGGACAGGGTAATTTTGTATGCCTCGAGACAATTAAGGAAGCACTAGGAGAATTACCTTACACACGACCTAGAGTTGGCAGCCATCATATTCGTACTGAGACTCTGGAGACATTACCTCTATGGAGAGGAGTTCGAGCTCTTTTGCGACCACAAGAGCCTCAAGTACATATTCAAGCAGCGAGACTTGAATATGAGGCAGCGACGATGGATGGAGACTTTGAAGGACTTTAAGTTCGAAGTCTCTTACCATCCTGGGAAGGCGAACCTTGTGGCTGACGCGTTGAGCCGCAAGAAGGCGATAAAGTTTGCGGCTCCGCTGATGGTTACCGAGTGGGATATGGTTGAGTTTTTGCGAGACTTTGAGCAGAAACTCACTGTAGATGAGCCGTATGAGTTCATCGCACATGTGCAGGTGCGATCTCAGATCGATGACCGGGTCATCGAGGCGTAGAGGGATGATGCCCATCTGACTGAGCTTCGAGAGCAGGCCAGTGATGATGTGGATACCGAGTGGTGAGTTGGCACGGATGGGGGCTTACGTTATCGTGGCCGCCTATGCGTCCCAGATATCCTTGACTTGAGATGAGAGATTCTCGAGGCTGCACATTGTACCAGACTCGTGATGCATCCAGGCAGTACGAAGATGTATCACGACGTGAAGAGGACCTATTGGTGGGAAGGTATGAAGACCCACATAGCAGAGTTCGTGTCCCGTTGTCTTACTTGCCAGCAGGTGAAGGCAGAGCATCGCCGACCACCTGGACTCTTACAGCCTATGCCGATCGCAGAGTGGAAGTGGGACTTCATTTCCATGGATTTCGTTTCAGGGCTGCCGAAGATGAGGAAGGGACATGATTCCATATGGGTGATCATCGACCGTCTGACAAAGTCGGCGCACTTCCTACCGATCAGAGTCACGAACCCTGCAGGCGAGCTGGCTAGACTATACATCAGAGAGATCGTGCGTCTGCATGGAGTTATGCCGATACGAGACGGCGGCCGCTAGAGTTCACAGTTGGGGATCATGTATTTTTACGAGTTTTCCCTATGAAGGGAGTCCTTTGGTTCGGGAAGAAGGGGAAGCTGGCATCGCGATTCATTGGTCCATTCCAGATCCTCGATCGTGTGGGAGTAGTGGCATACCGTTTTGCTTTACCCACGCCTCTCGCGAGCGTTCACAACGTATTTCATGTTTCTATGCTAAAGAAGTACGTTTCTGATCCTTCCCATATCATCAGATGGGAGCAGGTGCAGTTAGGAGAGGATGTTACATATATCCTGCGACCGACACGTGTCCTAGACAGGAAGGAGCAGGTACTGCGTAGAAAGGTGATTCCCCTTGTGAAAGTATTGTGGACGCATCACTCTGAGGAAGAGGCTACCTGGGAGACAGAAGCCGAGATCAGAAAGAACTACCCACAGCTTCTCGAGGAGTACGAAAAGGTACAAATTTCAAGGATAAATTTTTTTTGTTAAGGGGGGTAGATTGTAACGCCCTGAAAAAATCAGTACTTGGGCTCGAGTACCAACTTAACCAGAAATCGCGTAGGATTAATTCCTTTAGAAAATAAGTGTAAGTTAGCTAGCGCAACGCTAGAGTAGCTGGGAAATAGTCCATGATAACTTTAAATACGTTCTACAAGACCAAAGCGAGTAGAACCAATGACGCTATAATACTCTAAAACCTCGGATCAAACTCTAAACCGGTTTGTTCTCAGGACCTCTTTGAAAATTTGTATTGGATCTAGACCGCGCATCGAAAGTCCGATACCTACAATCTTAGACCGTTATAACCACCTAGCTGGACTTGACAATCATTTCGAAAATCAAGTCCAACCGACATTCGTAGGCTATTTCATTGAGCATGGAGTGAAGAGAGTGAGAATAGGGTTAGATTTGGAATTTGAAATTCAAATCTGGTACACGACTTGACGCATTATTATTAAGTGTTCTGACCATCAGAATTTAGCCAAATTACACCCTTGGATCAGGAAAAATTTCTATTTCATATCATGAGACTTGTAGGCCTGATCTACGCGTGGTGACCGCTGAACTGAAACTGGACTGCCATGTGCGATCTACGAAAACTACTGGTCTGAAAATGGGATGTGAGCGACATCCGACGTGCATGAACTTAAGTCCGATCGCGTTCGGCCAGGGGACCTCCAGAAATGTCTTTTTGGACCGAAACAGCCCCGACTTGGTTAGGCATCAAGTAAACATTATTCCCAAGCTTGTTTTCGGTAAGTTTTAGGTTATAAAAGGGGCTTAAACCCTCACTTCTCTCACCCATCCGAATTTGCTAGAAACCTTAGCTAGTGTGGGAGAAAAGGTGAGAGATTGTGAGAGAGAGTGGAAGAGAATTTCCTGCTGCTCGCACTACGTGTTGCACGTGCTTAAGCAATGCGCCTCAATCACTTTCCCGGCGATTCTAGGTAAGCAAATATCCTAAATACTTGCTGATTTAAGGTTCCTTTGGTTCCTTAGCATGGTAGCAGATACGTCTTGTAAAATAGGTTCCCGGTTCACCGTAGACGAAGCGTACACGCTCCATTCGAATCAATACACTTATAGGAGAAAAGGTGCAGATTTTAGACGCTTTGATTGACTGTTTCCAACGTTTTCAATGTCGTTTAATAGTAGATTATCGACGGCAACACCGTTTGACATGTACAACATGCTGTCTGTTTCCTGTTTCGTAAGCAGACGAAAAATATGAGATTTAGGGCATTTTAGTCATTTATAGAAAATACTGTTTTCATCCATATTTTGCTGATGTGATTGACATGGCTTCTTGTCGCATTAGGATACTAGGAATAATTAGTTTGGCAAAGAGATTCGCCTAAATGCGCACTTTGAGTCGACATACTATATGTAGACTTAAGTGTGTAGTATAAGTGTTTGTATAAATATTTGTATTAGTATATATTGAATTAAATGGTGTTATGAATTAGTTTGAGATTGAATTCTCAAATGATATGCTGATGTAAATGATTTGCTACATGTTGGCTATATGCATGATTTCATTATGTGTATGGAATGCATGTGCTAGATGATTTACTTAAGTTGTATGTTATAACATGTGTTAACATGCTCACATTGTTGTATTTCATTTCCATTACTCTTACATGATTGCTGATGTGAATTCATAAATGTTTGGGACTATACTTAGTCCAGACAGTCGGTAACTGAGTAAATTCGTGGTTGGCTTATCTTTGCCACGAATGACGCGTCGATGAACGCGAGCCGTGTTTTGGAGTTGGCGGCAGTGGTTAGGCTACACGAGGTGTTTTATGCACTTCATGTCGTTCGACTTGAGATGCGCTCGTGCTAGTCGAGCCCGTCAAGTAACCCGACTGGCCATTGTTTGTTCACCTTGTATGAGTCATAACTGCTTGAACCTAGGGTACTGAACTTACCATTGTAAACCCTGTCAACCATGGTACCTTGATCCACAAAGACTCATGAGCCGGGCATGGTGGTATGGGACACCGTGGTCGAGCTGTCGGCCTACGCTGGGCCACAAACCTCCCCGTAGTGACCAGTGAGCACCTATGACTCGTGAGCAGATTATGGTGGTATGGGACACTATATTCTTGCTGTCGGCCTACACTGATCAGGCGACGAGTCCTTTGTAGTGACCGCGAACGTATTCTGAGTCTACGGGAGCGACGACCCTTCCGTAGCAGTGAGAGTACAGTAGGCCTGTATTGATAAGGTGATTGGGGAGCGGTGCAAAGAGTGCGAGAAATAGCCCTGCCAGCCCTTGCAGCGACCTACAAAATATACATCGTATGAGATTACTAGGAGTGACGACCCTAGACAGGATCTGTGTTGGGATTGATATAAGGGAAGTACCTTAGTTTTTCAATATTACTGCATGAAAAGGAGTAATAATAACTCGGTAATCATATCAATATCACATTGCATGTGCCTGTGTGGAGAACTAAGCGGTACGCAAGTATGCCGCGGACGCAGATGGTGCCGTATGAGGGAGAATGTCGGTGAGGGCATCCATCATGTCATGTCATATTGCATTAACAACAGTATTAGGATTATTTGATTTACTGCTTTACTATTATCGCATGATTGATTTGAGAACATGCTAATTTTTGCTCTATTATTCCACTGAGTTAGCTACTCACTCCCACGTTACGGGATAGTGTTTGCAAAACCCACCAGACCCTGTCTTAGATGCAGGTGAGGCAGCGATTCAGGAGGCAGAGCCGGACTATGATGAGGACACGGACGAGTTCTCATATATGCAGTACCACGACGGCTTTGCTTAGGGGGCCTAGATTGGCGGGACTTCTCAGTGGGACTCTTTTTAGATATTTAATTTCTGTTTATTTACATGTATATGAGACTCATAGATGTATTCATACTTTGGAGACAGTTGAGATCTACTTTGTTTTCCATACAGATATATATATATTCTTTAGTCTTCCGCTTGCTTTTATCACTGGATCTGGAGTATGAATTACAGTTTTGGTATTCTTTTACTCATGTGAATGCTTTAACTCAGACAACATTGAATTATAATCATTTTGTTGCATAAGTGATGGTTTGGAACTCGGGAGTCGGGTTTATACATGACCCTCGATTTTCAGGGTGTTACAATGGATTACTAGTATTTTTGGTATTGTATGATGATGACATTGTATTAAATACTTGGCACTTACTTTGTGCACATACTTAGACCACCCTCTAAGCTTTCTATAAGCTTATGTACGATAGATGCGTGCAGGTGATGTTAGATTACAGCAGTGTTGAGCTTGGAGCGTGCAACAGTCTTCTGGAGGTTGATTTTTGATTTATGTATTTCCCTTTCAGTATTGTACTTAATGATTATATTAGTCGATATGTGATGATGATGTTGCCTTTGTGAATTGAGTAATCTTGTAGTTATGCTTATTACGAGTTAAATGTACATTAAAAAAAATTCTCCTTGTAGGATCCCAGGATCAGAATTTGGCGTATGGATGTTAAGAGACGAGAATGGGGTACTACGGAGGCTGTCGGCACTGAATTCGACGATCGAAATTCCTATAAATCTGATTTTTGAGTTTGGGGCGTGACATGTTACATGTCCTTAGGTCGAAGGATCCAACCATTTTTCATGCATCATTGAGTCTTGATCTCACAATTACAAGCCAAGCTAATGGGCCCCCAAATTGTTAACTTAATCTCGATCCATTAATGTGAGTGACCAAAGGTTCAAACTTATATCATTTGTTCATGTCACACTCACACTCTTGTGCAGGTTTAGGGCAAAGCATAAACCGATACCAAGTCGGCTCCCGATGGTGGAGATTGTCCATCCTAACTCAAGTGAGCCTCCTCACACAAGATGATCATATATCTTTTTTTTCTATTTTAAGATAGTGAGATTGGTAAATCTTGTTGTTCACCATCGTCTCCCGAGCATGGTAGGGTGATGGAATCTCTTCCAATCATCACAATTCTCCTCTATTGAGAATTAGGTCAATGAAAAGTTTATATTTGATTTAAATTATTTTATATTCCAATTGGATAGATAAGACTCCAATTCCGACTGTTTTCCTTAAATCAAGTAAGGTGGCATCTTGATAGCTATAAGTGGATCCTTAGCACTCTAATTCCCACCTTTAAACTCATAAGTTTTAATCAACATTATTCATCATTACTCTCAATTATTCAAATTTCAATTTAGATCTTTTTAAAAAAAAAAAAATTCTAGTTCCAATTATTTTTAGAATACATACAAGTTTAGTCCCTATGGATTCGACCTTTATCTTACCGACTTATTACTACATCACGACCCTACACTTGGGGTTGTGAATAAGTTTTTAGCACCATTGTCGGGACTACGGTTATATTTTTCTGAGATTAATTAGGATTAGAATTAGGTTTATTTTTCTGTTTTGCTTTTAGGTTAAGATTTTTTCTAAATTTGTTTTTAGAAACTAAAATTTTTTTCTGTTTTATAGGATTCTAATATAACAACTCTTATTTGGCAATTTTGTTCCAACCCACTTTTTTATCTTTTTTAGATCTCTTATTTGTTTTAGTTTTTCTAGTTTTTTTTTTTTAAGTTTAATTGTTTAGTTACTTGAGGACTGAGAGTGTTTCATGCCCAAGTGGGTTCATGACAATACTCGACGTCTTTTCAATGAAGGAGGATTAGTCAAAAGGTTGCCTATCCATCACCGAATTAGACATCACTTGAGATCTTCTGAGTCAATAGAAGTTATGGCTGCACATCAACCTCAACACCCAGTTGAGGAAGCCCAAGATGAAAATGAAGTGCATAATGCACCCTGTCTCGTACTCTACAAGATTATTTACAACTAGAGGGGGTGAGCACACCTTCCTGCATGATATTTCTATTGAATGAAAGAACTGTGGATATTAAACCAGGGGTAATTCAACTCCTCCCTAAGTTTCATGGATTAGAATCTGAAAGTCCATACTTGCATATGAAAGAGTTTGATAAAATAATATCTACATTACATTTTTCAAATGTGTCCGAGGACACATTTAGGCTGAAATTGTTTCCTTTCTCTTTGAAAGAAAAGGCTAAGTCGTGGTTACATTCCTTAAGACCAAGGTCCATTAGCATATGGGTTGAGATGATAAGGGAGTTCCTTAAAAATTTCTTCACATATCAAAAAATGAATACTTTAAGGAAAATAATTATGAATTTTGTGCAAAAAGAGGATGAGACCTTCTTCCAATGTTGGGAGCGATTTAAGGATCTCATAAATTCATGTCCATGACATTGTTACGAAACATAGAGTATAACAAGATTTTTCTATGAGGGATTGACCTCACCCATGCGCTAATTTGTGGAGATGATGTGCAATGAGGAATTCATGAATAAGGAAGCCGATGATGCGTGAGATTATTTTGATAAACTTGCTAAAAACGCGCAATCATGGAATATCACTTCAAGAATCACCACTTCTAAGTCTACTCAATCAAAAGAAAGGGGAGGAATTTATGTTCTAAAAGAGGAATATGATATAAATGTAAGGGTGACAAAACTTACAAGAAAAGTCGAGGCCATAGAACTTAAGAAGGTAGAACCTGAAATGACTGTGGAAGTTGTTTATGGTATTTGTGCTTATAACATACATAAAACTAAGAATTGCCCAACAATTCCTGCTTTTCAAGAGATATTGAATGAACAATCATATGTCATAAACAACTACCAAAAACCTTTCAATGGACCCACCTAAAATACATATAACTCAAGCTGGAGGAACCATCCAAACTTCAGCTGGAGGAACAAACAAACAGCTACTCCATTTTGGCCTAAACCCATTTCAAAGCCCAAATCAGAAGAGAAAGGGGACAATAAAATAGTTTCAGAGGACCGAAGTTGTTCACGTGTACAAGAGGTGCGTCCCTCCAAAGCTGGAGCAAAAGTGGAGGTTGGATGTTGCTCGCCACATGGCTCTGGTTGTACTTTGACCAAATGTCCTCTCTGCCTATTTCATGTGTGTGTAAAATTTTAAAATTACTCTGATACCCCTCTCTTGAGCCAAAATTACACCTTATGCCATCCAAACCAACATATAAGATTTCGCCATATGGCAATCTCAAATTCCATCTATCTAAGCCCCTTCTAACCTCAAGCTTTGTAGGAATTATAAAAAATTGGTCTGGATGGCTATAAAAAAACCCATTTCCTTTACATTTCAAGTATCCTAAAAAAATAATCCTTATCATTTCAAATCATCCTTTACCAATCTAGAAGCATCCTAAACTCCCTTAGCCATTCGCCTCACCAGGGAGAGTGAGAGTGAGGAAGAGAGCCTAGCCTATGTCCAACCCCTACTGTAACGCCCCAGATTTTGAGGGTCGAGCAAAACTCTACTCCTGAGATCCAGCACATCACTTATGCAATATGGATGATGATGTTCAGAATTTGTCCATATTAATGAGTTAAGCATAAGTAAGATTATACCAAAATACATATCATACTCCAGATATGATTAAATTAAGCAAGTAGAAGTCTGAACCATAAATATTTAAGCATATGGAAGTTTCACAAACCTCCAAAGTATGATTACGTAATCGAGTTTAATATATATATGAATTATTTCAAAATAACAAAATGCGAGAAAGTAGATGTGTCCAACTAAGCCAAATATCCCTATAGTCCCTGCACATCGGCATGAGGTCTACATAAACCTACCTGAGAGCTGAAAGTAGGAGAATTATTCCTCCTCATCCATAAAGTCCTACTCCGTTGCATAGACTTTATCATCACATGCATCTAAACCAGAGTCTAGTTGGTGTTTTAAAATACCATCCCAGGGTGGGAATGAGTGGCCAACTCAGTGGTACTAAAAGGCAAAAGTTAACATGTTATCAAGTCAATTAAGTAGTAATGATAAAGTAATACAACAATCATTTTCTAACTAGTCTTGTTAATGTAGGGATAGTATACAGTAATGATGTATGCCCTCGCACAAAACTCCCTCACAAGCAACTTCGATAACCAAGTTCGCTCATGATAACCTCCCTAAAGTGCACCTTACCTTCTTCGCCAAAGCACATGCAATGTGGTGCATGATCGTGTTAGCCGAGTACTTAATTAGGCTCATTCATACAACATATTTAGGAAGCTACGGTACGTCCCTTTATATCATTGACCTAAATCGAAGGATCCATCTAGGGTCGTCAATCCTAGTTAATCATATATGATAGACAAGTTGTAGGGCATCGCCCCTAATGAAAAACAGTCAATAGGAAAATTCATAGTTTATACTTGCGGTCACTGCGAGAGGTTCGTCACCTCAGCGTAGGCCGATAGCTCGAACACGGTTTCCCATACCACCATGCCTGGCTCACTAGTTTGGGTTACTCACTGGTCACTACGGGGAGGCTAGTCACCTCAGCGTAGGCCAACAGCTCAACCACAGTGTCCCATACCACCATGCTCGGCTTATAAGTCTTAGTGGATTATGGTACCATGGTTGAAACAGGCTTTTACATTGGTAAGTGGTACCTTAGATTCAGGTAGTGATGTCCATACATGGTAAACACACAATAGGCAAATCAGTTTGTTTGATAAGTTTGATTGGTACGAGTACATGTTGACTTAATTGACATGAAGTGCATAAGCACCCCTTGTGGCCTTACCACTGTCGACAATCGTTGTGTGACTTGGATTCGTTAAGTTACCCAATGTGGCGAGACTAATTTAGCCACCTGTACCTGGATTATTACTGATTGCCTGGGCTACATTGTAGCCCCAATCTTAATTGGATGTAATAGGTAGACACATGTGATAATCATCCAGCATTTAACAAATAATCCAAAAAAATCCTTCATTTGAGCATTTAATTAAACACATTGAACATGTCAACAAACATTTGCATTATATCCATAAATTGCATAGCAGTAAACATGATTACATGAAAGAAACTATACATATGATCAAGGTAATTGAGAATCCTATCTTAATACTCTTAATATGTACAATTCATCAACAATTTCTCATTCAGACAATTTATTAAACACTTAAGTTATACTTTATCAAATGTATAGACTAGATTAGTTACCACACATATTTTTGTAAATCCATACACAGAGAGGCCAACATGCATATAACAACAATGAATCCTAAATTCGTAAGCATGTTAAACACAAATAAGATTTTCATACTTATTCAAACATTTCAACAAACACGTGACATGCATATTTCGTTTAACATAGTTCACACATGTATATTGTATTGAAAACGGCATATCTAAGACAATATGACACTAATCGATTCATTCATAAATCATTACTGACATTAAAAGCATAAAAAACCATAACCTAAACGTTTATAGGCCACACCTTTCGTCGGAATACATGATTCAGACATGATTCGAATTCTACATTCCCGAAAACGGACGTCGGGCACCTAAACAACGAAATAAGTTAGCTAGTTCGTTGATTACGCTATCTGGATTTCTAAATCAAGATTAGGGTTAGGTTTTCTTATCGAAATCATGGCTGAATCAGAGTGTGTAGCGAATTGGGGAGGTAAATTAGTACGTGGAGTTATAGGAGAGAAACACTGCAACAATCTCTCAAACTTTCTCCTCTCCTTACTCTTTTCTCTTCTTTTCTCTCTTCTCTCTCTTAAGTTTTGGAGAAAATCGTATGGGAGGAATATGGGGTGATTTAAGTGCTATATATAGGCCTAGAAGTAATGCAAATGGCCCCAGGGCCATGGTATACTTAGTTTGTATCCAAAGGGTGCCTATTTTTGACAAACAGGGCTCATAGGGAGGCCCGCTATTTACATGCATCATAGGGTAAGTTCCCTGACATTGGATCTATGCCAGGATGTGATTTCGGTGAGATCTGATGAGCAGATCGACCGTGGGAGACCCGTGTCAGATCAACGATCATGCTTGCTCGATCAGGGCCATGAGTATACAGATATGAACGGAGAAATTTCCTTTTTTCATAGGTGAAGTTTGGTCAGAAACTGACGGTCTGAAATCCCCAATTTCATGCATGAACAAATGACCCAATTCACTTGAGTTTCATTACATTTTCTAAAGATATTCGCGTTTCTCACACTCTTTGCTCAAGGCTCAAGTTGTGCATTTTAGGACACTATCTGGGCTCAATTCTCGCGATGGTTGTCAAGCCCAATAGGACAGACATAATTGTCATGCCCCAAACTCAGAAATTGGACTCACAAAATTTATAATCACCGAATTCGGCGCTGACAGCCTCCGTAATACCCCATTATCGGCTCCCAGCACCCATACACTAGGTTCCGATCCTGAGATTTTACAAGGAGAATTTCTAACATTATTTGATTTGAATGATCATAACCATAAGCATAACCCACGAACAATAACCATAAGAACACCAGCACAAAATCCACTATGATAAAATTTTTTTAGGTATAATGTGTATGAAGGAAAATACAAGATAATGATAACAACAGAAACTCCTAAAGCTCGATTGTACGCTCCTATTGTGGCAAGGCTACGGCTGCGTCCGGACGTCACTTGCACACATTAATCATGTATAAGCTTATAGAAATCTTAGAGGGTGGTGTAAGTGTATGAGTAGTATGAACGTGCTCAGAATGCAATGTCAGAGTAATACGGAATCATGTTGATGGGTACATGAATGCAATCAACTATATACCAAGGCTATGCGGTGTAAGATATGAATGCTATCGACCATATCAAGACCATGCGATGCGAGATGCAACTCAAGCATACCAATGCTCATCTAAATCCACATATCATTACAACTCATCAAATATTAGTACAGTTCTCATTCTAGATAATTACCGGAGTTTAGTACACTTCAAATGGCATTACGCCTTTCCCGGGTACGCAGTCCAAGCGAGTGTAAGAAACCTCACCATCCGCCTAGCCAATAGTTTACTAATACCTATCCAACACGTTAATAGCAGACCCATTCACAAGCTGGTTAAACTCAGCCTAGCAATGCCCCCTACGCTCGGGCGGGTAAGGCCACACCCTTTTCCAACCGACCATGACATAGTGGGAGACGCGGCCTCCTGGTATTCGGCCTTCATACGCTCATGTATCCACTTGGTCTCGATATTGGAGTCATCCTCTGGTATTATCAAGTTTAGGGATTTTCACCCAGGGACATCTATGGAGCCCCGATGCTAGAAATAGTATTTTTGGTATCCAATCTGGCCACCCACGATGTGTTTGTGGAGGCCACAGCCCTGATGTCGTTAGGGCATATAGTAATCACAATCACACAAATGCAAAGTGCATGAGTCACGTAGTCCAATCATGCATCAATATGTGCATATCGTACGCTTATGTGGGATAACTCCGCCTATTAGGGGGTTCCATAAACCACCTGCACTATGGCATATGTAATGGCCAATCACATCTCATAACAAACATACAGATGATGCGTATAGGCATGTATCATGATGCTATGCTGTCACAAACTCATAATCGACAACAGTAGCCGATATCGACAATCGATAGTCAACCTCGACGTAAGGTAGGGTTTATAGCTGGACGACCCATGATGGAGCAATTAAAATCAATGGGGCCCAAACGTTTGGGTTAACCCACTAGTGAATGATGAGGAAGGGCCTAACAAGGCCTAAGGGAAGGTCATAATGTGGACCTTTAACCAACATTGCTCCCAATGAATGCACTCATAGGGCCAATCGCATAATGGGCCCATGGTCTCATACAAGGGTCTAATACACATCATCATGAGCCTCGCTTATGAGGCACATACGTATCACATTGGGCCTCACTCATGGGCCAATATATAAATAACATCGGGCCGTATCAAATGGGCCGAATAAAATGTATCGAATCAAATGGGTCGAATCAATGGGTCAATTTAAATGCGCCGAAGCAAATGGGTCGAGTCAATTGGGTTGAATCAAATGGGCTGATTCAAATGGGCCAAATTAGATGGGCCGATTCAAATGATCTGAATCAAATGGGCCAAGTCAAATGGGCTGATTTAAATGGGCTGAGTCGAATGGGCCAATTCCAATACACCATTCATTCATTTTTAGAGATCATTATAGAGTGTGTGTGTGTGTGTGTGTGTGTGTGTGTGTGTGTGTGTGTAATGATTCATATCCAAAGGATCATCTGGACCATACCACAAATGGCAGTGGCAATGATGATTCACACTGTTAAAAATTTAGAGGGCCCACCATAGCATTTATTTCCCATCAAGGCTGCTCATAAGGTCACAAAGACCTGGATTTAGAGAAAAGATAAATATCATATTGGTTCAAAACTTCTGTAATCCCAAAAGGGGTTTCATTGGTGGGAGTTCAATCCACTGCTTTCTGTAGTGCGGTCCATCTGATAACTAGATCAGTCTTATTTTTAGTCTCAAGCCTTAGGACTAGCTCACCAAATGGATGAATGGTTTGGATGAACCCTGTACATCAGAGTGGGGTCCACGAGCGCGGCCTACCATGGTGAGTATGTCAATGGATGGACAGTTTGGATGGGATACACCCATCAACAATGGGTCCCATTGTATAAGCCTCTGGACGGAGCTGACGGTATCACAACTGCTATATAGGTATTGTAGATACACTGGTTAGCCAACCAACAATAAAGGTGGGTCCCACGTAGGTAGGGCCCACCAATGAAGTATATTTTATTATATAATATTATATATTATATACTTAAATATAATATAATATTATATATGTGTGTGTGTGTACACTCCAGATCCACTGTTTAGATATATCTGGACGGTCCAGATATCAGAAATTAAAGGTGGGTCCCACGTAGGTAGGCCATCCCACCTCCCTCGCTCTCAAAATATAATATAATATATTATATAATATTAAATGTTATATTATATATATATATATATATATATATATATATATATATATATATATATACATTTGTTTTCCACGCTAGTCATCCAGTGTCCTGGACGGACGACTGGATGTAGGACCAGGAATCAGGGGCCCACTGTCCTTAACGTCTGGACGGTGAGGGTAGATCACATGCATCATGGTGGTGCCACGTGGGTGGGCCACCATGATTTAGATCAAGGTAATATTCGTGTTTTCCCTCCATCCCCAGTGTCTAGATGGTTTGGATGATCTAAACATCATGTGGGCCCTACTTTTCCATCAACTGATTTTTAAGTTTTCTCTTCAATTAGGCTTGTCCAGACGGATAGGCCAGTGGGCCTGCCGCTGGATAGTCCAGCAAGGTGTGTCGATATATGGATGGCATGGATATATTACATACTCCATGGTGGGCCACACACACATACCAAGCGGGCCACACACCTCCTCCTCCTCATCACCATACAAAGGCAGAGAGATAGAGATAGAGATAGAGATAGATAGATAGAGAGAGAGAGAGAGAGAGAGAGAGAGAGAGAGAGAGAGAGAGAGAGAGAGAGAGAGAGATGATGATGATGATGATGGAGGGACCCTGCCACTATGGGCCCCTTAGGATTACAACACATACATCATAATGGGTCCCACCCATAAGTGGGCCCTTAATTGCAAATCGACGGTAGATCACCCACTTATCGGCCTTCTTTCTTAGCTCCTTGGACTCCTATGCTTCTTGCCTTCTATTTTAATAGAGGTTGATGGAGAATGAATGGTTGAGATGGGAGATGAGAGGGTAGGAAAGTGGGCCACACATGTTTTGGGAGAGGGAGCTTGGACGTTGGAAGCTCTCATGGGAGTTGGGAAATTGCTTAGAGAATGAGAGAGAAAGAGAGTGATGGATTGATATGGGATGGGTGTTGTAAGGAAGGGGATGGAGAGGTATGGGTTTGTTGGAAATTTTAGTAAAAGAGGGATGGGTAAGGAGAGAGAGAGATCACTTGGGGAAAAGAGGAAAATGGGCATTTGTACTTGTGATAGGGTGAGGTGGCATGGGATATGGGTGGTGTACTTGACTTGATTTGATGTGACATTTTATAGAGATTCTCTTAAAATTTATAACGTGCAGCATTTCTTCAAAATGAACGTGGGCCGACATCTCCTAGCCCAGGTATTTGATTGATGCGTGAGTCACGGCGATGGCGCGGTCGCTAAGGTACAAGTTTCGAGTTGAGCTGACTTCGGTATGTAGGACTTGACTTAAGATCGTACGCAAATATTGGATACAGGTAGAGGGTTGCTGAAATTCGACCGAGAGGACCACGGAAGCCTACGAAATGGTACGGTATAAGGTACGTGTCTTACAATAATCATACAGTTTCACGGTCATCAGACTTCGACGTGCGGTCTAAGTCTGATACGGAGTTTCCATGTACTCCCGAGAGTGATAGGCTCTTGGAATTTCTCCTAGGTCTTTAAGACAATATTGAGTTAGTGATACTCATGATTTTAGGTCTTCTCATTTGTGAAGATGATGGTCCAAGCTAAATCCACCGATTATTTGGTTTAGTATTTAATTAATTTTCACCTAAATTATGAAGGGATACGGTCCTTAGGTGGTTCTATGTTTTTTTGGTACTTTTAGTTATTATATTATTTTAATTATTTTTTTAGTAGTTCATCATTAAGTTTACTTTATCTTCAACAAATGTCATTAAATTTTATTTTTTAAAAAAATTCTAAAAATTCTAGAAGTAGCAGCTATCCGAACTAATAATTTTTGGACAGTTATCACATCATCCTAGATTTAATTATATTAAATTTTTTATTTATTTTTATATGAGACTAGACTTATCAAGCAATTTGGATTTTGAATCACCTAAATCGGAGTTATATTGAGGGAGATATGACTTTTTAAAGTCGGCATGAAAATGCAAAAAATTTCAGCGAGGATCCACTAAAATTCAATGCATAGGTGGCGCACCCCTTACCAGGCAGTGACGCCGCACTCCTCTGGTGGTCCTGGTGGTGATTCTGCTACTCAGTTTTTTAAATGAGTGTATCTTGTAAATTGGAATGAGTTATTCGATGTGCAATATATGATTTTGGGTAGGAGAAGCTAAGCTATCAAAATAACCTAATTATCTAGTGAGATTCCAAAATTTTAATGGTTAAAAAACCATTTTATTTATATATTTACTATTTATAGTAAATTTTAGTTTAATTATAGTTCTTCATCCTTTGAGCTTTAGTATTTGTGTCTAATATGAAAGTACTTAGAAAAAGTTGAAGAATGAGGTGGTGAAAGGTGAGATTTTTGAAGGAGATGGGTTGAAAGGGGTATTTGAGACTTTAAGATTAAGTTTTGAGAGATTGGGAAGAGAATGGGGTGTTAACTTGAGAGTGAAAAAAGTATAACAGACTAGAAATGGGGTATAAGTGAAGCAGAAATGCCCTAAGTGAAGCCCCTGGGGCTTTCATGTGATTCATGAGAGTAAAGAGGGGTCGCTTCTATAGCTGAACCCTAGGCTATGACTTCAGTGTTTAGATTAGCCGGATGGATAGATCCTAGGGTCCTTTAACGTCGCTAACTTTGATTGCTCCCTTCCTAAGTCGCTAAGGCATTATGATAGACCCATTGGCTAAAGATGTCCAACTCCAATTTGATACAATCCTTGCGATGTCCACCCAACTATTTTTAATCAAGCTTCATCTAGCAATAACATTGCATAGCGTTACATTCATCTCATCATTCATCACACTTTTCACCAAATTGGCTCGGAAGTATTCTCTGATGCTTACTGATTTAATCATATTCTGCTCAATGTAAAACTTGTTAATTACCTTACATTTTGTTGCGAGCATTGCACACATTCATATAGGAGAACTGAATCTCACCCTCAAGAACAATCAAATCTTGTGAAGTAGAGATCGTACATCTGTATGGGCAGAATGGGTTTCTAACACCTTTCCTCTTTATAACCACGATCCTTTACTTATAATCTCTTCGCAAAACTAAAGAGTCATCTTAGGACAGGAAATCTTTGGATCCCTACTCAAACGTTTCTATAGGGTCTAGCCTACTATAGAGACGTAGAAATTGGGTAGTAGCGACTTTGGTCAAACAGAATTAATCAATCAAAACGTAAAGCCCTCAAAAGAGGCAACCCATGGGAAATCGGCCTTGAGTCGATTCCGACCCGGGTCCCACATCTACAGAATGGTGACTCCGCTAAGGAAGTTTTGGCCACACCAGCTGAGACCCAACTCAAAAAATAAGATATTTTCAATCTCTTATGGTCAACAATTTTCAAGCATTTGCATATGCATCAATTTCAAATAAAAAAACATAAAAAATTCCAAAACCACTGCGCCTTTACAAGCCAAGCACTCTCCAAAAAACCTCTCCTTTCGCAGCATCATTCAAACTAGATCGTAGATAGGCATGACCAACCATAAGGAAGAAGTCCAACCCTTTCACGCACTCAATCTCATAGAAGCTCGGCCTGCACATCCATAGTAGGCAGAGTCACATCAATCATCGAAGAATTGGCACAAGGAGTTAAAGAAATGCATGAGATGTTTTTGTAATTCATGCAGGCATAAGGCACCATAACCAGCAACCAAGATAGCCCATCTCAACAACCACAACAACCTTCTTTAAGGTTCTTTCCAACTTCTAGTTTAAACCAAACTCCCATTGGAATCCTCACAGGATTTCTGACACCAGTCATCACTACCCTTGACCATAGGGCACTTTTTCAATACCCTCCCACAACTGAGAGTCGATCTTAAAACAATCTTGTAACTGAGATTCTCAATCAATTTCCAGCCAACCTCGTAGTTGGGATTTCAAATCAATTTTCAACAGATCTTGCAACCATGTTCTCTAGTCAATTTCCAGCACATAGCATAGTCATGATTCAATTTTAAATAACAATAATTTCCCCAACCCGAAGCCCAAGACTAGTACTGGTGGATGCCTATAGTGGGGGTTAGTGTCAAGTCCTCTACAACCAGCAGGCAATGATGAATACCCAACAAGGTCACTTTTCACCTTTTCAGCCTCCTATGACTGGGAGTGCCTTTCAATTCCAACAATTTTTTGTAGTCGAGAACACAAATATATTACATTAAGCTCCCCCTAACGGAAGCTATAGGGTTGAAGAAATTGACCGCTATGTCGAAGAAGTAGAACAAGCTCAATCGTGAGAGACGCCAGTTTATTAAACAAGCTGAATAGAAATGGAGGAGTTGTGGGAGTATCTCCAAGCCATGCAGAATTAGCTTCAGTGACAACAAGGGGGTTTACCTCCCCTCGACAAAGTTCAAGGACCTATGTCCCTTCCCAGTTGCTTGGGTACATCAAAAATTTGAGGTTCCCAAGTTAAAGAGATACGATAACAGAGGCTATCCTAAAATCCATTTCAAAGCTAAGTTGAATGTCATGGTAGGAAATGATAGAGCCCTCATCTGCCTATTCCATAAAATTTTGAAGGGCGATACTCTGGATTGGTATACATTATTAGATTGTCACTATATCAAGACCTGGTAACAACTTTTTCAGTCCTTCATCGACCGATTCGCCTACAATCTCAACATGGAGCCCAGGGGAGATTTGGTAGTCCTAAGGAAAACAAGCGATTAGACATTGTCAACTTATGTCGGATGTTAGCGAGCTATGGTCGCTCGAATGCGAACTCCTATTGATGACGAGGAGCGAATCTCAATGATCATCAACTTGGCAAACCTAAGTATTTTAGGGTACCTGATCTCATGCCCATATACAAATGTCACCTAGCTCATCCATGTAGAGGAGCAAGTTGAGGTCGGAATAAGGGCTGGAACAATTACCCCTTGCATGCATCAAATCACTTCAGAAAAACGAAGCAAGCTTGGGGGCAAAACCCCTGAGATAAGGAAATGGAAATGGTTCAATCCAATATTAGACAAAGGTCAACAACATTGTCGTCATTACTCAAGGCAGTTAGTAAGCTCCCCAACAGCAACGCCAGCATCATCAACAATTCCAACCTCAGTAACACTAGTAATGATACCAACCCCGTTCATCACAACAAATTCCATAACTACCACCACCATCACAACCACAACCGCAACAACAACAACAACAATAACAATTTAGGGGTAACATGCAATACCCCTATCAAAATTGGAAGATGGTGAGGGAACTTAAGAAGTTCACCCCGCTCACACAAACATACAGCCATATCATGGCTCTGTTAGTGTCAAAGTAATTGTTGTCTCCCATACAACCTAGGCCACCTTTGAATCCTCTGCCACCCAACTACAATGTGAAATTGCACATAACGGGATGCCATGGGCTCTATACGGAAGCTTGGCGGAACTAAGGAATGATCGATATGTTCAGAGGGGGGGGGGGGGGGTGATTATGACCAATTAAAAACTTATACCTTTAAATTCAATTTCCTACTTAAACTAAGAAAATTAACTCTAAGGCTTTCAAGCCATTAGAAGGTCTAATCACATAGACTACAAATAATGTGGCAATTAAGCAATTAGTATCTAAACATGATAGTATACATTTGTGTGTGAGATATGCTAACCATCAATACTTAACATTCATTTAATCATGAATACATATAATTAAGCAATCACCACATAATCATAATTAAATAAGTGCTTAAATAACAATCCTAAATGCAAACATGTATAGTAGTTCAGTTTTCCTACTCCACTCTTGATAGACGCACTCAACCCATGAGTGTACCAGATTTCACTGACGAAAGTTTTAAATCAGGTTTACCTCTAACCTTTACAATCTCATATAAGGACCTGCTCCCACAAGAGACTTTACGTGGTTTTCTATAGGCTTGTCATGAACATCGGTCCTATATAAGAACCTACAGACGTACACTATCGCCGAAGGCTCTGCAATAGACTTTAGTTGGTTTTCTAAATGTTAACCAACAACCTCAGTCCTAATCCAAGGACCTACATTTTCTTCCACCGGAGGCTCTCACAAAGACTAACATGTAAGCACCTATGTTCGGTGGCTTATACAAGGACTTTAATTTAGGCCCTACATAAGAACCTAGTCAAGGTTGGAAATTCAAACCTTATACTCAATTCTACACATGATAACTTGTTGAATTGAGCCCTTTTGTAGTATCGTGTCAGGTTGCTTGATCTCATGTGCTTCAATTAGCTCCCCTTTGCTCCCTTGATCATGATGCCGATGCTTTTCCAAGGCTTCAGCTCCAAGATTAAATGCCTTGCATGTGATGCTCCAATGCAGTGACAAAGGTGATGGGAGGTTAGGTAGAATCTCTTACCATTAATGGGAAGTTGTAAAGCCTAAGGGATTCTACTTGATGTACACTCTAGAGATTGATAGATACTTGAGTTTGCAAAGAGAAATGGTTTCTAAATTCTAAAGAGGGCTTGAGATCATGGACTTCTTGTAAAGGAGCTTAGAATGTTCATCAGAGTGAAGAATCACTAAGAAGAGAACATGAATCTCAATGGGATAGGGCCTAAGAGGTTTAGTAGAGCTTGGGATGCACTACGGTCTCTAAAATGCCAAAATTCATAATGTCCACAAAGATCTAGTTGTTAGATTTATAAGAAAAGGGATCCAATGGATTTATAATGGCTAGTCTTCGATCGCACCGAGTGGAGGTTCAATCACACCGATTTATGTTCAGTCACACCGATTTTGAAGTTCGATCGAATCAGATTAGACAGGAAAGTCGTTGGACAGATTTAGGCACTTTTGGTTGGACCGAAGGTGGTCTTCGGTCCCATCGAAAGAGCTCTTCGGTGAGACCGAAGGTTATACTCAGTTGCAATAGGATTATCCGGAATTCTTCCTCAGCACGTTGTCCTGTTTTAGCCATTTTCGGTTAGACTAAAGGTGAGTTCGGTGGGACTGATGTGCAATTTTCTAAGCAATATGGGACATTTAAAGCCAATTTAAGGATGATCAATCTAGGCTCATATGGCTTAAGGGATGATCAATAAAGGGTTTTCCTATTGGGTTTAAGATCATCTAGAGGTTCAAGTTATTTTGGGTTGAAGGTTAGGGTCATCACGACACCGTGTTTACCTATTCTTTGCACCTTGATGCTCCACCTTCACTTGTGTCTTTAGTCTTTAGCTTCCAAGGGCTCAACTAACTTCATGACACAAGGACTCACATGATTGACAAATAGGGCGTGTAAATCAGTGTACTAACAATCTCCCCCTTTGTCAATTACGTGACAAAAACTTAACCTAGATAATATCATGATCCATACCAATAACATACCAAAACAACACAAAACATTACACGTCCAAGATTATAATGATATACAAATTTCAATACAGGACTTGAGACATGTAACACTTGCAATGCTCTCCCATACTTGCTCGCCCTATCTCATCAATCCTTGCAACAACAACAAACCCTGCAACATAAAATTCATTATTTTTATGGGACTTGATCTTTTTCTCCAATTTTTTTAGTATTTAACAAAGATTTAGTTCTAATAAATATATCAATAAAAGCATAGTATGAAACAACTCTATAGGTCATAGATTTACCAATTATAAAGCACATACTAACAGGGGATTAAAGGGTGCATATGATCATTAAAATTATGGAGCATGCTAATTAAGGTTTTTCAACATATATACTAATTAAGATGAGAATGACTAATGATAGTCTAAAATAAAAACATATGATATTAAGATTCAACAACTTTAAAGCTTAAACTATCAAGACAAATAAGGCTAGAATCCTTAAATTTTCCTATATGTTCACTATAAGGCTGAAATCCTTTGATTTAACTATAAAGCATTAAGATGAGACTAAAATCCTCTGATTTTCAATTGAGCCCAACGAGACATTTTAAGGCCATCTTCTTGAAGTGTTATGGTTTCCCAAATCTCTAGGGAGGGATACCGTGGTTAGGCCATTAAGACATGTAGGTGACTAAGGTCTTCAACACTAGAGGAGTCTTCTGAAGCAGATTTAGAATCATCTCATGTTGCCTGTATAGCCTTACATTTAAATCTTATTTTGTTAGGATAATCAGAGGCAATATGTACATAACCCTCACAATTGTAACATTGGACCGACTTAGGCTGTTTAATAGAAATTTTCTTTCATTTCTCAGTTGTTGTATTCCTCTTATCACAACTCTTCTCTCTACTCGATTTGAGAAATTTCTTAAATTTTCTTTTGAATTCCTCATCCTCATCCCCATTATCACTATCACTTTCAGATATAACTGTCTTAAGCCTATGTGAATGCCTACAAAATATTTTGAGTACAGTAAATTTCTTTACGCTAGTGGAGGTCTTAAAGTGTAGTTCAAATATT
Organism: Magnolia kwangsiensis; assembly: GCA_037074715.1. Classification (NCBI taxonomy): domain Eukaryota; kingdom Viridiplantae; phylum Streptophyta; class Magnoliopsida; order Magnoliales; family Magnoliaceae; genus Magnolia; species Magnolia kwangsiensis. The sequence goes on from CM073585.1 coordinate 59,817,125, forward strand.
TATTAGGAATTTAAGAGTTCTTCTACTTTCATTTCATTTATGTTCTTATACTCTTCTATTGAGGTTATCTTGTGAGTGAACCTATCTGGTAGGGATGTAAGTATTTTTTTACATATACGCACTTCCAAAATCATCTCTTAAGCCCCATATGTAATTGTAAATATCATTCAGTTTAAAGTAAAATTCCTTGAAAGTTTTAGACTTTTCTATTTTAATATTTTTGAAATAAATTATTAAGAGCTGAAGCTTCGATCTCTTTGCTGTGCTAGTTCCCTCATAGGAGATTTTCAATATGCACCATGCTTCCTTTCTCATTTCATATGTGCACATACGTTTAAATTAATTGGGGAAAACTGCACAGTAAATGGTATTGAGAGCTTTGACATTATAGGTATATTGTACTCTCTCCTCGGCACTTCGTTTGAATTTATCGTTAGGAGCGCTAATGGTTCTTCCCTCAATCATGACTTGTTCCATGGGCATCGTCAATCTTTATTCGACAATGGCCCAAACTATAGGGTCAAGGGATTTTAGAAAGACCATAATCATAGCCTTTCAATTGACACAATTAGACACGTCAAAATATGACAGTCATGTGACCGTACAACCCTCTTAGGTAGACATTATTATTAAACCCCTTTGATTAACTCAAGTCGGTTAAGCCCTTCGAGAGCTACCCGCTCTGATGTTAATTGAAATTGTGCGTGGTGGGATGCCCCAGGCTATATGCAGAAGCTTGACAGAAATAAGGAATGATGGTTATGATCTAGAGGGGGTGATTAGGACCAATAAAAAATCGTGCCTTTAAATCTACTTGCCTATTGAAACTAATATGTAAATTAAACTAAGTAAGACAATTAACTTTAAGGCTTCCAAACCATTAGAGGGTCCAATCATATAGACTACAAAGGATGTGGCAATTAAGCAACTAGTCTATCAACATGATAATGTACATGTGTGTGTGAGATATGTGTTAAGTATCAACACCGAGCATTAATCTAATCATACATACATATAATTTAACATTCACCACATAAGCATAATTAAACAAGTGCTCAAATAAAAATCCCAAACACAAGCATGTATAGTGGTTCAGTTTCCCTACTCGATTCCCCAGGGATGCACTCAACCCATGAGTGTATCAAATTTCACTATCAGAGGTTTTAAATCAGGTTCACCTTTAACCTTACAATCCTACACAAGGATCAGCTTTCGCAAGAGACTTTATGTGATTTTTTATAAACTCGCCATAAACCTTGGTCTTACACATGAACCTACAGATGTATTCTCCCATAGAAGGTTCCCACAAGAGACTTTAGTTGGTTTTCTATAAGCTAACCAATAGCCTTGGTTCTAATTTAAGAACCTATATTTATTCTCGCCGGAGGTTCCCATAGAGACTAACACGTACGCACCCATATTCGGTGGCCTACACAAGGACTTTGATTTAGGCCCTACAAAAGAGCCAATGTCCTACATAAGAACCTAGTCGAGTTTGGTAATTCGAACTCTTACACTTAATCTTACACAATGAAGGCGTGTATACGGACTCTTACACATGACAACTTACTTGTCGGATTGAGCCCATTTTATAGATCTGTCTCGGGTTGATCGATACCCTCCCGTGCTTCAATCAACTCCTCTTTGCTCCCCCGTTCATGATATTGATGCTTTGCCAAGGCTTCAGTTCCAAAATCAAACACCTTGCATGTGATGTTCCAATGCGGTGACCAAAGTGATCGGAGGTTGGGTAGAATCTCCTACCACTAATGGAAAGTTATGAACCTAGGGGATTCTACTTAATGGGCACTCTAGAGATTAATAAACACTTGAGTTTGCCAAGATAAATTATGTCTAAACTCTAGAAAGGGCTTGAGATCACTATATACTTGTAGGGGAGCTTGGAATGCTCATTAAAGTAAAGAATCACTAAGCAGAAAGCATGAATCTCAATGAGATACTGCCTTGGTAGAACTTGGGATACACTAGGTTATCTAAAATACCAAAATCCATCAAGTATATAAAGATCCGGTTGCTAGTTTTATAAGAAAAAGGCTCCAATAGATCTATAACCGATAATCTTCGGTCGCACCGAGTGGAGGTTTGGTCACACTGAGTTATGTTCGGTCACATCGATTTTGAAGTTTGGTCGAAACGAATTAGATAGGAAAGCTGCTGGAGATATTTGGGCACTTTCGATCGAACTAAAGGTGGTCTACAATCACACCGAAAGAGGCCTTTGATCACATTAAAAAAGGTGAGACCGAAGGTGACACTCTTTGTAGCCGAATTACCCAAAATTCATATCCTCATGCTCCACATGAGCACTAACCTGCATATTACCTACGTTCCCTGCACTAAACGAATATGGTTCGATAACGTTAATGGCTATCCTAACGAGGTATAGCCTAAAGATTTATCATACCATCATAACAGTTAAGAATTAGTTTTCAAAAAAAGTCTAAAACAACTAATTCATAATGACCATTGTAATAATAAGGAAAATTCATAAGACATGCATACATCATTTTAAATAATAAACATTGATGCTATTGTTTAAATGCATGAATGCATGCACATGCTCATCAGCCTAGGGATGCACATCCAGGTGGCTTTGGGTAAAAACCCACTAGTGGGATAAAACCCACATGTAATCTTAAGTGGCTAGTCACTAGCAAAAGTATAACAAGTACGGGCTCAAGTGATTAGCTCACATAAATTGGGATGATCAACAATGTTCTGGGAGCCAGCAAAAATATCTCAAGAAAGGGTATGTGCTACTAGAACATCTAGATTAGTCACCTAATATCGCCCATATGCCATGAAATGCGTGATTAGCCTAAATTATTAGTCCAATTTACAAACAACCATTTAAAGAAAGCTCAAAGGTCACTACTATAAGGGGCTCATCACCCAACATAGGCTAACAGCTTGGGCATAGTGTCCGATACCACCATTCTTAGATCTTGAGACTTTAACAAGCAGTATTATAATATGTTTTAATGATTATAAGTAGTGTTTATAATATAATGAAATTAGAGCACTCCATTTATATAAACCTCTATAACTAGTGGCCTATCATGATTAATCAAATGACCTTACCATCATAAATTCATACATAAATCCAACAAAAATGGTTCCTCTCAACAAGCCACATTAGGCATTAAATCCATTCAAGGACACTACAAAAGGATTTCGACTCATAAGCCACATAGGCACAAATAATCCATGAGATGGTAAGGCTACATCCAAAAAATATTTAATACATTAAAAAAATGACCACTAGTTTGAGGAAACATTTTCAAGTGGTAAAACAAGCTACAATCAATTCAACATACATCATCAATGACAAATATACCTTTAAAGTACTCATCTTAAGTCAGAATGGAGAAATTTGAGATTTATAACGTATTAGAATACTTGAATTAAAATTTAAATATTAAATATATAAAAAGAATTATTCAAATAAGAACCAACATTTATCATTCATTCCACCGAATACTATAATAAGCAAGTAATAAAAATAAATAAACTAAACTAACTATCATAATGTAGGAAAGGTTGAAGGGTATTTCTTACCTTCAAGTAGGATTTCGATGGCTAAAAATGCAATCCAATGAGGAGTTTTGGGGAAATCACAAGTTCCACATTTAATCATCTACATAGGCAATTTAATAAAACTACATTAGTCTATAATTTAATCTATAATTTGAAGTCAATAGGAGAGTTGAGATATTACATACCTCAATTGATCCAAATTCCAATTTAAATCGATTTCAATCTCGGAATCTAAATGAGGTAATTGCAAACTTACAATTTCTACAATTTAAGTGGAAATTAATCATCAGTTTATTTTCATTCAAAATAAACTTAAAAACTTTGAAAATTGTGTAATTCCATCTACCTGGCCCTCTCGATTCAACTCAACTCGGACTTGGACTAGAGAAAGGCTCGATTCCTAGGTGTTGGTTACACATATAACAATGAAGATACTGATGTGGTTGGGTTGAACTTCATCCCAACAAGTTCGACTTAATGATGAATCGGATTTGACCTAACAAGATATGAATTGACTCAACTCAGTGCTAAACCAAGTCACTTCAAAACCCGATGAGCCCATGATCCGATCTAGCAAAGACCTGAAGTTGTTGACTGGAAGAAACCCGAACCGGTTCTAAAATGCTGCTGGACTCATGAAACTCACTAAGTCAACTCAAAGAATCTGGCGACAAGGCAACGATGACTTGGCAAAACTCCTCTCTCACTTCTTCTTCCTTCTCTTTCTACTTCTCGTCTTCCTTTCTATTTGCCTCCTTTTCTTTATGTATTGGAACATCTAGCACCCAGGATAACTAACAGGCCTGATCTAAACATGAACTAGGTCCAATCGTCCATCTTACCTTGACTCGATATCAAGTCTGCCCGGTGCGACACAAGTGTTGCAATACGACTCTCTCTCTCTATTTTTCTATTCCTTTTCCTATTCTTCCTTCTTCTCTCTTTCTTCCACAACTAGAGATATATCTAGACAGAAAGAGCCTTAAAACAACTTATCTGGACTAAGTCTAACTTGATTGGTGCTAAGGACAATGAGTGTAGAACAATTCTACTTTGATTTCGTTAAGTTTCTGGACACAGCACTCAATGTGCTGCTTCATTTGATTTACACGGATTGGATGATGCTTTCATGGCCCCTTAATGAGCGAAGTAGATTTAAGATTGGGTCCGAGGTAAGAGTGAACAACAAATCTTCTTTACTGGGGAAGAAGTTGACGTTTAATGGTAGATTGATGCCCAGGGCGTAGATAGCAGAAACAAAATTTTGATTTCAGAAATGATTCTTGCGCACACTCAGTTTGTGCATGAACCAACACGTACGGACATGTGCGATATCATGGGAAATACCTTGAGTTTTGGTCAAAATTTTGATCTAAACAAGATGGACGATTCAGATTATTTGAACCGGGAGTGAAGGTGGGCCACAAATCAACATTGTGCGAACGTGAGATGCTGGCATTCAACACTGTGAGCTCGCACGTACTCGCCAGCATGCAAACTCTTTGGGTTTTGATTAAATTTTCCCGACCAACAAGATGGCGGATCAGATAACTCATCAGATCACAGTTGGGAGGCCACAACTTAAAGAAACAGAGGTTAACCGTTTAAATCACATTCGGGCGGGAAAACAGAAAGGAGAAGAGGAGAACTCTTTCATCGCGACTTCAGGTTAAACCCAGTTTGACTGGGTCGGTGTGGCGTGGTTGTACACAAACTGCTATACACACGTGTTTCTAAGGTGGTGTCCATGACGTTGTCTTGTATGATCTACTCTGCCCATTGGTTATAACTTCTCCTGCTAGGGCATCACTTCAAAGATGAGGCATGTCCTCAATTTAGGTGGCCTCCAGAGAATTTTGATCGTTAAATTGTATTATAATCAATCATCCACGCTATTATGGGTCTAATGTGGGGTCCATTGAGGATCATTTGGATGATTAGGATGCTCCATGTCCCGCAATGGATATTTAGATGGCTAATCTCGTGGTTAAATGAGTTCATAATCTAAACAAACGGTTGATCTTAAGATCTAATAGGCGATTTTAAAGTCAAACGGCTGGATTGTTTTAAATTATTGATTGATGGCATTTTGACTTCTTAGAAGCATTTAGGTGGAAATGAACAGTTAATTTTATAATGATATGGTTAGATTTCTATCAATTTTAAATAAATTGTTAATGGTCATGATGCGAGATTGATAACGCGCAATTCAATTTGTTTAATAAGGCATGATTTGTACTTTCATCGCCATCAGAATGCTAGTAATGAGATTCTAAAGTTCAATGTCAATTCATGATGATGTGATTGTCTATTTTGAAAATCAACGATTAGATGGCTTGGTCTATGGATAAAGATTACTCCTACTGATTACATTTAGGTTAGATTATAGATGAGGTACGAATTTTGCTAGATTGATGAACTTATACATGTATACTTGTATGCATACGAACTCACATGCGTACATACACATATTACATATCGGGTCCTATATGGTAACACCCGAGTACTGTTCACAACCCCAAGTGTAGGGTCGCGATGTAGTAATAATCTCGGTAAGACTGAGGTCGAATTCACAGGGACTGAACCTTGAACGTATTTTAAAAGTAACTAGAACTAGAAGAAGATGTAATCTAAATCAGAAAAATTTAAAAGAATAATGGTGAAATATTAAACTAAAACTTGAAAAATTCAAAGGTGAAAAAACTAAGGATTCTAAGGATCCACTTGTAGAGATCAGGGAGATCTATACTTGATTCATGACCACAACTGGAATCAGAGTCCTATCTTCATCCAGTTGGAAGATATAACATTACAATTCAAATCTAAACTTCCTTTGATCTAGTTTTCAATAAAAGATAGGGATGAGAACTAAAATTGATTCCATTACAAAACCATGCTCGTGGAACAAAGTAAACAACAAACTTTAACCAACCCACACCCAATCTGAAAGAGTTATGAACGTTAGGAAGGATTCAATCATCCAATCATGTCCATGAGATAATGGTGAATAACAGGGCTTCCTAACTTCACAATCATAATAATGAAAAGGACATGCTCAGAGCTATCATAGATCCATTGTAATTTATGTCACAATAAACCATTAAAAACTAAAAACATTCCTTATAATCAAACTATAATCAAAGAGAGTTCATTAAACATGAATTAAAACCATATAAATAATCCCATCACGTTACAAGCTTCACCTCTTAGCCCTAGTTAAGAGGTTTAGCTCATCATAGACATGATGAACTAGAATCTCTTAAAGGAAAGATATAAAGAAAACAATGAAAAGGAAGAAAACTTCCCAGCCAAAGGCCAGCCGCACGTCCTCTTCTCTCTCTCTTTCTTCCTCTCTCTTGTGCTCCACATGTCTAAGCCTTGGATATGATGATTCTCTCTCTCTTCTCTTCTCTTTTTATAGGTAGCAGGGAGTCTTGGCTGGAGAAGTCAGTGGAGAGATTTTACGTAGCTTTGTGAAACCGCACAACGTGCGCAGGCACGAAACGTGAACCGATTTGCATTTGGAGTGAGAGTTTTGGGGAGAAGAGCACTAAAAACCTATTTTAATTCCATGGTGGTGGTTGTGGCAACCCTTTGGAGCTTGTGGACGGTTCGGATTGCTGATTCTAACACGGATAGTGGGCCACAACTGCCCGAAAGTTCCATCTTTCTCGGGCCTGCGTTACATGCGAAATCTCTTGCATTGAGATACTCGGTGGGCCCCATGGTGATGTTTTCAGAGAAATCCACCCTGTCCATTGAATTCTTGGAGTTTTGGTGTGGTCCACTGTTTCAAATCACCCCGCCGTTCATCCTATGTTTGACGACGACCTGCATGTGTACACGTGCATGGGACCAAAAAAACTCCATGGGTACGGTCATAGCTACCCCTTGATCTAATGGATGGTCTCGATCTTTCGAATGAGTGATGGTGATGGGCCACAACCCATCACAGCTTTCGGACATGCGGACGCTGTGCAAGGAGGGTTGGGTCGGGTCAACCCTTCTTTGACTAGACTGTCCGGTCAGGTGCGCTGCGCGTGGACGTGTGTTGTGCACATACACGTCCCTAAGTGGGGTCCATCACGATGTTTGTGAGAAATTCACTTCGTCCATCCTCCCTCTCATCCAATTTAAGGGGTTGATACCAAAACTAAAGCATATCCAGATATCAGGTGGGCCTTAAATTAGTGATTTATGGGCTAATCTGTCCATTGGGCTACTTCTAAAGGGATCCAAGGGTTGAATTTTGACGTGTATGGTTAATTTAGGGTTCTCAAGATAGATAAAAAATTTCGAGCCAAATGGATGATGGGAACCCTGTGATCTTGCATTCAGGATGATTTTCAGGCTTCTTTATCGTTAATCACTTGGTTTTTTCAGATCTTTGGCGTGTGATTACTTCAATTTCTATCCCTTAAGATCCGTCCCTTGCGTTGGTGATTCTTGAACATCAAATTCATGCCTTTAGTACCCTTTTTCAGTCCAAGCTCCTAAATTCACCCTGCGACAAAAACATGATTAAAATATAACGTTAAGCATTATCGTGTTCATAAAACCAAGTAATAGCTAGGGTCTAATATGTAATATTTGACCCTCAACAAGTATTAAAAAGTATAGGGTATTATACGTCTTGTTTGTATCGAGTTATAAATCATTTATAATTTGACATGTAATATTTATAGTTATTTTGGTATGTAATTGGTATGGACCATGAAATTATCTAAGTTAGGTTTTTGTCATGTAATTGACAAAGAGCGAGATCGTTAGTGCACTGATTTTTGCACCTTGTTTATCAATCACGTGCGTCTGTGTGTAAGAGAGTCGGTTGAGCACTTAGAAGCTGAAGACCAAAGGCACATGAAGATTGAAGCATCAAGGAAGTGAAAAACATGTATATGAGGTGTCTTGATAATCTTAACCTTGACCCAAAATAACCCTTGAACTTCTAAATGATCCAGTCTTAATAGGTAAACCTTGTTAATCATCTCGTTAGCCTTGAAAGATAATTAGAACATGATAAGTAAGGCTAGAAGAGGTGTGAAGTTATTGTGAAATTGTATGCCAAAAATAATAGTTTTCGAGTGGTTATTGATCCAATCGATAAGCGATGGAATTAAAGGACCACTTGATCCGAGCAAAGAATCAGTCCAACAACCCAACAGATTAATTCTTAGATTTTCTCGATGGATCGATAGTGTGTTCAATCCTATCGAAGGACCTTCGATCCCATCGAAGGGCCTTTCAATCGAATTGATAGAGCCGTTAACTAACCATTTTATATTCATTGCAAATCGGTTTCTTACAAAAGGCATTTGGTTATTGGGTAAAAGGATGAGTTTTTATTACAAGAAAAGCCTACGTGTTTTCATATTGATATCCCACATCCTAGACCTCTAATCCCATGATTTTCAAGCCATCTTCACGAGTTTTAACACTCTGATGAGGATTCTAACCTTCAATGAGAAGATAAACTTGAACTCCACCATTTACTTGAACTCCACCATTTTCTAGAGCTTAGACCTAATCGAATTTGCATATTCTTTATCTAAATCCTCTAGAATACCATTCTAGGTGAATCCCCTAGGATTTCAACTATCCTATTAGTTGTAGGAGATTTTACCACCCTCCCATCACCTTAATCGCCTCAAATGAAGCATCACATGTAAAGTATTTGATCTTGGAGCTGAAACACTAGCAAACATTGATATCAACGATCGGGGGAGCATTTGAAGACTGGATTCAAGCACGACTGAGCTTTGAAGAAGTGACTTAAGAATGACACATCAACAAGGTTCAATTCAACAAGTGTTATGTATAAGTCCATACTCTTATTCCTTGTGTAGGATTGATGGTAACAGTTTGTAACCCCAAACTTGATATGTTCGTGTAAGACTCAGGCTCTTGTGTAGGGATGAAATCACCGGACACGGGTGCCTATGTGTTAGTATCCATGGGAGCCTCCGAAGGGAGTAAACATAGGTCGTTAGATTAGGACTGAGGTTGTTAGTTAGCCAATAGAAAACCAACTAAAGTCATTTGTAAGAGCCTCTGGTGGGAGTGTACACTAGATAGGTTCTTGTGCAGGACTGTAAAGTTAGAGGTGAACCTTATTTAAAACCTCAGATGGTGAATATTGGTACATTTAGAGAGAGTGCGCCCACCGGGAGTGGAGTAAAAAAATCGAATCACTATACATGCTTGTGTTTGTGATTGTCATTTAAGTAATTTTCTAATTATGCTTAATATGATTGTTTAGTTAAATTATATATATATATATATATATATATATATATATATATATATATATATATATATATATATATATATATAATTAGATGAATGCGAGGATTAGAATAGTTAGCACGACCCACAAACACATGTACACTATCAATTATAGCCTAGTTGCCTAATTAGTACATCTTGTGTAGTCTATATGATTGGACTCTTTATTGCTTGGAAGCCTTAGAGTTAATTGCCTTAGTTTAAATTAACATATTAGTTTAAGTAAGAAATTGTGTTTTAAAATGCATAAAATTTAATTGGTCCTAATCACCCCTGTAGGATATAACCAATCATTTAATAGCTTCGCCTAGTAATTTCAAAGTAAAGGATAGCTCCAATCCTACTTCCCTTAGAATTTGCAGCACCATCGAAGAAAAGCGTCCACTCCCTTGTCATCTTTTCTCCCTCTTCCTCAATGAGGATATCCTCATTTATGAAGAATGTCTTTAGTGATTGATAGTCCGACAAGGATTGGGCTACTAGATGGTCGGCCGATGCTTACCCCTTGATTGCCTTTTGAGTGACATAGGTGATGTCTAACTCACATAGAAGTAGTTGTCACTTTACTATCCTTCTAGTGAGTGTGGACTTCTCGAACATGTATTTGAGCAAGACCATGTGAGCGAGAAGAAGGATTAGGAATGTGATCATATATTATCGAAGTTGCTGAGTTGCTCAAACTAAGGTAAGGCACGTCTTTTTTGAGCACCGAATATTGGATCCCGTAATCAGTGAACTTTTGGGTCAAATAGTATATTGCTTGTTCCTTCCTTCCTGTTTTGTTGTGTTGGCCGAGGACACAACTAATTGTGTTTACTGCTACCGAGATGTATAACAGTAGGGGTCATTTGGGAGTTGATGGTACTAGGACTAGCAGGTTTTTCAGATATCTCTTGATCTTATAGAAGTTGTCTTGACAATCATCATTCCATTCCTTTAGCAAATTCTTCTGAATGAGCTTGAATTTTAGCTCACATATAAGAGTGAGTTGCGTGTTCACTGCCGAAGTATAGGGTTGTGATGTAGTAATAATCATGGTAAGACTGAGGTCGAATCCACAATGACTGAACCTTGTACGTAATCTGAAAGTAACTAGAGCTAGAACTAGACAAAGATGTAATCTAAATCAGGAAATTTTAAAGGAATAATGGTGAAATCTTAAACTAAAACTTGTAAAATTTAAATGTGAGAAACTAGGGTGCCAAGGATCCACTTGTAGGGATCAAGGAGATCTATGCTCGATTCAAGAACACAACTGGATTTAAAGTCCTATCTTCATCCAGTTGAAAGATATTTCATTAAAAACTAATTTATGAACTTCCTTTGATCTAATTTTCAAGAGATGAGAGGTATAAGAATTAGAATTGATTCCATCACAAAATCATGCCCATGAGACAAAATAAACAACAGAATTTAGCAAATCCTCATCCAATCTGAGAGAGTTATGAACGTTAGGAAGGGTTCCGTCATCCAACCATGCTTATGAGATGATGGTGAACAACAGGGCTTCCCATTTTCACAATCTCACTAATGTAAAGAACATACCCAAAGCTATCGTAAATCCATTGTAATTTAAGTCACAACAAACCATTAAAAACTAAAGGCATTCCTTAAAATCAAACTAGAATAAAAATTAGTTCAGTTGAAACATGAATCAAAGACATAAAGAAAATTCTCCCATCTCACTGTACGCTTCACCTCTTAGCCTTAGTTAAGAGGTTTAACCTATCGTGGACATGTCTAGCCTAAAATATCTTAGAAAAATATAAATAAACAAGAACCAAAAATAGGGATGGAGGAACCCTTTTGGAAACGGCTGCTCACCACGTTCTCTCTCTCTCTCTCTCACTCTCTCCCTCCCTCCTTTGCTCCCACGTCCAAGGAATGGCCTTCCCACGTCCTTCTCTCTCTTTTATGGGCCTCAAGGGCAGTTTAGAGGGCTGAAAGTCGGTAGTTTCTTACGCAGCTACGTGCGTTACAGCGTCAAAAACATAACTCACTTGCATTTGAACAAAATTTTCGGCCAATGGACATCTAAGAAAGCTATTTTAGCTCCATGGTTGGGGTAAAGACCCCCCTCTAAAAATTTTGAATGGTTCAGATCATTCAACAGACCACAAACGGTGGCCCACAACACCCCACAATGTCTAAAAAAATTAGACGTGCATTTCTTGTGAAAATTCCTGCGCTGTGATGCTCGGTCGTCTCCATAGTGGTGTTTTCAAAAAAATCTACCTCATTCATTGGATTCTTGGACAAATTTTAATCAGAAATGAGTAATTTTGGTTGAGTTTTGGTGTGGTATAATGTATCAAATTAACTCGCTGTTCATCCTGCATTTTTTGGCGATCCATGTGTGTGCGTGTGCATGGGGTCAACTGCTCAACATGGCTGGGGTTGTAGCCACCCCTTGGAGTAGATGGATGGTTCCAATCTTGGGCATTAATGGAGGCCTACAACACACATCGGGTAGACGCAGTGCATCTGCTGGATTGTTTTGCTAAAGAAGTTGGGTCAGCACGTCTTTGACCGCAATGTGCACTTGCATGATCCTAGGTGGGGTCCATTACGATGTATATGAGAAATCTGCTTTGTTCATCCATTTTTCCACCTCATTTAAGGGGTTGAGACTAAAATTGAAGCATATTCAGATATCAGGTGGGCCCCAAATCAGAGATTTAGCGGCTGATCTGTCCGTTGGCCACTTCCACAAGGATCTAATAGTTGAAATTTGACGTGTATAGTTAATTTAGGGTCCTAAGGCCAGATATAAAGTTTTGAGCTAAAAAAATGGTGGGAACCTTGTAATCTTGTATTCTGAATGATTTTCAGGCCTCTTTAGCATGATTTGCTTGATTTTTGTGGATCTCTGGTATGTAAATTTTTTGATCTTGCCTTAGTGATTTATGAGAGTAAAATCTAGTCTTTTAACACTCTTTTAAGTCCAAGCTCCTAAATTCACTCTGTAACAAAAAAATATGATTACAATAAGACATTAAGCATTATCATGTTCGTAAAACCATGTGATAACTGGGGTCTAATAAACAATATTTGACCCTCAACACAATCCCCAACTAGCATTTTGCAAGTCCCGAGCAAAGTATGCGAAAAATAAGTTGAAAATCACAGGATAATTTTATAAACTTGATTGATTTTTGAAAAACAATCTAGGTACGAGAATTCTAAGATACATCAATATTGAAATTACTTTCTCCTAGATTCAAGCACACAACAAACTTTATGGTCAAGTTTAAATTAGTAATTCATTGATTAGAACAATTCTAAACATTGAGTTCCATGGGTGTATGGTGTAACCTCGATTTATCACAATTAAGGATTCAATTCTCAATTTTCATGATAATATTGATAATCACAAGAGTATTCAGGATAACTAAAACCTAAACTAAAACTTACTTTATAGTTCAACTTTTCATTCTTTCAGCTTTTGATTTTTCCATTGATGGCTTTCATGCTATATCAATCTTTTTAAAGATTTTTAATAGGTAGCCCTTTTCAACGACAAGTGTTTTTTTTACTGGGTATTCTTTTTTTTTTTTCTTTAATTCCTCTTATTGAACATGATGGATAAATTTCCCAGGTTGGTTCCTTCCATGCTTAATAATCACCAAGTTAAAAATTCAATATCAAATTAAAACCTTAATGTGTGAAATAGATGTGACATGTGAAATCATGACTCAAGTAATGTTTAAAACTTCTAATCGTGGATTAATAGTTTGAACTTAATTGTGAAATCTAATAGATAACTAAATCCAAGAGTCATAATTCACCAACATTAAGTATCTTATATTTCTAAATCAAGAATGACGTTCAAAATCACCCGAATTCATAAAATTGTCAAAAAAAATTTAAAAAAATTTCATAATTTTTGCTCAAGACTAAGAAAACATTGATTAGGTAACCTAATCTCCCACCCCAACCTGAAATCTACTTCGTCCTCAATGAAAAAGGAATAAACATGTAATGCACATGGGACAACGAAGGTAAAAGAGAACTGATAGAAAGACAGTATCTGATGAGAAAATTGAACGACCTATCCAAAGAGATATCAGCGTGAGAGCGGGTCAGCATAAGAGTGAAACCAATGAAAGAAACCTATCATAAAATAACTTATAAAGCAAACTAACCTAACGACATAAAACTGACTTTCCTAGAACGACATAAAGCAAACTACTCTAGTCCTATGAATGCAGGGGAAAAGCTACTCAGTCATGTCGCAAGGTTCCTCTCTCGTCCAATATCGTGATAAATTTCTTAGTAGGTTTCTCAACAAGATCATCCAAAAGCCATTTGTACAATAGGCTTGGATGCCCTAGAGCATGAATTTCTAGAGAAACTTATATACTTCAGCAAAAGGTTTCCTTTTAATCTCCTGAGGTGTCTAAAGTATATACGATTCACCTCTGATAGAAAAAGTTTTAGAGTTAGTATGAATCAGAGACTACACATAGATGAAATTTAAAAAAATTCTCAGAAAGTGATGTAGTCTCGACACATTTCAAAGTTTTAGACTTCGGTTCAATTTTCAGCTCCTCCTCCTTTAATGGTAAGCATTCAGGATCTATGGAGGGAAGGATTTCAGAGTAAGGGTTCTTTCGATCCGTGACAACCACCGAGGTATTGTCTTACAAGGCATCCACTATCATAGGATCATTTGAATCTATAAAGTGTGCCAAGTAATCGTTTGAAGAGTTAAGAAATTTAGCTGAGAGTGACGCATTTTCCACATTGATATTTGTAATGAGATGCTCAAGGACTCCATCGTCTTTAAAAGGAGATGGAGGTATGCACTCTTGCTCCAACCCTGCACAGACAGATTGAGGGTCAGTAGAAGTAATATTGATGTGAGGACTCTGTTTTTTGAAGCTACTCAGTAAAGGTATTGAATCGTTAAAAGTACACAGCTTAGATGGTGGCCTCAATTGAGTGGTTTTAAATTCCAGAGTCATATTAAGCGGCTCATCCATCTTCCGAATCATATCATCATTCAATTCAGGCGAGTGGTCCAAACATATCTCACAAGAGTTAGAATGGTCGGTCGTAAGGGGCTCATCCTCCACTTTTAAATCTGACATGTTAGATGAGTGGAGTAGATCATTATGACCGATCACTTCGTGCAACTCATGATCACTTGAAGTTGATTCTAGTGAATCTTGGGCTGTGCTCTTATGAATCTTATCCCAATACTTATCAGCATCTAATTCAGTGCAGTATACACTTGGGATGGGATCGTTTTCCTCACATTCTCTTTCTAAATTGGGTTGAGGTTCGAATAAACTAACCTCTACCTCATCATTGAAATCATGTGTGTCATGTGAGTGAAGTGTGCCACTATCATCATATTTGAAAGGCACCCACATCTCTTGACCATTCTTTTAGACAGTCATTGATATTGACTCATCGAAAAATTGAACATATGCTCATTAACAGAATCCAGTTCCTCATTCTAAATTTCAGAGTTCTCCACAATCGCCTCACGTGAACCCACGTACCTATCATCCACATTCTTTTAGGCATGCTTTTACAACTCATAATGGCCTTAGCCCATGCCTCCCTTACAACTCATGATTGCCTAGCCAGAAAAGCAATCATTTCTCCTCTCTCTCTCCCTCCCTCTTTCTTTCTTATTTCCTAGCAAGAGAGAGCTCCCAACGTCCATGAGAGCCCCTTTGCAAACTCTCCACCCCCAAATCCGACCATCCAAAATCAACCTTAACCATTAAATCTTTTTTCCTTTAGAGCTCTAGATCACATTGGTGGAAGGAGAAGTCTAAGATCTAAGGTCGGTGCTTCTCTCTCTCTTTTTCATTTTTGTGTGATGTGTGGCCCACATGGATAGACCCCACCTTGATGTATGTCTAATCCAAGCCATCTAAGTCATGTGGACCCGACCTTATGGATGATGAGAAAATACAAATATCAGACCCATTAGGTGGGCCACATTTATGTGGGACCCACCTTGATAAAACGTGGGCCACGTACATGTGGGACTCACCATGATTCTGTGTTAATCCATGCCGTCCAGTGTCCGTGGACGCTGGACGTGAGGCAGGGAGTGGTTAACATGGAAAGCGTGTATGACATGGGTGTGTACTCATAAGCCTTAAAAAAAGAGCTTTTGGGGTAGGCTACTTATACAATCCCTACCTTGATGTAAAAATCAAATCCACACCATCCATTTCATTTCTTAGCCCAATTTAGGCATTGAGTGGAAAAATGAACCCAATCTGATTTTTTGGTGGGCTCTGGCATGGAAAATAACATTTTTCACCTTGAAAATCCATTAGGACCCACCTTGATGTCTCTACCCGCCAAAAACACACTGCATATTAGACTTATTTGATCCGTCATGGGCAATAGAATCCAGTGGTTGGGTTGGATTTTTCATATGCGGACCCCACATGGGAAAATCCGCAAGATTTCTCATTAAAAAACACACAGCATAGGCAGCAGCGCCTGTTGCTGCCGCTGACAATAGAGGACGACATAACATCTTGCGGTTGATGGACGGGCAGGGCCGTGGGTCCATGCCATTGGGCCCACCTTGATGTGTGTTGATCAATCAACACCGTGTATTTGGTAGGCCCCTTAGGGAAGTGGGCCCCCACCCAAAATCAGCCGTATACACGGCTCAAGTGGCCCAAACGGTAGGAAACAGTGTTGAATTGAACGTCTCCCATTAAAACCCTTTTGGGTGACGCAGAAGTTTTGGATCATTATGAAATGTGTTTTCCCTCTTCGTCAAGGTCTGTGTGACCTTACCAACAGCTTGGATGATAGGTAAACATTATGGTGGGCCCCACGTGGGACCCATTGATGTATGTATTGTATTCCACACTGTCCACGGTATTGGATGGTGGAACCCACAAGGATATATGCATTTTATACACAAGCTGTCCATGCCTGGAGGTCTCGTGGGACCCATGCATGAAGTATGCATTAGATCCACACCATCCAACCACGTGGACGTGGACCCATAGTGATGTACATGTATGATCCATGCCGTCCGTCCGTACATGAGGCATGACACTCATGATATATATGTTGAACCTACTTCGTCCAATAGCAGGCGCTGCTGGAGAGGCAGATACAAATATCTACTTGACCCAACACTAGTAGGCCACCACGTGGCCCCACCTTGATTTATATGTTGTATTTGCTACCATCGAGCGGAATGGGCCGTGGACCCACTCAAACGCCATGAGTTTCATCTTCATTGTCCATTTGAGGATGGTGGAAATCCACCCTGATGTATGTACCTCACCTACACCATCCAGCTGAGCAGTACTGGACGGTGCTGTGTACTCCACCATGGTGTATGTTTTGGACACACACCGTCCAGGTGTGGACCCCATGTAATGTATGGGTTACATTCAACCGCCATCCATTCAGTGCGTGTGGGACCCACTCCACACGTGTTGCGCGTGTGGAGGTGGGCCCCCAGATGAGGTATGTGTTTTATGCAATCCGTTCATATGGACGGTCGTTGGGTGGGACCCTCTCTGATCTATGTGTTTTATATATATACTATCCATCTGTTTCATCCACTCGGTCCATTACCCAGATGTGGGGCCTACCATGATGAATGTGTTGCATCCTCACCATCCAATTCCTGGACTGTGGGACGTGGCATACCTCACACCTTTTATATATTATAATATTATATTATATTATATATGATGTATATCTGCTGCATTGCAGCCGTAGGATCCACACATGTGTGAACTTCACCATGCTACATGTATTTCATGAACACTGTCCAAACGGTGGGCCCTACATCAACAGTTATAGCTGTTGCTTTGATGCAGCAAGATCTGTGGGCCCCTGCTCAAGCTATGTGTTGTATCCATCCATCCACACATGTGATGACCACACGTGTGGGGCCTACCATGTAATGTATGGGTTTAATCCACACCATCCACTGTGTGGGACGGTGTGACCCACTGGGATATTTGTGTCTTATCTTCACCATCCAGTGATCTGGGCAGTAGACCACACCATGATGTAATTATTTCATCCACACCATCGAGATTGTACTGGACAATGCTGGGAAATGTTTGGATGGTGCTGATTTACAAAGACAATGTTTGGATGGTGCTGATTTACCTGGGTAATGTTTGGACTATGCTAATCATTGTTAGTGGGCCATGTGCCCCATAGAATGATAGTGTGCAGTGATACATATGTTACTCCTACAACTATTAAAATGATTTTGGTGCGGCCCATATGATGAGGCCCACCTTGATGTATTTGAGGCTATCCACGAGGCCCACCTTGGTGTATTTATGGCCCATCCATGAGATCCACCTCGAGGGATTTGTAGCCTGTCCGTGAGGCCCAACATGTTGTATATGAGACCCATGTAATGTGGCCCACTTGATGTTTATATGACTCATGTGGTGTATTTGAGAGATCATATGCAGGGTCCACCTGTTATGTGTTTGTGACCTTTTATCGAGGCCCAATATGATATTTTTTATAGCTCACCTGGATACATTTGAGGTCCACCCCCGAGGCCCACCTTGATGTGTATTAGTGCGGCCCATTGATGCGGCTCACTCGACGTTTATGAGGCCTATTGGTGCGACCCATTGATGTTTTCCATTTAGGTGTATCTAAGGCCCATGCGCATCGCTCATTGTGATACGTTCGAGGCCCTTGTATAAAGCCCAACGCGATACATGAGAGGCCCATGAATGAGGCCTAATGTGATGTATGTGTAGCCGTTACGTTGTGCATGAATCCCTTATGTAGGCCACTACTTTGGAGAAATGTTGGTTAGATGTCCATATTGATAAGCAATGATGGTTAGACGTCCTCATTGTAACCTTCCTATAGGCCTTGTTAGGCTCATTCACACCATTCTCTTAGTAGGTTAACCCAAATAAGTGGGCCCCATTCGCCATAGACAGAGGGTTCCATGTTATTGGATTTGATATAACCACGGCTGAGGGTTGATCTTTATATTATGGTTTGATCAGCCGTTCATATATGGATTCCACCGTATATATAGGCCGATTATCGATGCTGATTATCGATACCGATTTTGATTGTTGTGGTTGATTACCGATTGCCGATTATTGATCGATTCTGATCGTTGTGACTGATTGCCGATTCTGATTGTCGAGGCTGAGTATTGAAGTCGATTTTGATTGTTGAGGCTGAGTATCGAGGCTGATTTCGATTTGTTGAGGCCAATTGTATAGGCCGATTTCGATTGTAGAGGCCGAGTATCGAGGCTGATTCCAAGTGTTGATTTCGATTGTTAAGGCCGATTTTGATTGCCAAGGCTGATTGTCGAGACCTATATTATGTATATGCGGCACATATTAAGCCCATGTGTGAGGTCATGAGTCCACTATATGTTAAGCTCTATGTGGGCCACTCTTTGGGGGTAATGTTGGTTAAAAGTCCATATTGTTGAGGCCGATTATCGATGCCGATTATCGATGCCAGTTATTAGTACCGATTATGAATATGTGACAGCATAACATCATGATACATGCCCATACGCATCATCTGCATGTTTATTTTGATGTGTGGTTGACCATTGCATATGTCATTGGTTAAATTGTTATGAGACTCCCTGATAGGTGGAGGTTATCTCACGTGAGTGCACGGTATGAACAGGATTGATGCATGACTGGATTGTATGACTCATGCATCTTGCATTGTGAGTTATAATCACTATATGTCCTAGTGACATCAGGGCTGTAACCTCTACAGAAATATCATGAATGGCCAGATGAGACACCCGAAATCTATTCTAGCATCAGGTTGCCATAGATGGCTTTGGGTGAAAATCCCTAAAAACCTCTTAGTACCAGAGGACACCCCAGCATCAAGACCGAGTGGATACATGAGCTCCTTAGTACCGAATACCAGGAGGCCTCGTCTCCCACTATGTCATGGTCAGTTGGGAGGGGGTGTGGCCTTTCCCGCTTGAGCGTAGGAGGCATTGGTAGGGTGAGTTTGACCAGCTCGTGAATGGGTTTGTTTTCGACGTGCCGGATAGGTATTAGCAGAATATTGCTCAAGCGGATAGTAAAGTTTACTACGCTCACTTGAAATGTGCTGCTGGGAGAGGGGTAGTGCTATTTGGAGTGTACTAAGCCCTGGTAATGATCCCAAAGATGAACTGTACTGATATGTGGACTTATTGAGCAGGAGTTACACATTCATTCATTCACTAACCACTCGGGCTGGTGGTGCGTAACTATTTGTTACTTGTATCTTCGTAATGGCCAGGATTTCGGTTGGGGCTCACGACTAACCTGAGATCAGGAGTTTACCACATCGAGTCTAACTTTCCAAATTTAGGTATGGGACTGATTTAGATAGAAGTCCCTTGTGATGGACCCCATAACCTGCAATATATTACGTACTATCATCCCGAATTCACACTCCAGCATGGTCATTCCATTCGCACCGCATATTGCATTACATCCGTGACATATGACATTTTAGGTTACTGTGTTTCTACATTTATATGGTTCAGATACGGCTGTCGCTATTCGTGAACTCATTAGGAATTATATATTGCATCGCATCCTCAACATCTGATATTTGACTCTTTATGACTTCTTATTTGCATACCTGTTGTATATTACGTATTCTGATATTAATTGACTAATGGACTTGTCCTTATTTTCGCTTACTCGGTTATTGTATAGTCTATGATCTTGTCAGTATTCCTGCTTACTCTGATAATTCATGATCTTGTCAGTATTTCTTCTTACTTCGATATTATACGATTTATGGATTACCAGTATCTGCAATATTGTATAATTATGACCTTGTATTGAATACTGGGCACTTACCTTGTGCACACACTTACACCACCCTCTAAGCTTTCCATAAGCTTATGCACGATAGATGCGTGTAGGTGATGTTAGGTTGCAACAGCGTGGAGCTTGAAGCATGTAGCTGACTTCTAGAGTTTTGATTTTGACATATGTATTTCCCTTTCAGCATTATATTCAAATGTTTATATTAGTGGATATGTGATGATGATGTTGCCTTTATGATTTGGGTAAACTTGTGGTTATGCTTATTATGAGTTAAACGTACATTGAAAAAAAAATTCTCCTTGTAGGATCCATGGATCGGAATCTGGCGTATGGACACTGGGGGCCGAGAATGGGGTACTGCGGAGGTTGTCAGCACCGGATTCGATGATTGAAATTTTTGTGAATCCGATTTCTAGGTTTGGGACGTGACAAAAGTTGGTATCAGAGCATAACTTAGGAATACCTGAAGATAGCATTACATATCCATTGATAGATACCCTTCACTATATGATTGTTGAGAATTTAGAATGACTAGATCCCCAAGTTTGAATAACTTAGAGATTTCTGATATAGCTCTTTATTATTGAGATTATGAGGCTGTATGTATTCTCATTTTGATTGTTTTTAATCCGCTATCCGAAGATTAGTATGGTTCACCATTCTATAAAGGAGGCATCTTGCGAGTGCAAGGCTGAGAATAGGGAGCTCTATCTCCATTTGTTTATAGATTGATTATGCCTTGTATATGTATAAGTCGATGCTTCCTCTTCCCTTGTCTGTTCTGTAAAATTTGAGGATGAAATTTTTATTAGGTGATGAGAGATGTAAGACCCGTGTCCTAGATTGTATTGTTCTGTAGGCTTCTGCGGTCCTTCCGGTTAAATTCCGGTGACCCATGATCTTTTATCAGCATTTGCGCGTGATCTTGAGTCGTGACCAATATATCTGAGTCGGCTCGATTCGAAACTTGTATCGTCATTGAAAGTGCACTTACTAAGTGCCCTGGTTTGTCAATTACGTTGTGAGTTGAGTCAGTTGGACAACAGCGACTAACAGGAAGATCAAGTCAAGTGTCTGCCTCAACTGGATGTGTGGAAGCTCGCCATAGGTAAATCATAGCCTCACATCCTATGTCCCAAAACACCAGGTGATTAAAACCCTTAAAAATAAGTAGAACATCTTAGGGTTTTTGTGTAAGAAAATTTTTTATTAAAAAGGAAAATCTTTAAGTTTTTCTTACACTGTCGATTATTTCGATTCCCTTTTCGATATGATTGACCAGCTCTGCCGATGTCCTCGGCATCTCAATCGATACAATCGAGTGAGGATAAAAAGCATCTAACAATCAAACAATTATCTGGACGATTTATCGATATATCAACTGGTGAGTCGATATCATCGATATTTGAATATCGATCCTATCGGAAAAAGATCGATAATATCGACAGATTGTTTTCCGGCGCCCCTATTTTTCTAAAGAAAACTAACATAAGCTTTGATATATCGATGACTGTCTGATTCAATCTGAACTCAAATATCGATCATATCGGAAGTCAGTCGATCATATCGATTGTGGGCACATGTTTTCTCCAGCATAAATTTTAGGTTATTTTTAATGTTGATTGGGGTGCCAGTCGATAAATTGATATTCATATATCGATCATATCGAGACCTGGTCGATTGGATCGAGTCCGGACATAGATCGTCCAGCAAGCTTATAGGTAAATCTATACGATTTATCGATCCCATCGACACGGTCTCCGATATCATCGATATACAAATTTTGATGACATCGACTGTTCCCAGATCATATCTGTAGAACCTGAAATTTTTCAAGGCTTCTCTCTTATTTTCACCTGTCGATAGATCGATCCATCTCTCGATGGAATCGGAGTTCGAAATCCGATAATATCGATGTGTATTCGATCCCATCGACTAGTTGGCGAAAGGTTTCCAAAAGCGGAATGACAATTGAGTTTGTATCATCGAGAGGTCTGTCGATACAATCGAGAATATACGCTCGATCATATCGACGATTGCTCGATGATATCGAACTCTGTCATAAATATGACCGTTTATATCCGTTGGAACCTTTTGCCTATATATAGAGAGATTAGTCCTTATTGCTGTGAGAGAAAGAAGAGAGTGCTTTTGAGTGTTTTAAACTTCATATCCTTTATCTAAGCCCTTTCTCTCAGGAAGTTCATCCTCCAATCCACCCTCATCATTGATATTTCATTGAGTAGATTGGGGAATGAACTTTCGCATTCAAGGATCCTCCAGCTACTACCTTAATGGCAAATCATTAAGTTAGGATGCCTTGTATGCATAGATGATTGGAATCACTCTATCTTCCTTATAGGAAAATCTTTAGAGAGTGGTATTCCATCATAACCTTGACCCAACCTAAAAGGCTAGTAAAGGTACATCTTTGTGTTGCGGATCAAGGAAGCTGAAGACTTTTCATCGACAAGTAGGAGATCTTCATCATTGCGCTTAAAGGGACTCATCAACTTATTTATAAGTACTTAGAGTCCAAAGGACATTTATGATCATTCCTTTTTAGGATTGGGTCGTAGGTGTTTCTCACCATTTGAAGTCCTCAAAGGAGGCCTTCGAAGGGAGTGTACGTGCGTGGGTGCGTTGTGTGGACCCTTGCTCTATGGAGAGCATAAACATCTGGGTGCGTTGTGTTGACCCTTGCTCTGTGCAGGCATAAACATCTGGGTACGTTATGTGAACCCTTGCTCTGTGTGGGCATAACATTTGGTTAGGAGTGCATTAAAAAAACTCCAGGATTTGAGGTGAACCCAGTAGAAACCTCTATAAAGGTTGAAGGTAAACCTGATTTAAAACCTTAGGTTTGAGGTGAACCATGGGAAACCTCCTTAGTGAAATTCGGTCACTCAAGGGTTGAGTGTGGAAGCTAGTAGTGGAGTAGACAAGTAGTCGAACCACTATAAAATGACTGTGTTTGAGATTAATATTGTCTTTCATTTATGTGATTGCTTTATATGCCTTTATATATGATTATCTGAAATCACATCTTGTACACACACAGTCATATCCATCACAATTTGATTCATAAAGTTGTTTATCTTACAAGTAGTTTATGATTGGATCCTCTATCAGGCTTGAAAGCCAGTAGAGTTAATTTTTGAGTAATCCTAATCTGTACTCTGTGATAGGATTAGTGTGATAGGATTGAAATATAACTTATAAATCTTTAAAAAAAGTCCTATTCACCCCCCTCTAGGACATATTGACATATTCCTACTTCAACTCAAGCGGTCTTCACCGCTATTTCAATTGGTATCAGAGAGGGTCTCTCTTTAAGGGCTTCACCAGATAGAGAGTGATCTTGACTGAAGTAGAAATATGGCTAGAGGAGAGGGCTCATCTTTCACTAGACCTCCAGTATTTGATGGTTCAAATTATGCTTACTGAAAGGCTAGAATGCATTACTTCCTGAGATCTTTAGATCATGAAGTTTGAGATGTAGTTGAAAAAGGATATGTGGTACCATCTAAACAAATTTTATTTAAAAATGAAATCACAATCACTAAACCCAAATCTAATGAGAAGTGGACAGTGTTTGACAAAGAACAGTGAAATGCTGAAGCAAAAGCAATGAACGCCATCTACTGTGCTGTGTCCCAAGACATTTTCAATCAGATAAGTATGTGTGAGACCTCTAAAGAAGCATGAGACTTATTAGAAACAACCCATGAAGGCACAAGCACTGTGAAGAGATCGAAACTACAACTTTTAACTTCACAGTTTAAAAATCTCAAGATAGAAGACCATGAGACATTTATGGAGTTTTTCACCAAATTAAACATCATTTGTAACTCCATGGGTGGATTGGGAGAGAAGGTTCTGACACTTAAAATATGTAGAAAAATCTTAAGATCCTTACCGGAACGGTTCAATCCCAAGGTAACAACAATTGAGGAGTGTAGGAATATTGATGAGATGAAAGTAGAAGAACTAGTAGGTTTCCTACAAACTTTTGAACTACACTTCACACAACCCCAAAAATTCAAAAACACTGTCCTAAAACTTCTAAGAAACTAAAACATGAGGACAGTGAGAGTGAAAAGGAAGATGAAGATGAGGAAGTGGCTTTGCTGGGACAAAAATTCAGAAGATTCTTTCAGAAGAATTGTGATCGTCCTTCCAAAGGAAGAAAAGTGAACTTCAAACCTCCTGCAGAAAAATTTGGTAAGCAGACCAAAGAACCACAATTTTATGCCTATCATGAGTATGGACACCTATCTACCGAATGCCCAAGAAGAAAGACTAAGGGTAAGGCAATGGCCGCCACGTGGGATGATACGGAAGAGTCAAACTCAGAAACTTACGACTCAGAGAGTGATGATGGCCAAAAACCTTTGAAAATTCTTATGGTCTCCACCACTCCAATTATTCCCATGGAATCTGAAAGAAAAGAAGAACAACAAGCCACCGAATCATTTTCATCTGACAATGAGGAACTTAAGTTTGAAGAAGAAGAGGAAGGAGTCGAAAAGGATAAACTGCAAGATGCATATAATCAACTATACACTCATAACATCCATATTCT
This sequence comes from Magnolia kwangsiensis, assembly GCA_037074715.1. Classification (NCBI taxonomy): domain Eukaryota; kingdom Viridiplantae; phylum Streptophyta; class Magnoliopsida; order Magnoliales; family Magnoliaceae; genus Magnolia; species Magnolia kwangsiensis. The sequence goes on from CM073585.1 coordinate 59,842,361, forward strand.
TAAAAAACTCGGCGTGTCTGAAAATAAGAAGAAATTGTTGCAGAAAGACTTGGAAAGAACCTTGAAAATAAACATACATTTAACCAATGATTTACAACAATATCATACATAAAATGATGAATTAGAAAGAGAAAACCTATCCCTAAAAAGAGAATTATCAAAACTTATGAACCAAGATGAATTGCTAAAAGATGATAATGCAAAACTCAAAAATGAGAACCACTCACTTTGTATTGACTTAGAATAATCCAAAAAATTTGCCAAGATAAACTATAAGTTATCTCAGAGTGGTGAAAAACTTGAGAGAATGTTAGGGATGGGAAGGCCTGAAAAAGATAAGAGTGGCCTAGGGTATGAGAAAATCAAAATGAAAACTAGAAAATATGTTGCTTCAGGTAGCAATACAAGAACCTCTCCAGTTTGTCATTTATGTGGTGATATGGGACATTACAAGTCTGAATGCTTAAAGGCAACTTCTTATAACTCTGGTCAAATTCACATTGATAAATTTAATCCTACCAGAGTAATGCAAAACACCCATTTATCACCACCCAAAATGGATGACAGAACGAAGAAATCACTAGATCAAGCTGGTGAGATAATAAAAGTCACCATAGTAAAAACTTCTATCTTAAAATGGGTAGTTAAAGGAAAACTGAACTGTTTGATGATTAAATCTCATATACCCTGATATATCAAGTAGAAAAAGGAACAAATCCAGATTATGCATCTAGATTTGGATGTTTGCTGAAATGATGCAATTTTGTTGAGCCTTCAATATAACATCTAAGGTTGAAGACCTTAAATTTTTGTATATAAACATTATCATATTTATATTTGTATAGAACTGGTGTAAAATTTTTTTTTGACATATACTGATTAAGTCAAGAAATATACAATAGTGTGTCAAAATTGGAAAAATTCTGAATAGCACATACTTTCGATACAAGTGACGGTCTTCTTTGATTTCATCAACTGAGGATCGATACAATTGACAGCTGTTCAGAATATGAAAAGTTGTGTGATCATGGATAACATCGTGGGCTGTCTCGATAGCATCGATCGACAACTTCTCGATACAATTGATATGTTGGCCGATATGATTGACAGATGATGCCCAATAAAAGTCAGTAGGATGAAAAAAAAAGGGGGTTTTCTTTAAAAGGCGGTTTGGTTGTCTTCCTTGTCCGATCCTCTCGACCAATCATTAAAAGCCAAGTCAGACTAGCCAAATCTCTCCACAAACCAGGTAATATTCTTCCAACATCATCAGAATCTTCTTTTCTTGGTTTGTCGTGCATTTTTATCATTTTTCCCAAATACTTCAAATAGCCTTTTCTTCCACATGGGTAAAGATAAAAACGTAGCATCTGGTCTAGGAGAGTCTTTAAGAGGTACTCGACAAAAGGTCCTTAAGAGCCTCAAGGGAAAGAGCAAGGATCCCGGACAGTGGGACCCCCACACGGTAAAGATCATGACGCAGTGGGTCCCAAACCGAAGTCCCTGCACCGTCTCAACCAGTGCCTCCTCCTCCTGTTGTCCAATGGCCACTAAAATATGCCAATAGGAAGTTGATCTTTGAGAGAAAAGTAGACAGGGAGTGTTTAACACCCTACAAATTAGAACCCCTGTTTGCTGTAATTGGTTGGCTGCCCATCCTGGATTTTGGTGGACCATGCCAACTGGAAAGAACACGCAACTTCTTTGCTGCTTGTCATTCTCCGGTGGTTGACTGTTTCGACAAAGAAACAAATGCATTTGATTTAGGGAGATTGTCTTATTCAAACATAACAGAGAAAGAGTACGAGGAACATTCATCATATTTCATTCATACTGAGTTCATTTACATCCTCTTTGTACCCCTTGATTCTAAGATAGATCATTTAGAAATAAAGGACTTATGCTTTAAAACACCAAAAGTTCATTTCGACAGCCTTCCGGCGCCTGATTCGATCATCTCCTAGGACTTAGGAGGAATGCCAACTCGATTGACGGGTCTTTAATGAAATAAAGATTTCAGCAGCATAACAGCGCCTGTTTCAACCATCTTTTGGGAATTAGGAGGAATGTCGATTGAATCGACTGCTCCTCCTTTAAACCCATGAAGAGGAGAAAACCCAGAGAAAGGAAGCCTGGAGAAAGGAAGTCTGGCCCACAGACTTTGGCAGCATAACGGCCCTTGAGCTTTACAGACTGCAGGGCAGTCTGGTTGCTCGGACTCACGCAACAGATATCTATTGTGCGCTCCAGCGCAACCTCCAGGAGACTTCGCTCCTACCTTCTGTCTTCTGATATGCTCTTCTCCTCTTGAAAATCTTCAATCCTCCTCAATGAAAGGGAGGGGGTATTTATAGGTCCTCGAACTCATGGAAATCCCGATCTTACCGATGTGGGACTATTTTTAAACACTTTGGACCTTTTGCAAAGGACGATTTCTGTAGCTCGTAGCGAGTTCCTACGCAATCGATATTTCGGTTGCGCGGCCGTGCGCAGAGAACATCAATTGCGCAACACCGCACAATTGATATTTGTTGCGCGGACCCTCGCAAACCTCATAAAAACTACCTTGTTCTTCTTCTTTTCTGATGTTCTTCCTATCACTTTTCCTTTCTTTGCTCGATTCTTTCACCATTTTTTATGCCTCAACAGATGCCACCTTGATCCTTCTTTGTTTCCTCAAGAAGCAAGAAAGGATCAAAATTCTCACTTTTCATCTGGTTTGCGCGGACCCGCTCAACCTGCCGTGTACACACTCGACCGCGGTGGCCTATAAATACCGCAACCCCTTCTCATATCTTGGATTTCTCATTCTGCGGCGGAACTTTTCTTGTCCGGTGATTTTTTGCGCAACCGACATCATCTGCGCTGACCCGCGCAACGGATCTTCCGTCCGTGCAAGTTTGCTAAGTGTAGCGACACTCTGCGCAACTGATTTCTCTTGTACGGACCCGCGCAACCTGAACTTAACTATTTTTCCAATCTTCAATCTTTTCCTTGCAATCTCCTTTAGGTTTTTTAACCTTCTTTCTTTCATGGCTCGAATCAAGAGGACCCTTCGTTCCGTAGACCCTCCAACTGACTATCCTTCTCATCCAGATGCACCTGATACATCTTCTCATCGCCCTTCTCCTTCCATTGATCAGCCACTGCCTAAGCGTACCAAAACCACCACTCAAACTCCCGCATATTTCAAAGAGCCAGTTCTTCCAACTTTCAATTTTACTGACTGTATTGAATCACTTTCCTCTCCCATTCATCGAGCTATAATCATGGGAAATATAGAACTGCCTCCCAAGCACGACCGTGAATATGATTAGGAAGAATGGTTGAAGACAACCGCTCATATTCGCACAGACACCGATAGACCCCCTGTCAGAGAAGATACCCCGCTTGCTTCTCGCTCCAAGAAAACCCGTCGAAATAAGGCAAAAGAGTTTGAAGAAAAGATAAAGGAGCATAAAAAGAAGAAGCTCTAGAACTCTTGGGAATCCGTTCAAGTTATTGAGGGAGTCATGAAATTCGACAACCCTCATTTAGAAGGCATGACAGTAATTCCCATCAGCGTTCATCGTCACCAGTCCATTCTTGAGTGTGAACCCACAATTATGTGGACGGAGAGAAACTGATGTATACTGAATTGTGGGTGGCGCGAGAACCTCAAATTCTTGAAGGAAAAATGCAGATGCAGAAACCGCGGCAGATCATCGGAGAGGCCCATCCCATGATCTTCCTCACTCCTTTTCACAGTCCCCACAATCTCTTCCCAACATATTTCTACTAGACTGTCAGACAGAGATATAAGGACTGCGATCCCCTCTGGGGATCAGAAGATTTTTGAATAAGAGGCCTGCTGACTTCTTGTCGCTATTACTCTGATTGGGCGGAGGCAATCCTGAAGAAACATGTGAGTACTCTTGCTAAAGTAGGCCTCTATGATGCCATAGAGGTCACATCCAAATACTTTTACAAGGAACCCACCGTGCTGAAAGGATTCCTCGAATACTGGTCTCCCACTACCAATTCTCTTCATCTATCGTTCGGAGAAATGAGCATATCGTTATGGGATCTGCATCGCATAGCAGGTCTCCCACTTACAGGAAGATTTTATGACGAGTTCATCCCGACAAACGCAGAATTGGCCTTTGTATCCTCACCTGACCGCAGACCTTCTATCTCCGAAACCACCATCTAACTTTTCAGAGAAATGGAAAAATTTCCAAATATTCACAAACTATCGCCTTTGCAATGGCTGGCCCATTTTTCTCGAATACTCAGGTATTCCAGACCTAATGATTAGCATCTTCTTCTTCTCCACATATTCCTGCATATTAACATCCCCCTTTTTTCATCTTGCAGATTCCACGATAGTCGCTGTAAGGAATTAACGACTCTTCGTGACAACATGAAGGAATGACCAGATTATAGTGCCTTTGGGGAACTTGCAACCTTCCTAGCTTATTGGCTAAGCATAGTTGCCCTTCCTAGTTCCAAGTGGGCAGATGCTATTCGCCCCACCACCTTCGTTGTCGCCGGAGCTCTAGCGAAAGGTTAGAAGCATTCCATTGCGCCCCCTGTGCTATGTTCCATTTATCGGGCCTTTGGAGAAATCTCTACACATGTCAAAAATCCCACCCTGGGATCTTCATCAGCGTATACCGCCTGGCACTACTTCACCGGATGGTTAGGAGTCTATTTTTCCTGGACTTTTGAAGCACCAGAAAAAGCTTACATCAGCCCTTCTCATCTTCCTCTTTGATTTTTTCAACAAAGGGCCATGGCCAGAAGATCGTACGAATGGGTAATCAATAAGATACACGATTTTGATCAAGTGGACTTCTTCCAGTTTTGACTTCATCATTACATCCAAGATACAGATATGGTAGATCAGGGGGCGCTAACTGTAGCGGAAAGGGCCTTTTTTCTTTCTATTCATTCTTGTAGTTTGCCCCTTAGGGAAGGAACGAAATTCTGGAGAGAACCCTACTATCCCAGTCATTTTTCTCGCTAATTCGGCTATGACCAAGCCGTGCTAGAAGATGGTGGGCTGGTTATTAAGAGAATGCGTTGCTATGGAACAGGTCCTTTGAACTGGGCCATGATATGGAAACAGCTATTAGGCGGCCGTGTCAACTCTTCTTTCATCATCCCTAGCTGTGACCGGATAGTCCGTACTTCTTACAGCTGGATGAGATGGTGGGATCACCAATTATTTCTGATCAACAAACGCCTACCGGTGGATTCTCTTCTCTGTCTCCATCCAACTCGGCTTAGGGGCAGAAAAATTGAAGACGGAATCGGTTTCATTTTAGAGAAGAGTCGCGCTCCTCATCATGGAAAAATTTGTAGATAGATTTCGACGGAAGAGCCAATCCGTGAGAGAAAACCAATTAATACTCTAGATGGTTGGTTTGCCTATGGAGTCCTGGCGGAATTTGAACATGTCCCCCGCGACCTTGGTGGCCAACCTCTAGAGGATGTCGCAGGAGCATCCTCCCCTATTCCTGAAGAGACTACTATAACTAAGGAAGGTCCAGCTCAAAACGAACCTGCCCCTTCTCCACAAACTCTTCCTCCTAGCTCATCGTCCCCGATGACTAGATCACGACCACGTCTGCAAACGTCGTCACCCACTCCTCAGGAAGAGGCAAGACAAGTTTCTTCATCTCCCTCGATTCCAGTTGGCAGGGGATCTCTGAGAGAAAGAAACCAACCTATTTCTTATAAAGGAAAATAAGTCATGGTTGCAGAAGTAGATGAGGGAAATCTGGCAAGCGAAAGTTCATCTTCTAGTGAAAGTTCATCTTCTACATCAGAAAATTCCACTTCCCTGGTATCTAGAGATGACAATGATGGTGATGGCAATGATGGAGCTCAGGACGATGATTACAAAGAAGGGGAGGTCAACATAGATGACGAGGAAAATATAACCACCAAAAATATAGAGGAAGTACATCTCCCCATGGCTCCTGAAACTTCCATTGCTACTTCCGTTCCTGGCAAGCCACAGGCGGTAGTCGAAGAGGATGAAGAACTCTTGGATTATAGGGAATATGGGTATTCACCTGGTAAGGGAGCTCAAATTCTTTAAATATTTACATGCTTGTCCAGCGATCACTATCTTAACACCACTATCATTTCCTTTTTAGGTACCCATGTGGCTTGCATCGGAACGAGCGCTGCCCCCTCTGCAGATCTTTATCCAGCTACACCAATGGTCTCCCCACAGGTTTCGTTGGCCCCTCTGGTGGCGCCGAAGAGTGTGGCTCGTGAAATTGTATTTCCTGTCAAGACTACTGACCTACCAACTCCTACTACCAGAGATTCCAGCACAGAAGTGAGAGTGCCCTCTCTTGCTGACATGTTGGGAGATGATACTTCTGTAGCCTCAGAAGTTCCCTTACTTGCTGGTCACACCTCTATGGCAGGTATGTATATTAATTTGAAGAATTGTGAATTTCTTCATTTTATATTTCTCGTTCTAACTCGATCTCCTATCCATATTGCAGGAATTCTCCCCTATAGTGGGGCGGCCAGCTCCGAATCTGTGGCCACTGTCTCTGAGCTACCATTCCCTTTGAAGATTCCCGCTCACAAAATGCTTTTGATGAAAAACTCTTTGTCAACGGTGGTTCATATCTTTAAGGATCCTGAACAATGGCCACACCTGGATATTGCCATCAAAATTCTGGAAAACTCTGCAAAGATGGCGAGGATTAATATTTCTGTTTTGCACGATTCCCTTCTCAGATTCCGTGATTCGATATCTTCTTTAGCATCAGCGGAGAATATCACGATTGCTCCAGAAGTTCTTAAATATGGGAAGCAATTAACTTTGTCTAAGGAGAGGGCTTCACTCATTGCTTCCACCATATCTGAATTAGACCAGGAATAATTATCGTTGCAAGAACAATTGAGGACCCTTACTGATGACAAGGTACTGATTCAAGATCGTATCGCGGCTTTAAGAGATGAGATTTTGCAGCTAGAACTGCAAGGTCATGAGAGGGAATTGTCTTTATAGGAAGTCAATGAGCAACTTAATGTCAATATTCAGTCCGCCGATGCTGAAAAGTCTGAATTACTCAAGAGTAAGGAAATGATCACATCCTTGGAAGACAAATTGGCTGGCCTTCCTGATCAGATAAAGATTATCCTTGAAGAAAAGTCAAAGCATGATGCAGCTCAGCTTCAATTAAAAGAAAACTTGCGGCAATACATGAATATAGTAGGCATTTCAGAGGAATTATAAGCATGTAATCTTCCCCCCTTTCTTTTTTTTTTATGCATACTTTTGCTTTCTCCCTTTCTTCTCATTTAAGTGCATGTTCTCTTTTGACTTTCAATAGTAAATTACAGTAAATTTTTCATGCACTTCTACATTATGCATTATTCCAAGTATATTGTCTATATCATGAATTTGCTGCATTTTGAACATGGCACATAGTGTATCATGATATTCTATGAAACTAATCGTAAAGCACCAATATCTTTATACTTGTCAGTATGGGATTTCCTACATGACTTTATTCATTTATATTTCATTGGCGGTGCTAAGTTTTAATTCAGTTAGTTACACATAGTTTAGGCTCTTTTAGTAGTAGAGCGAATTTACTTGGCGTATTTACTTAGACTCTAGTTAGAGTCGGGCCTTACGTGAGGGTCTTTGTAACTCTCTAGAGTTCACTGGACTTTTCACTGCCTAGGGAGTTCATAAACCGCGATCCATCAGAGGGGCCCAGTGAAGCTACCGGGGTCATGAACTCGGTTGGTTTTACGCACAGGGTTGGCCACTGTAACTCTCTAGAGTTCGCTGAGCTCGCAAGGCTACCTTTGGGGGTACCAAATCCATGGTTGTCGATCCATTGATGAGTAGGTTTAAGCCCTACCTCATGAGTTAGTACTGGAATCGAACCATAAATTCGGGGGGTCTTATGCATGGTTGGTCTGTCCTGCGCACACTGCAGCCCTCATTTTCTTTCCCTATAAGGTCGGGCCCATTCACGGGAGGGCTTGTCCTTCGTTCCCCGTGACGCTGCCGGAAAGCTATACAGATGGCATGGGTGTTACGCTTGACTGATCATTTGAGGACTTTTAGAACTTTGGCTTTGAGTCGACTTTTGGCCTCTTGCTTTTGGTCTTTTGGTTGACTTTTGGCTCTTTTGGCTTTTGGTCTTTGAAAGACTTTTAGCTCTTTTGACCTTTGGTCATTTGAAGACTTTGAGCTCTTGAATTTTTGTCAACTCTTGGCCTTTTGGCTTTTGGTCATTGACTCTGTCAGCTGCCCACATGGGTATGCGTACGATGGCCTTCTCGGACTTTTTAGGGCCACTGGCTTCTCGCCGCTGCCCGAATGATGATCTTCATAGGTCTTATGCGTAGGTGGTCCCTTTTGAGATTTGGTCCTTTTAGGACTTAGCTTTTCTTTTTCTTTTTTTCTCTCTCTTCTCTTTTTTTTTGGGACTTGACTAGGCTGCCTTTTTATGATAAACAGCCATCGCTATTGCCAATTATGTATATACAGTTGACTGCATGATTCATTCTTCTATTATCATATGGCCGATCAATAATTGACATTCGCTGCTGCTGATAATGTCATAAGGACTTTTGTATCGTGTTCAAAACAATGTATCAGCTTGGCGATGATGGCAACTTTGATGAGCATTTATGATCATTGATACCTGATAATTCGATTTCGATGGAGGTTTTCTATCGGTGATGAACGTCATGCTTGATAGCTATCATTGACACTTTTTTGTTCAGTTACGATTTAATATGCTATCTTCAAATGTCTTGGAAGACTAAAGACTTTTGGTGATCATCGGCGCTTTTTTCTATGAGTAATGATTGTCAATGCTTGATAGCGATCATCGGCGCTTTTTCTATGAGCGATGATTGTCAATGCTATCTTCAAATGTCTTGGAAGACTGAAGACTTTTGGCGATGATCTAGTATGCTGTCTTGGAAGACGAAGATAGGTATTTTTGCCTGAAATTGTTTATCTGTATTGTTTGTAATATACCAGCTTGATGGTGATATTAATTTCAGGCAGCTTGATGGTGATACCAATTTCAGGCGAAATTTTGTAGAAGTTTCTTGAAGGCTCTCATCTTCTTCGTCTTTCTTTATTTTTTATCATATGATCTTAATATGCTTTGTCATATGATTTTGATATGCTTACGAGCTTCTTCCTTATTCATCCTATTCGTCTTGCCCCCTTTTGATACAGAATTATTATCTTGATAATGTTCCGTATCAAAATTACTAGCGCCTTCGGAAGCAATTTTCTCCTTTTTTTTTTGTCAATGCGAATATAGGCCAATGTAGGCTTTCATGTACTTCTTTGAAGAACTATGCTTTCTTTGAGCACACTTTATTCCAGCTTTGAACTTGCCCCTTGGATATAATTGTGACTGTTATTGGGGATATATTCTTTCATTCTTGGAGATATTGCGGCCATATATTTCTTGTAGAAGACTGCACGATTTACGGTCATATTTATCGACCAGGTTACCCCCTTTTGACACAGAATCATAACTCTGACAATTTTCTGGAGTGAAATCAACGAATATATTTACGGGCCGTATCTTTTAAGGAAGTGAGCGTTAACTGGTATACTGATTCCCAGTAAAGTTCTGAACGCTGTCACCTCTTCATCCTCAAGAGCCATCCAAATGTGATTATATACCGCATAACCGTCCATAAAGGACATGACAGTGCACTGCGTTGTACTGTCAATTAGTAATTCAGTTATCGGGAGCGAAAAATCATCTTTTGGGCCAGGCTTCATTCAGGTCTCTAATGCTTCTAAGGGAGATCTTTGGCGGTCATTGCTTGACTGCTAACATCAATATTTAGTGGCTTGACCGCATTCATCAATGCTTGATAGCGATCATTAACACTTGATGGCGAGCATTAACGCTTGATAGTGATTTTTTAAAATAAGCTTGCATGAGCCATTGATGACGACAGCGACAGTTGCTAATTTTGGCGATTTGGCTTTTCATTTGACTTCGCATTTGGCGATTATCCTTGGTGCTTCGCATTTGGCGATGATATGATATGCTTGAAAGCCTGCATTTTATTCATATACACAAAAGAAATACATGCTATGGTGAGAAATTCATTTCACAGCTTTTACTCACCCATCTTACCTTTCTTGCTCCCTTTTGATTCTGGAAGTGAAATCAAAATATCGATCATCTTCTGAACTGGCAGGTATTGCAAAGCATATCCACAACGAACGTGCTTTTTCTGCAGGAGGTGACATGATTATAATCGTATTCATTGACTAGCTTGCCCCCAACCCTTGAAATTTTCTACGCTTTTCCTGATCGACCCCAATGGGGATTTGAATTCCTTTCCCATGGTTTAAGCCAACGGGTTCATCATAATCAAAGCCTATATTTTTCATAATCTTCTTACTTGCCGGACTATACTTTTGGAGGTCTTGCGGCATTATCCTACCATGGTAATCATTATTTTGAGTTTCTTCGCTTGTCCTTACTGCTTCTGAAACATAGAACTCAATTGGCGTAGGATATTTTTCACTCGCCTTAACTTGAAATCTTGTCGGAGTGGCCGAAAACGGCTTATTCCTTTCAGCATATGGTAATGGCACCGTATAATTCGACTGTAAAATTTTCAGTTGTTCGGTTGACAACAGAGTTAACGGCAGTTGTCCCGGTTGCCTTAAGTGTTTTGGCACAAAATAGAACTTCTTGCTTATTTCCGCGATTTCAGATGGCACTGCTTTTTCTGCCAATTCTGAAATTACACTTTCTCGATCATCCTTTAGGGCGCCACTTTCATCATTCTTCATCTTTTCAATAGCGAATTCTTTATAATAGCTTGCATTTGCAAAGAAGGACTCAGCTTCTGTATACGGTTTTGCATCGACTATCACTTTATGTTGTATCCCGTCTTTACAGTATTTAAAACACTGATGCAGAGTAGAGGGTACGATATTGTACTGATGTATCCATGGCCTTCCTAGGAGAATGTTGTATGTCGTCATTGCACTTATGACGTGACAAACAACTTCAGTAGTCAATTCTCCTATTTCCAACTGTAACACCCCAAATTTTTGCCAACCTGGGATTACACGTCCTTAGGCAATGGGTCAACTAAAACACCTGGGAAATTGCTCAGAACCCAATTCCATGGCCAAAGAAATCACTTAGGATTAATTCCTTTAGAAACTAAGCATAAGTTAGCTAGCGCTACGCTGGAATAGCTGTGAAATTGTCCCTGATCGCTTTAAATACGTTCTATAAGACCTAAAACTTGTAGAATCAATGGTGCTATAATACCCTGAAACCTAGAATCAAACTCTAAACCCGTTTGCTCTCAGGAACTCTTTGAAACTTTGTATTGGATCTAGACTGCGCGTCGAAAGTCTGATACCTATAATATTAGACCGTCATGACCGCTTAGCTGGACTTGACAACTGTTTCGAAAATCAAGGCCAACCGACGTTCAGAGGCTATTTCATTGAGCTTGGAGTGAAGAGAGTGAGAATAAGGTTAGATTTGAAAATTTTGATTCAAATCTGGCACGCGACTTGGCGCGTTATTATTAAGCGTTATGACCGTCAGAATTTAGCTAAATTATACCCTCGGATCAGGTAAAATTTCTCTTTCATATCATGAGACTTGTAGACCTGATCTAGGTGCGGTGACCGCTGAACTAAAATTGGACCGCCACGTGCGATCTGGGAACTCTACCGGTCTGAAAACTTGATGTGTGCTAGATCCAGTATGCATGAGCTTAAGTCCGACTGCGTTCGGCCAGGGGACCTCCAGAAATGCTCTTTTGGACCAGAACAGCCTTGAATTGGTTACACCTCAAGTAAACATTGTTCCCAAGCCTAATTTGGGAAGTTTTAAGCTTATAAAAGGGGTTTAAACCCTCACTTCTCTCACCCATCCGAATTTGCTAGAAATCCTAGCAGAGTGAGAGATTGTGAGAGAGTGTGGGAGGGATCTTCCTGCCACCTGCACCAGCTGCTACACGTGCTTAAGCAACGTATCCCAATCGCTTTCCCGGTGATTCCGCTATATTTCTAGGTAAGGAAAACCCTAACCATTTGCTGATTTAGCATTCCATCGATTCCATTAGCGATGTAGCTTATGTAGCTTGTGTATTAGGTCACCTGTTCGCCGTATATGAAGCATATACGCTCCTTTCGAAGCGATACACATTAAGAGTAAAAGATGTGGATTTTAGATGCTTTGATTGGCTGATTTCAACGCTTTCAATGTCGTTTAATAGTAGATTATCGACGACAACGCCGTTTGACATGTACAACATGCTGTCCGTTTCCTGTTTCGTAAGCAGACGAAAAATATGAGATTTAGGGCATTTTAGTCATTTGTAGGAAATACTGTTTGCATCCATATTTTACTGATATGATTGACATGACTTTTTGTCACCTTAGGATATTAGGAATGCGTGCATAATCAGTTTGGCGAAGAGATTCGCCCAAATGTGCACTTTGAGTCGACATACAATATATAGACTTAAGTGTGTAGACTAAGTGTTTGTATAAATGTTTGTATTAGTATTTATTGAATTAAATGGTGTTGTGAAATAGTTTTGAGATTGAATTCTCAAATAATATACTGATGTAAATGATTTCCTTCATGTTGGCTATATGTATGATTTCATCATATGTAAGAAATGCATGTGCTAGATGATTTACTTAAGTTGTATGTTATAACATGTGTTAACATGCTCACATTGTTGTAATGCATTTCCATTACCTTTATATGATTGCTGATGTGGATTCATAAATGTTTAGGACTATACTTGTCCAGGCAGTCAGTAACCGAGTAAATTCGTGGTTGGCTTATCTTTGCCACGAAGGACGCGTTGATGAACGCGAGTCGTGTTTTGAGTTGGCGGCAGTGGTTAGGCCACACGAAGTGTTTCACGCACTTCATGTCGTTCGAATTGCGATGCGCTCGTGCTAGTCGAGCCCGTCAAGTAACCCGACTGACCGTTGATTGTTCACCCTTTATGAATCATAACTGCTTGAACCTAGGGTACTGAACTTACCATTGAAAACCCTGTCAACCATGGTACCTTGATCCACAAAGACTCATGAGCCGGGCATGGTGGTATGGGACACCGTGGTCGAGCTGTCGGCCTACGCTGGGGCCACAAACCTCCCTGTAGTGACCAGTGAGCACTTATGACTCGTGAGGAGATTATGGTGGTATGGGACACTATATTCTTACTGTCGGCCTACACTAATCAGGCGACGAGCCCTTTGTAGTTACCGCGAGCGTATTCTGAGTCTACGGGAGGCGACGACCCTTCCGTAGCAATGAGAGTATAGTAGGCCTGTATTGATAAGGTGATGGGGGAGCGGTGTAACGAGTGCGAGCAACAGCCCTGACAGCCCTTACAGCGACCTACAAAATATACATCGTATGAGATTACTAGGAGTGACGACCCTAGACAGGATCTGTGTTGGGATTGATATAAGAGAAGTACCTTAGTTTCCCAATATTGCTGTATGAAAAGGATTAATAATAACTGGGTAATCATATCACCATCATATTGCATGTGCCTGGAAGATGTGGAGCACTGTGGGAAGAAAGCATACCACGGGCGTAAGATGGTGCCATATGAGGGAGATCATCGGTGAGGGCATCCATCATGTCATGTCATATTACATTAACAACAGTATTTAGGAATGTTTGATAAATTGCTTTACTATTATCGCATGATTGATTTGAGAACATGCTAATCTCTGCTCTATTATTTCACTGAGTTGATCACTCAGTCCCATGTTATGGGACGGTGTTTCTGAACACCCACCAGTCCCTATTGTGATTGCAGATGATGGCGCGGCCTGCGAGGCGGAGCCGGACTTGATGATGATGAGGAAGATCCCTCCTTTATGCGTGTTCTGATCGACGAGATTACAGGGAGGTTTATTAGATGTCATGACACTTGTCATTTTATATTTTCAGAGCACTCATGTATATTCTTTCTTTCTATTTTGAGGTATACATGTATATGTTTAACCTGGTAACATGTTCACACTCTAGAGACTTACAATTAATTATATATTATATGTATGTATCACAGTCTTCCGCTTGTTAATTTAACTGTCTCTGGAGTATGATATGTTGTCCTGGCTTAATCCCACTCATGTTTAATACATTAACACAGACAACATTCAATCATACACATTTATGTTGCATAAGTGATGTTCTGGAACTCGGGAGTGGAGTTTTTACTCGACCCTCAATTTTTAGGATATTACACCAACGTTATCGTAATCTTTCCAAGTGCGTGTTGCCCATCTTGATTAAAACCATGTATCATCATTCCGCTGGGGTGTAGTCCTGAGTGACGGTAGTTTAATGTACTTAACATTGAGAGTGGCAGAAGATTCACTGCAGACCCATTATCTATCATAATCTGTTTGACTTTCTTTCCACGGATATGCCCTTCTATCATTAGTGGCCTGTTATGTTCTTCTTCACAGATCAGGTCGTCATTAGAAAAAGAAATGACAGGGAGACAGTCTTCTGACTGTTCATCAAGTTCGTCGCGCTCTAACTCTGCTAGTAAGGTTTCTCTAATGTCATGATCGGACAATGCCTGGATCAGACTCTGTCGAAATTCTTCCGAGAGATTAAGTGCATCATATACACTCAATCGGGCTGGTATCCCTCTTAAATGACTTACCACATCATAAGTCACTTTTGTCGCCTCATTTTTCTCTTTTATTTTCTTATCATTTATCTGTCTTTCAATCGTCTCTGTCTTAGCAACTTCTGGCCTTTGCTTTATAGGGCTTATTACTTTTTTACCTGACCGTAGTGTAATCACCGCAACCTTCTTTACAGCTTTACTGCTTCCTGCGTTATCTGCATCTTGGTCCTTTTTTCAGATTGTAAGCATATTTGCGGTTGCCATGGAGCCCCTCTCTCTTTCTTTTCCCAATACTATCTCACCCCTGTTGATCAGTCATTGTATTATACATTTCAATGTATAACAGTTTTCTGTTGGGTGTCCCACCAGATGATGATATCAACAGAAGTCCCTTTCTCTGGTTCTTGTCGCATTTTCTGGGCGCTTAGGTTCTGGCAATACTATCGTGGCAGCTTTTAATAACTGTTCCATCATAGGGGCGACATCTTCTTTTTCAAATGCGAACCCCTCATGAGAATTCAACATTCTAGGCCTCTTCCCGTTATACCTATTTCTTTCATGACCACCTTCTTCGCGTCGGTCCGGTCATCTTTCTCTCGGGTTCTTTGCATCTTTTCCTCTCCCGTCATGATCGATAGTATTCACAGCTGTCCTGCCAGACGCTCTCTTACTCGTATCATGGTGAAATGCTGGAATCTTGCGAGTCATCAGCTCCAACGCATTGGCTTTAGTACCCAAATCACGAAAGGTCCTGATATCGACGCTAGTCAGTCCGAATGCAATTCCTGTCCCTATAGAATTTAGGCACATCTTAACTTGTTCTTTTTCCTCCGGTAGTTGTCTACATGAAGCCCCTAATGTTTTCCACCTGTCTATTAACTTTTCTACCGGCTCTCCTTCTCTTTGGCGAATGGAGGCCAGTTTCGTAATACTGACGTCACGTTCTGAGGAGAAGAAGTTTGACATGAAAACCTCTTGCATTTGTTCCTAGGTGCGTATCGATCCAGGTGTCAAAGTAGAATACCATCGAAACGCTTTGTGTGTTAGTGATGAACCATACAACCGCAAGTAGTACTGTGGTATCATAGAAAAGTTTCCCATACTAGTGATGAAGTGCATCAGATGCTCCTCCGGGGATCCTTCTCCATTTTTGAAAATTCGGGTGTTTGAAATTGGCAGAAAAAGGGATGTCTTCTACTTCCCTTGGGTACGACATTTGATACCTAAAACATCCGGTATTTTCTCGTTCCTTTTCTGCTCTCACCACCTCTTCAACCACTTGCCTTACCTCTTCTTGTGTCACAGTCCTTACTACAGGGGTAGACCCTAGCGACCCTGCCCCCTGCGGTGGGAGGACATTAGGTTGATTTTCTTGCCCTTCAGCTGCATTCTGGGGGATGGCCATTCGGGCTACGTTGTGTGCGAGGGTTGCCAGTGCTTCTCTGAGATTTCTGCACTCCTCCGTTAATGCATTTTGGGCTTCTGCCATTGCATTGAAATGATCCTCCATAGTTGTTCTATAGTCTGGATTTGTTCTAGCCATGAACACTGCAGCTTCTCTGCTTTTCGATGAAGCATTAGTCGAAGGAGAACAAGAGAATGCTGATGTGACAGGGCTTGCAGAAAAGGGAGAGGACAGAGTTCCATCGGGCCTTTTCATACTCTCCGTGGCATCAATCGATTGGGATGACGCCGATACTGGTGAATCTTCTTAGGATGGCATTGGTGATCTAATGACCAATGCTTTTCCCTTTTGTTCTCTTGTTCGTTCAGCCATTGAAGCATTTAGGGACGGAAAGTCGCGCGCTGTCAACTGAGGAACTGTTTGCGCTATCCGCGCTGGATAAATTGTCGGAGGAGCAAGTTCAGGATTTCTTCTAACCGTGCTTCGCATTATGGGCCCTCTGATTCTTAATGAAGGCTGATTCATTCCCGAGTTTTTGAAGTTTCGTGTCCTTGCCTTACGAGAGGTTACGACGGTCCAGCCTGCATTGTCTTCTGATGAATGGGGCGAAGCAGAAATGACCCCAGCTATTGCTTGAACCATGCCGATACTCACATGACTTGACGCTTATTCTATCACGAACCCTGTCGGAGTGAATCGAAAGTTCACTTTTCTTACGGGGATCGTCATGAGTAATAAGTCGTAGTCAAATTTTCAAACTTCTTCCTTCAATCATGAATCAAAGTTATAATTAGTAGTTAAAAGATTGGAGTGATTTATCTTAGAGATGAAGGGGAGGACTTCCCACTGAGAGTCGCCATTTTGGAGTCCGAAGGATGCCAAACCATAATGAATGTTCGCAACAACTTCACTGTTAATATTTTGAATAAGACAAAAAATGTCCCCAGCAGAGTCGCCATTTGGTTTCGACAAAGAAACAAATGCATTTGATTTAGGGAGATTGTCTTATTCAAACATAACAGAGAAAGAGTACGAGGAACATTCATCATATTTCATTCATACTGAGTTCATTTACATCCTCTTTGCACCCCTTGATTCTAAGATAGATCATTTAGAAATAAAGGACTTATGCTTTAAAACATCAAAAGTTCATTTCGACAGCCTTCCGTTGCCTGATTCGATCATCTCCTAGGACTTAGGAGGAATGTCAACTCGATCGATGGGTCTTTAATGAAATAAAGATTTCAGCAGTATAACAATGCCTGTTTCAACCATCTTCTGGGAATTAGGAGGAATGTCAATTGAATCAACTGATCCTTCTCCTTTAAACCCATGAAGAGGAGAAAATCCGGAGAAAGGAAGCCTGGAGAAAGGAAGACTGGCCTATAGACTTCGGCAGCATAACGGCCCTTGAGCTTTACAGACTGAAGGCCAGTTTGGTTGCGCGGACTTGCACAAAAGATATCCGTTGCACGGTCCAGCTCAACCTGCAGGAGACTTCGCTCCTACCTTTTGTCTTTTGCTCCGCTCTGCTCCTCTTGAAAATCTTCAATCCTCCTCAATGAAGGAAGGGAGGGGGTATTTATAGGCCCTCGAGCTCATGGAAATCCCGATCTTACCGATGTGGGACTATTTTTCAACACTTTGGACCTTTTACAAAGGATGATTTTCGTAGCTCGTTGCGAGTTTCTGCGCAATCGATATTTTGGTTTCTCGGCTGTGTGCAGAGAACATCAATTGCGTAATACCGTGTAATCGATATTTGTTGCGCGGACCCGCGCAAACCCCATAAAAACTGCCTTGTTCTTCTTCTTTTCTGATGTTCTTCCTATCACTTTTCCTTTCTTTGCTCGATTCTTTCACCATTTTTTATGCCTCAACACTGACCCTCCTTCCTTCATGGTATCCTTGGATGGTGATGATGCATTTATCACACCCACCACTGTAGCCCATATCCTCAATCTATAGTTGGCTCTAGAAGGCCTTCCAAACTGGAATCTCGACTTCAAGACGTGCGCTCCAAGATAACCAAATACTTATGTCATAACAGAGATATTTCATGGCATTAAGGGAATGCCTTGAAAGCTAGGTGTATGGAGCCCCGGTTTAGAGTCATGCATGGAATCTTAACCACTAATTTGTACCCAAGAAGCATGAACCGATCGGATCTAACAAGTCTCATGGTGATGATAGTCTATTCTGTTGTAACCGGGATAAATATCTGCCTTCCAACCTTGATTGTCAATTAGTTTGTCAATGCCATACATACTTCCAGAGATTTGCATCTGTCATATCCCTGAATTATTAGTAGAATCTGTCAGAGCATTGACTTTCCTTCTACAACTGATCCGATTTTTTCTCTCAAAGTTTTCAATAAGAAGAATATTTAGAAAATGGATCTGAGATTTCATGAGTACAAGGAGGAAACTGAGGAGGACATTCATATAGAAGAGGTAGGAGGAGAAGGTGGGGATCCCATGGAAGGAGATGCAATGGCTGACGATGCATCTCATGGACCAGATGTTGCTCCATCCACATCAACTGCTGGGTATGGTAAAAGGCTCAAACTGGACAAGATTGGGGCCATTCAGAAGGACATGCACTCAGTAAAGGAACGACTTACTGTCCTGGAAAGGATGTTTTAAGGAGTTCAGAGCACGGTCCAACAATTGGTAGATCTGTTAACATGCCGACGGGACGACACGATGCCATCTCATTTTGCTCCATGAAGCTGGGTTCATGTATGCTATCATGCACACCTTACTCTTATCTTGTGGTTGAACATCAGTATCTTTTTGGATGTTCAACGCTCTCAGTGGTATGTATGACAGCCTCTTTCACCGTGCATAGTTTCTGTTTTCTTTGGTTGAATATGCCCCCGGTTGGGCCAAAATACTGGTTTTTGATGTCTTGGTGCCCTCAAATGGGCTTTATTTTTTTGGGTTAAACTGTTGCTGTCTGAAGCAGTATACTTCTCTGAAAAGTGGATATTTCTATCAATCTTGGGCAGTTTATTTTGCGTATGGCTAAATTTAATTCTCATTTTACTAAGATTCCTATTTGCTTATACAATGCCTGTGCTGACTACTTCATTGATTTACCTTCCTGGCTTCATTAATGTATGCTTTACACTGTTCTCATTTATATACATCTATCTGTCTCTGGTTCTCCCATATGCTTTAATCTTCAGTCAATATCATGTTTTATGCCTTTGCCAATGACTGACAAAAAGAGGGAGAATAATTCAAACACCCCGAGTGAAAAATTGTATATCTGTGTTGCAAGTGTTAGGGGGAGCAACCGCAACAAGAAAGGGTGAGTTTTTGAATTAAGGGGGAGAATTTATTGGGTGTGTACATGAGTGATTAGAATTTGTAAAATTGTGTTAATGCATGTACACACAATTTAGGATATATCTGTTTAGATATTTTCCTAAGGTGTTTTAGATATTTTGTTACGTAATTGACAAAGGGGGAGATTGAAACTGCACCTACTAAGTACCCTGGTTTGTCAATTATGTTGTGAGTTGAGTCAGTCAGATAATAATGCCTAACAGGAAGATCAAGTCAAGTGTCTGCCTCAACTGGATGTGTGGAAGCTCTCCATAGGTAAATCATAGCCTCACATCCCATGTCCCAAAACATCAGGTGATTAAAACCCTTAAAAATAAGTAGAACATCTTACGGTTTTTGTGTAAGAAAACTTTTTATCAAAAAGAAAAATCTTTAAGTTTTTCTTACACTGTCGATTATATCGATTCCCTTTTCGTATGATCGACCAGCTCTGTCGATGTCCTCGGCGTCTCAATCGATACAATCGAGTGAGGACAAAAGTGTCCAGCAATCAAACAATCATCTGGACGATTTATCGATATATCGACTGGTGAGTCGATATCATCGATATTCGAATATCGATCCTATCAGAAGAGGATCGATAATATCAACAGACTGTTTTCCGGTACCCCTATTTTTCTAAAGAAAACTAACATAAGCTTCGATATATCGATGATTGTCTGATTCAATCTGAACTCAAATATCGATCATATCGGAAGTCAGTCGATCATATCGATTGTGGGAGCATATTTTCTCCAGCATAAATTTCAGGTTATTTTTAATGTTGATCGGGGTGCCAGTCAATAAATCGATATTCATATATCGATCATATCGAGACCTGGTTGATTGAATCGAGTCCGGACACAGATCGTCCAACAAGCTTATAGGTAAATCTATACGATTTATCGATCTCATCGACACGGTCTCCGATATCATCGATATACAAATTCTAATGACATCGACTGTTCCTTGATCATATCTGTAGAACCTGAAATTTTTCAAGGCTTCTCTCTTATTTTCAACTGTCTATAGATCGATCCATCTCTCGATGGAATCGGAGTTCGAAATCTGATAACATCGATGTGTGTCTCGATCCCATCGACCAGTTGGCGAAAGGTTTCCAAAAGTAAAATGACAATTAAGTTTATATCATCGAGAGGTCTGTCGATACAATCGAGATATACGCTCGAGCATATCGACGATTGCTCGATGATATCGAACTCTGTCATAAATATGACCATTTATATCCATTGGATCCTTTTGTCAATATTTAGAGAGATTAGTCTTTATTGCTGTGAGAGAAAGAAGAGAGTGCTTTTGAGTGTTTTAAACTTCATATCCTTTATCCTAAGCCCTTTCTCTCAGGAAGTTCATCCTCCAATCCACCCTCATCATTGATATTTTATAGAGTGGATTGGGGAATGAACTTCTGCATTCAAGGATCCTCCAGCTACTACCTTTATGACAAATCATTAAACTGGGATGCCTTGAATGCATAGATGATTGGAACCACTCTATCTTCCTTATAGGAAAATCTTTAGAGAGTGGTATTCCATCATAACCTTCACCCAACCTAAAAGCCTAGTAAAGGTACATCTTTATGTTGCGGATCAAGGAAGCTGAAGACTCTTCATCGACAAGTAGGAGATCTTCATCATTGTGCTTAAAGGGACTCATCAACTTATTTGTAACTACTTAGAGTCCAGAGGACATTTATGATCATTCCTTTTTAGGATTGGGTCGTAGGTGTTGCTCACCATTTGAAGTCCTTAAAGGACGCCTCCGACGGAAGTGTATGTGTGTGGGTGAGTTGTGTGGACCCTTTCTCTGTGGAGAGCATAAACATCTAGGTGCGTTGTGTTGACCCTTGCTCTGTGTGGGCATAAACATCTGGGTGCGTTGTTTGGACCCTTGCTCTGTGTGGGCATAAACCTCTAGTTAGGAGTGCACCAGCAAAACTCCAGGGTTTGACCTCTGTAAAGGTTGAAGGTGAACCTGATTTAAAACCTTAGGTTTGAGGTAAACCATGGGAAACCTCCTTAGAGAAATTTAGTTACTCAAGGGTTGAGTGTGGAAGCCGATAGTGGAGTAGACAAGTAGTCGAACCACTATAAAATGACTGTGTTTGAGATTGATATTGTCTTTCATTTATGTGATTGCTTTATATGCCTTTATATATGATTATCTGAAATCACATCTCGTGCACACACAGTCATATCCATCACAATCTGATTCATAAACTTATTTATCTTATAAGTAGTTTGTGATTGGATCCTCTATCAGGCTTGGAAGCCAACAAAGTTAATTTTTGAGTAATCCTAATTTGTACTCTGTGATAGGATTAGTGTGATAGGATTGAAATATAACTTATAAATCTTAAAAAAAAATCCTATTCACCCCCCTCTAGGACATATTGACATATTCCTACTTCAACTCAAGCGGTCTTCACCACTATTTTAGTCATGACCACATTGTTACCGGGGTTCTAACACTGCGTCTCGTGCGCCAATCCGACGCTTAGATCATAAGTTGTGGACCACGCATGATAATGGTCGTGGACTGCGTGTTGCAGGACCCACCTATCCAGATTACACATTTTCCTAACAACTATTATCATGAGGATGATGTCACCCTAGCTATAGCCCCTAGCCCATAGCCCTAGGCATGCTCTTACAACTCATAATGGCCTTAGCCCATGCCTCCCTTACAACTCATGATTGCCTAGCTAGAAAAACAATCATTTCTCCTTTCTCTTTCTCTTATCTCTCTCCCTCCCTCTTTCTTTCTTATTTCCTAGCAAAAGAGAGCTCCCAACATCCACGAGAGCCTCTTTGCAAACTCTCCACCCTCAAATCCAACCATCCAAAATCAATCCCAACCATTGAATCTTGTTCCCTTGGAGCTCTAGATCACATTGGTGGAAGAAGAAGTCCAAGATCTAAGGTAGGTGCTTCTCTCTCTCTCTCTCTCTCTCTCTCTCTCTATCTCTTTTTCATTTTTATGTGATGTGTGGCCCACATAGATAGACCCCACCTTGATGTATGTTTAATCCAAATCGTATAAGTCATGTGGACCCGACCTTATGGATGATGAGAAAATACAAATATTAGACCCATAAGGTGGGCCACGTTTATGTGGGACCCACCTTGATAAAACGTGGGCCACATACATGTGGGACCCACCATGATTCTGTGTTAATCCATGCCGTACAGCGTCGGCTAACATGGAAAGCGTGTACTGACATGGGTGTGTACTCACAAGCCTTTAAAAAAATGAGCTTTTGGGGTAGGCTACTTATACAACCCCTACCTTGATGTAAAAATCAAATCCACACTGTCCATTTCATTTCTCAGCCCACTTAAGGCATTGAGCTGAAAAATGAACCCAATCCGATTTTTTGACGGGACCTGACGTGGAAAACAACATTTTTCACCTTGAAAATCCATTAGGACCCACCTTGATGTCTCTACCCGCCAAAAACACACTGCATATTAGACTTGTTTGATCCATCATGGGCCATAGAATCCAGTGGTTGGGTTGGATTTTTCATACTCGGGCCCCACATGGGAAAACTCGTAAGATTTCTAATTTTTAAAAAAAATAGCATAGGGAGCAGCGACTGCTGTTACGTTGACAACAGAGGACGTCACAGCGTCCTGTGATTGACGAACGGGAAGGGCCGTGTGTCCCTACCGTGGGCCCCACCCTGATGTTTGTTGATCCATCAACACAGTGTATTTGGTAGGCCCCTTAGGGAAGTGGGCCCCCACCCAAAATAAGCCGTATACGCAACTCAAGTGGCCCACACAGTAGGAAACAGTGTTGAATTGAACGTCTGCCATTGAAACCCTTTTGGGTGACGCAGAAGTTTTGGATCATTATGAAATGTGTTTTCCCTCTCCGTCAGGGTCTGTGTGACCTTACCAACAACTTGGATGATAGGTAAACATTATGGTGGGCCCCACGTGGGACCCACTAATGTATGTATTGTATTCCACACCGTCCACGGTATTGGACGGGGGAACCCACCAGGATTTATGCATTTTATACACAGGCTATCCGTGCCTGGACGGTCTTGTAGGACCCATGCATGAAGTATGCATTAGATCCTCGCCATCCAGCTACGTGGACGTGGACCCATAGTGATGCACGTGTATGATCCATGCCGTCCGTCCGTACATAAGGCGTGACACTCATGATATATGTGTTGCACCTACATCATCCAACAACAGCCGCTGTTGGAGAGGCGGACATAAATATCTGCTTGACCCAACACTGGCGGGCCACCACGTGGCCCCACCTTGATTTATATGTTGTATCTGCTACCGTCCAGCGGGATGGGCCGTGGATCCACTCAAACGCCATGAGTTTCATCTTCACCATCCATTTAGGGATGGTGGAAATCCACCCTGATGTATGTACCTCACCTACACTGTTCATTTGAGCAGTACTAGACGGTGCTGTGTACTCCACCATGGTGTATGTTTTGGACGCACACCGTCCAGGTGTGGACCCCATGTAATGTATGGGTTACATTCAACCGCCATCCATTCAGTGCGTGTGGGACCCACTCCACACGTGTTGCACGTGTGGAGGTGGGCCCCCAGATGAGGTATGTGTTTTATTCAATTCATCCACATGGATGGTGGTTGGGTGGAACCCTCTCTGATATATGTGTTTTATATATACACCGTTCATCTGTTTCATCCGCTCGGTTCATTGCCCAGATGTGGGATCTACCATGATGAATGTGTTGCATCCTCACCATCTAATTCCTGGATGGTGGGACGTGGCATTCCTCACACTTGTTATATATTATAATATTATATTATATTAAATACGTGTATATATGATGTATATTTACTGCATTGTAGCCGTGGGATCCACACACGTGTGAACTCCACCATGATATATGTATTTCATTAACATCGTCTAAACGGTGGGCCCCACATCAGCAGTTAAAGCTACTGCTTTGACGCAGTAAGATCTGTGGGCCCCTGCTCGAGCTATGTGTTGTATCCATCCATCCACACGTGTGAGGACCACACGTGTGGGGCCTACCATGTAATGTATGGGTTTAATCCACACTGTCCACTATGTGGGACGGTGTGACCCACTGGGATATTTGCGTCTTATCTCCACCATCTAGTGATCTGGGTGGTAGACCACACCATGATGTACTTATTTTATCCACACCATCCAGATTGTACTGGACGGTGCTGGGCAATGTTTGGATGGTACCGATTTACATAGAAAATGTTTGGATAGTGCTGATTTACTTGGGTAATGTTTGAATAGTGCTGATCATCGTTAGTGGGCCATGTGCCCCATGGAATGATAGTGTGTAGTGATACACATGTTACACCTACAACTATTAAAATGATTTTGGTGTGGCCCATGTGATGAGGCCCACCTTGATGTATTTGTGGCCTTCCATGAGGCCCACCTTGATGTATTTATGGCCCATCCATGAGGTCCACCTTGAGGGATTTGTAGCCTGTCCATGAGGCCCGACATATTGTATATGAGGCCCATGTAATGCGGCCCACTTGATATTTATATGACTCATGTGGTGTATTTGAGGGATCATATGCATGACCCACATGTTATGTATTTGTGGCCTTTTATCGAGGCCTAATATGATTTTTTTATGGCTCATTTGGATACATTTGTGGTCCACCCCTGAGGTCCACCTTGATGTGTATTAGTGCGGCCCGTTGATGCGGCTCACTCGGCGTTTATGAGGCCTATTGGTGCGACCCGTTGATGTTGCCAATTTAGGTGTATCTGAAGCCCATGGACATGGCTCATTGTGATATGTTCGAGGCCCTTGTATGAAGCCCAACACGATACATGAGAGGCCCATGAATGAGACTTGATGTGATGTATGTGTGGCCATTACGTTGTGTATGAATCCCTTATGTTGGCCACTCCTTGGGAGCAATGTTAGTTAAATGTCCACATTGTTAGGAAATGATGGTTAGATGTCCTCATTGTGACCTTTCCGTAAACCTTGTTAGGCTCATTCGCACCATTCTCTTAGTGGGTTAACCCAAATAAGTGGGCCCCATTTGCCATAAATGGAGGGCTCCGTGTTATCAGATTTGATATAACCACGGCTGAGGGTCGATCTTTATATTATGGTTTGATCGGCCGTTCATATATGGATCCTGCCGTGTATATAAGTCGATTATCGATGCTTATTATCAGTGCTGATTATCGATGCTGATTATCGATATCGATTCTGATTGTTGTGGCCGATTACCGATTGTCGATTGTCGAGGCCGATTATTGATAGATTTCGATCGTTGTGATCGATTACAGATTCCGATTGTCGAGGTTGAGTATTGAGGCCGGTTTCGATTGTTGAGGCCGATTCCGATTGTCGAGGCCGATTCCGAGTGTCGATTCCGATTGTTAAGCCTGATTTCGATTACCGAGGCCCATTGTCGAGACCTATATTTTATATATGCAGCCCACATTTGAGGCCCATCGTGATGTGTATTAGGCCCTTGTGTGAGGCCATGGGTCCACTATATGTTAAGCTCTATGTGAGCCACTCTTTGGGGGCAATGTTGGTTAAAAGTCCACATTGTCGAGCCTGATTGTCGATGCCAATTGTCGATGCCAGTTAATGGTATCGATTATGAATATGTGACAGCATAGCATCATGATACATACCCATACGCATCATCTGCATGTTTGTTATGATGTGTGGTTGACCATTGCATATGTAATTGGGCAGATTGTTATGAGACTCCCTGATAGGCAGAGGTTATCTCATGTGAGTGCATGGCATGCATAGGATTGATGCATGACTGGATTGTATGACTCATGCATCTTGCATTGTGAGTTATGATCACTGTACGCCCTAGTGACATCAGGGCCGTAGCCTCCATAGTCATATCATGGATGGCCAGATGAGACACCAAAAATTTATTCTAGCATCAGGCTGCCATAGATGGCCCTGGTTAAAAATCTCAAAAACTCTCTTGGTACCAAAGGACACCCTAGCGTCGAGACTGAGTGGATATATGAGCGCCCGAGTGCCGAATACTAGGAGGCCGCATCTCTCACTGTGTCGTGGTCGGTTGGGAGGGGGTGTGGCCTTATCCGCCCGAGCATAGGGGGCATTGGTCGACTGAGTTTGACCAGCTCATGAATGGGTCTGCCATCGATGTGCCGGATAGGTATTATCAGACCATTGGTCAGGCGGATAGTGAGGTTTTTATGTTCACTTGGACTGTGCTGCTGGGAGAGTGGCAGTGCCATTTGAAGTATACTAAACCCCGGTGATGATCCCAAAGTTAAACTGTACTGATATGTGGACTTATTGAGCAGGAGTTCATATTCATTCATTCATTCATTCATTAACCACTTGGGCTAGTGGTGTGCAAAATTTGTTATGTGTACCTTCACAATGGCCAGGATTTCAGTTGGGGCGTGCGACTTACTTGAGATCAGGAGTTTACCACATCAAGTCTGACTTTCCAAATTTAGGTATGAGGCTGGTTTAGATAAAAGTCCCTTGTGATGGACCCCATAGCCTGCGATATACTACGCACTATCATCATGAATTCACACTCTAACATGGTCATTCCATTCGCACCGCATATTGCATTACATCCGCGGCATATGACATTTTGGATTACTGTGTTTCTGCATTTATATGGTCCAGATTTGGCTGTCGCTATTCGTGAACTCATTAGGAATTATTATTGCATCGCATCCTCGGCATCTGATATTTGGCTCTTTATGACTTCTCATTTGCATAGCTATTCTATATTACGTATTCTGATATTGATTGACTAATGAACTTGTCCATATTCCCGCTTACTCAGTTATTGTATGGTTTATGATCTTGTCAGTATTCCTGCTTACTCTGATAATTCATGATCTTGTCAGTATTTCTGCTTACTTCGATATTGTACGATTTATGGATTACCAGTATTTGCAATATTGTATGATTATGACCTTGTATTGAATACTGGGCACTTACCTTGTGCACACACTTACACCACCCTCTAAGCTTTCCATAAGCTTATGCACGATAGATGCGTGTAGGTGATGTTAGGTTGCTGCAATGTAGAGCTTGGAGCATGTAGCTGACTTCTGGAGTTTTGATTTTGACATATGTATTTCCCTTTCAGCATTGTATTCAAATGTTTATATTAGTGGATATGTGATGATAATGTTGTCTTTGTGATTTGGGTAAACTTGTGGTTATGCTTATTATGAGTTAAATGTACATTGAAAAAAAATTCTCCTTGTAGGATCCCCAGATCAGAATTTGGCATATGGACACTGGGAGCCGAGAATGGGGTACTACAGAGGTTGTCGGCACCGAATTCGGTGATCGAGATTCCTGTGAATCCGATTTTTTGGTTTAGGGCGTGACAACAGTGAAGTCCTATGGATGGTGTGGATATGCAACACATCATGAGGGAGCCTCGCCTGTCCAGAGGACTGGACGGGGTGGATGTAGAACATTTATTGAAGGTAGGGCCTTCTTGTCTTATGGTTGGTGTAATTAAGCACTTATGTTGGGTTGGGTTCCACTATACCAATGGTGCAATAAGATACTCATGTTGCGATGGGTTTTACTGCGCATATGGATATGCATATTAGGGTGAAGCCCATATGTATGACCCATAGAAATTCCTAATGATCAGAAGATGTTCTGGGATCCATCCATGACCAATCAGGGGTGCATCTAGTGAATGGTTCAGATGGTACTGGCGCCACTCCTGAAAGGACACACACTCTACGTTAGCCTCTAGGATCTCAAGCGCGGCAGCGAGGTATCTCCACATCGTCTACAGGTGGGGCTATGGATCTGGATGTCCACAGATGGATGATCTGGCGAAGTCCGTTGATGGACGACCAGGGACCCATGGTCCTTTGAGGAGTGGATGTGGGTCCCATCTTCCCGTAGAACATACGAGTGGGGTGTGTAGTAAGGTGGGCCACGCTGACCTTGGATGGTCTGGATCACCGTTTGGGGGGACGGGGTGGATGCGGCCACATGTACGTAGGTCCCAAGTGTGGGAGAGTTTCCATGTTCTCCCGGGTTGAGTTGGTCCTAAATACATGCGAGGTGGGGCCCCCAGTTGTTGTCTTAAATGGGTGAACAGTTTGGATCGCAACACAGTCTATGGTGGGCACCTACCATCAGATCTATTTGGACGGTGCCGATGGGATTATACCAACGTGGGTCTCACATGGATGTGGGGCCCATTTAATATATCTTATTATATATACTTATTTGAGAGTATTCCGGCCATCCTCACCACAGGTGGGTCCACACGTGTGGGACCCACCATTTATTGTGGTATTCCATGATATCATTTATTATTGTAAGATTTATGTGGATGTGTTATGTATATATATATATACTCCTTTACTTCTTCTATTTCTTTTCTCAAAACGTGTAGGGTCTGATGAAATGGGTGGACGGTACCGTCCATAGATGGACGGTTCTAGATGTATTTCACATACACCACTCCTCATGCATCAGAGGTATACAATATCTTATGATTTCCATGCACATACAGATGCATGTTTAAATATTTTAATATATATACCTTTTAAAAAAAAAACATCCAGGGCCTAAGGAAGTGGATGGACGGCTTGGGAAAACTACCTTATCAAGGTGGGGCCCACCTACGTGGCTCACCACTATTGTAGGGTGAGGGCCACCTATTGGTGCAGGGTGCGGCCCACTTGCACTTGTACAGGGCTAAAAACCAAGGAAACCCCATAGTTTTTTGGTGAGGTCCACCTGCATTTGGCGAGGCCTAGCTGAACTTTGGTGAGGCCCAACGTCTGCTCCTTCTTTCACTGTTAGTGTGCACAAGTTTCTTCCCCTGCAGTGCACTATTTCTGGCCTTAGTTTTGGCTCAAACACCGTACTCTTCTAGGCCATTTTTCTAGTGGTAGCATGGCGGCAAGCGTTACCCTCAGCCCAAGGACAGTCTGAGCAGTGACGTTTTCGCCCTGACTCTCGAGCTATTTTCAGCTCGATTTTGAGGCGTGTAGTAGCTTGACAAGGCCTGATTTGTAGGCTGTCCTAACCCAGATTTAGCTACTATCTGGGGCCATTTACATGCTACTTCTTGGTCTCAGAACAGGGCCATACTCAGGTTAGTTTTTGCCTAAAACAGTTCTTGGATGCAGGCCATCTCCTTCTTCAAACAGAGCTTGTTCTCGGTTCTGTGGATGGTTCTGTTAGTGGTTATTTTTAGCTATGATCCGGGTCCCATCTGGCGGTTTGTTTGAGGTGCGGGTGGAGCATGGTGGAGCTTAGTTGATGTTTATTTTAGAGCTTCAAAATAAAAAAAAGTCTTACTTGTTTCAGTCGGGTCCGACCTGAGCTTAGGTTGTCACGCACACAACCACCACCCTCACCTACTTCTTCTCTTTTCTCTCTTTCTCCCACTTAAGTGTGATGCTATAATCCCACACTGACTCGGCTCGGTCCGGTTTTCACGGACTGAGTTGGGGCAGTGTGCTCCAAGCTCACCAAAATGCACTTTTACTCTCTGTTTCGTCCCTCTCTCAGTTTTCTCTCCTCTTCCTTCCTTCCTTGGGTGTGGGTTTTGAGGCAGTTGAACCTCCCCATTCATAGGCAGGGAGAGGATAGGTTCTGTGGTCAAGATTCCTTCTGCAAATCCCTAAGCAGTGCCATCGGTGCCTGCCCCTATTTTTCCCGAAATGGAAGGTGCGGTTGGGCATTCCTTCTTGCCTGGTTACTTTTGGTTTGAAAGAAAGGGACATCCCTAGCTGGCGTGAGGATGCTGGCAGCCCTCCAGGTAAACCGACGCAGCACTCCTTATAACGCCAGTGGTCCTATCATCCTCTACAGATCCCGTTGTTTAAGATGAAACGGACGGTTAATATTGATTTCCTTTGTTCGTTTTCGGGGGGCCCCAACCTTATATGGTTTTGTTTGGGTGGACCCCACCGACAAAATGAACGGTCCAGATTTTTCAAAAAGTGGCCCTGGTGGGCCACCTTGAAGCTCAAGGGTCGTTGTTTTTAAACAGGGCATTGGCAGGAACGTCCCTGGGAATTTTTGTAATATGGCTTGGTCAACCGTGGTTTGACCTCAAGTATTTGTTCGGTGCACATCGTGCACTAGAGTTTGAGGTGAACATGCACCTGACTTTGGGGAAAATCACAGTTTCGATGTTTGATATGCTCCGATCAATTGTCTTTGAGCTCAGTTATAAAGGTCCCAGCTCGGTTTAGGGCGGGGCCGAGGCCGAAGTGGGCCGTATCATGTCTTTCAGGGCTGAATTTGGCTTGAATGACGTGATTGATGGTTAAGAGAGTTTGATACTTGTTTTCAACGGTAAAAAACGTGTCTACGACGCAGAGATACCCTGTTGGTTATCTGTTGACTTTCGTGGTTTGAATTTTTGAAATAATGCCAACATAAGTGTCTTAAAAAGTGATTTGGCTTAAGTTATTCAATCATGTTTACCTCTTTGATTGGTGTGGAGTGTAAGATGAGTCTCCAGAGTCACGGCCAATGGTCTCATTGTTACTTGGGAAATACTGCCTTGGGTGTGTCAAGTTAAGTCATCGGGTCTCAAGTTTTAATAATCGTGGATTAAATGGTAACATCCGAGTATCAAAGGTACGAGGTGTTACAACAAATCCCAAGGCTATGCTCGATGTTTAAGTGATCAGGCGAATTTTTTGGTCTTCTACGGTCGATTAATCCTATTTGTACCATTCTTTATCGGCACCAGCCGCGTATAAGCCCATCTCAAGTGTCGAGGGTCTGTAAGTGATGATGTGGCTAGTTATAAAAAAAAATAAAAAAATTCAAGAATTTTTGAAAATTTTAAAATAGCAAAAATTCAGGGTGTTACATCTAAGGACTAGTGAAATGGGTAGAGCTTCATGGTCTAGCCTAATGATCATGATCTCTACCAGATTGGGTTTGGAATTCGACTTAGACTTAGTTCCCACAAGATCACTTACTATGCATTAGAGCTCCTCGATCCTTGATGGTTGTGGAATTTGGATGTCGGACCAATTCAAGATGGACCATTTCCCCTTTATGGTTCAATGGATGGGCTCTTTTTCGCCCCTTGCTGCTTGTATTGTTAGCAGGTGGGGCCCTTTGCCTTTAGTTGGCCGAGATCGATATGGGAAAGTTGTGCCCTTAGCTGATCAAAGTTACTGTGGCAGGTTATGCCCCTGGTTGATTAATGCTAAGGTGGGAAGGTTGTGCCCCTGGTTGATTGATGTTAAGGTGGGTAGGCTGTACACCTGGTTGATTGATGACGAGGTAGGTAGGCTATGACCCTTGTTGACTGAAGTTGAAGCGGGCAGGTTGTGCCCCTGAATGACTGAGGTTGAGATGGGAAAGTTGTACCCTTGACTGATGTGAGGATGAGAATAAGAGCTTCTTGGCTAGCTCCCAGATTAGGTGGAACTTGTCCCTTGGTCTTACTCCTGTTGGGGCACCTTCTCTACCTTAGGTTCTTCCCCCTACAACCTTAAGATTTTCTCCCATTGGATAGGAGGCCATGCTATTGACCAACCTAAGAATGGAATAATGCACCCTCCTAAAACCACTGAGACCCTTGATAGTAGGCTGCCCTCATGTCCTT
Source organism: Magnolia kwangsiensis (assembly GCA_037074715.1). Taxonomy (NCBI): domain Eukaryota; kingdom Viridiplantae; phylum Streptophyta; class Magnoliopsida; order Magnoliales; family Magnoliaceae; genus Magnolia; species Magnolia kwangsiensis. The sequence goes on from CM073585.1 coordinate 59,874,394, forward strand.
GTAAACGACCTTAGGCTTTACGAACTAGATTGGAGTGCACCTGAAGCTTCTCCAGTGGGAATTCAGTATAAGGAAGGAAGGTTGATATCCTAGTCCCAACTTTCGTGTAATGGAGAGTGGCTTGATTATTGCTGCCTTATGATGATTCTTCATTCGGTACTTAAAAGCCAACCACTCAGGTGGTGGGAAGATGTATTTAGCACCCATGGGAGAAGGATTGGCAATCGCATTCAGGTGGTCGTCTCGAATTCGAAGCTATGATAAGGGATATCCTCCTCTGAGTGCTGAATATCAATGACTGGGATATCCAGCTAGGATGCAATGTAGCTAGCATGGATAATGAATTTAGGCTGGGCTAGAATGAAGATCACCTTGTTATCTAAGATGTACTTGACCCTTTTATAAAGGGTGGAGGGAATCACCTCGACCTTATAGAGCCACGACCTTCATAATATCAGATTGAAGGAAGCCAATATGTCTAAAGTTTAGAATGTTATGGTTGGAAGGTTAAGATCGATTTGGACCTCAATGTCAACTTCTCCCTTAATTGTTCTTCTCGAGTTGTTAAAGGCTCTCCAATTCATGTGGATGGGTTAGAACGAGGATGGATCGATCCCCAGCCAAGCTGTAGTCCTCAGTGGGCATATGTTCAGGCTTGAAGAGTTGTCCATGAGGATCAAAGAAATTCGAAGGTCTTTGTGTCGCATGACTATGTGCAGTGAATGCCCATGGCTATGTCCCTTTGGCGATAGCTCCTCAAGAGTAAATGTGACGGCTCGGGGAGCGATGAGTTGCTAATTATAAGGGCAATCATATCAGGCGGAGTGTCTGAAGAGATATCTGCACCACTTAAAGTCTTGATGAACATTTTTCGGTGTATGCATGATGACAAAGTACTTCCCATAAAGAGATCTATGTGGGAATCAACTTGAGCTTAATTATCACATCGAAAGTAGCCTCATTCTTATTGTCGAGACCCGATAAAGCACCTTTAGGGTCTCCTTGGTTTGGATTATCTCTTTTGACACATCATCTATTCGGGCTCATGTTCCCTACTTTAGCACACTCTGAGTAGTGCTAAGGAACTACATTATAAGAGGGATCCATCTTCCCTTCTAGCTCAACTTGTGCTTTGGGAGTCACTGTGTCACTCCCCAAACTCGAAAATCGGGCTTACAAAATTCATGATCGCCGAATCCGGTGCTGACAGCCTCCGTAGTACCCCATTTTCGGCTCCCAGCGCTAATATGCCAAATTTCGATCTTGGGATCCTACAAGGAGGATTTTTCAATGTGCATTTATCTCATAAGAAGCATAACCACAAGTTTACCCAAATCACAAAGGCAACATCATCATCACATATCCACTAATATAAACAGTTAAATACAGTGCTGAAAGGGAAATGTACATATATCAAAAATCAAAGCTCCAGAAGATAGTTGCATGCTCCAAGCTCAACGTTGCTGCTACCTAACACCACCTGCACGCATCTATCATGCATAAGCTTATAGAAACCTTAGAGGGTGGTGTAAGTGTGTGCGATGCACGTGCCAAGCATATAAATATCAGAGTATGTGAAAATACTGGCAATCCATAAATCGTACAATATCAGAGTAATGCAGAAACATGCTGGTAAGTCCATGAATATCGTTAGGATCATCTAGGCCATATAAATGCTGAAACATAGCAACTCAAAATGTCATTTGCTACTGATTATTATGTGGTGCGAATGTAATTACCAAACTAGAGTGTGAAGTTGGGATGATAGCATGTAGTATCGTAGGCTATGGGGTCCATTACAAGGGGCTTTTATCTAAACCAGTCCCATACTTAAATTTGGATAGCCAGACTCAAAGTGATAAACTCCTGACCTCAGGTTAGTCGCGCTCCCTAACCAAAATCCTAGCCATTGCAAAGGTACACAGAACAATTAGTTGCGCACCACCAGCCTGAGTGAATAGTGAATGAATGAATGAATGAGTCTGCAAATCCTGCTCAATAATCCACATATCAGTATTGTACATCTCTGGGATCATCACCAAGGTCTATTACACTCTACGCTATCTTGTTGCCTCTATCCGAACGTAAAACTGGGTAAGTGGAAGAGACCTCACAATCTGCTTGCCAATATCATGCCTGACTCATCGATAGCGGGCCCATTCCTCAAGCTGGTCAAACTCAACCTAGATATTATCCTCTCACTTAGGTGGGTAAGGTCACACCCCCTCCCAACTGACCATAACACAGTGCGAGACGTGACCTAGTAGTATACGACCCTTATGAGCTCATATATATCCTCTCAGTCGACGTTGGGGTGTCTTCTAGCCACGGAGGTTTAGAGATTTTCACCCAGAGACATTTATGGCGCCTGTTTGCTAGAACCAAACATTTTTGGTTCTCATCTGGCCATCGACAATATGCCTGTGAAGGCCATGACCCTGATATCGTTAGGGCGTATAGTAGTCATATCACAAAATGCTTGATCCATGAGTCATACAATCTAGTCATATATCAATCCTATGCATACCGTATGCTCATGTGGGATGACTCAGCCTATCAGGGAGTCCCATATATAACCTGCCTTATGGCATATGTAAAGGTTAAATACATCTCATAACAAACATGCAAAATGATGCATATGACATGTATCATGATATTATGCTATCACATACTCATAATCGACATCAATAACCGACACTGATAATCAACATCGATAATCGGCATTGATGATCAGTATCAGCCTCGATAATCGGCACCGATAATCATCGTTGATAATCGACCTCTACAATCGGCCTCGATAATCAGCCTCGACAATTGGCCTCGACATTCGGCCTCTATAATCAGCCTCAATGATCAGCATCGGCCTCGATAATTGGCACCGATAATCAGCATTGATAATCGACACCGATGAGAATGGGCCTAACAAGGCCTAAGGGAAGGTCGTAATGTGGACATTTAACCATCATTGCCCATCAATGTGGATATTTAACCAACATTGCCCCCAAGGAGTGGCCCACATAGACCAAACCTATAGTGGGGCCATGATTTGACATAAGGGCCTCATATATGACAATGGGCCGCATTACATGGGCTTAATACACATCACAATGGCCACGTACAATCTCAATGGGCCAAATATATCACAATGGGCCTCACACCCAGGCCCCAAGTACATCACAATGGACCTCATTAGATCATATCGAGCCTCATCAAAGGTCACGAACACATCATAGTGGGCCTCGCCAAATGGGTCACAAATAGGGCTATACACGAGTCAAGCTAGCTCGAAAAGCTCGCTCGACTTGGCTCGGTTCAGCTCAGATTGAATCGGCATGAAAGGCTGACTCAAGGCGAGTCCAGCTTGTTTACTAAAGCTCGAGTTGAGTTCAAGACAAGTTCGACCATGGTGTATTTCAACTCGACTCGAAGCTCGAGCTCAACTCGGCTCAAGTAATATATTTTAATAATATATATTATATATATTATATTAATATTAAATATAATATATATATATATATATATATATATATATATATATATATATATATTTAATTTAAAAAAAGAAGTTAAAACTTAAAAGTTTTTACTAAAAACCCTACCTAACCCTACTTGTCCCTATTCCCTCTTTTTCTTTCCCTTACGCCACTTAGGTAAACTTAACTCGACTTGAGATAAACTCGACTCGACTCGAACCACTAGCTCGACTCGAACTCGACTCGAAAGCTTTGGTAAACAAGCCAAGCTTCAATGTTGAGCTCGAGGGCAAGCTCGAACTCGAGTATAGCATGGACGAGTCAAGCCGAGCTTGGCCCACCTCGACTCGACTTAGCTCGATGTATAGCCCTAGTCACAAATATATCACATTGGCCACACATATGGGCCTCTCGAGTGGGCCACAAATACATCAAGGTGGGCCTCATGGATGGGCCATAAATACATCAAGGTGGGCCTCATCAAAGGTCATGAACATATTATAGTAGGCCTCGCCAAATGGGTCACAAATATATCACATTGGGCTGCACATATGGGCCTCTTGAGTGGGCCACAAATACATTGAGGTGGGCCTCATGGATGGGCCACAAATACATCAAGGTGGGCCTCATTACATGGACTGCACCATTGGGCCTCATATATATCAAGTGGGCTGCATCAATGAGTCACACCAATGGGCCTCATATACATCAAGTGGGACACATTAATGGGCCGCGCTAATGGACCTCATATATATTAAGTGGGCCACATCAATGGGCCATGCCAATGGGCCTCATATACATCAAGTGGGCCCATGATATCATCTGGACTACAACATAAATAGTAGTGAAGAGAATGGTTTCGTCGTTTAAATAGTTCATAGGCCCACCATAGCATTTATTTTCCATCCAATCTGTTCATATGGTCACAAGGACCTGAATTAAGAAGGAAAACAAATATCAAATTAATTCAGAACTTGGGTGCTCCTAAAAGGATTTCAATGGTGGACGTACAATCTCCACTGATTTTTGCGCTGTGGTCCACCTGAAAGATGGTTGGAATAAAGCACATACATCACATCATGGATGCATGGTGTGGACGTGAAATAGATGAACGACGTAGATAAAATATATACATCATCGCGTGGGTCCCACTGTCCAGCCATCTGGACGGTGTGGATAAGACCCATACATCACCGTGTGGCCCATAGTTTACTGCTGCACGTATAACAGTAATATATCAGGGGGCCCACCGTCTAGATGGACGGTGTAGGTATAGCATATACCTCATGAGTGGGGCCCACATAACTTAGGACATCAATACAACAGCTATATAGCTGGAGTATGCATACACCAGCCAGTCCTCTTACAGGTGGGTGCCACGTGGGGTCCACCATTATGTGTATCTTCCATCCCAACTGTTGATAAGCTCACACAAACCTAAATAAAGAGGAATAAAAAAAAAATCATATTTATCCAAAACTTTTGGAACCTAAGTAAAAAGGTTTCAATGGTAAATGTTCAATCCCTTGTTGATTTTGATGGTGTGGGCCACCTGAGTTTCGTAAACGGCTGATTTTTGGGGAATCCTAGTTCCTAAAGGGGACCCATCAAATGCACGGTGTAGATGTACAACATACATCATGGTGGGGCCCACTACCCCACCCTTCAAACAAGCAGCAAGGATGTGGTAGAAACAACATCCTATATATATTTTTTTATATTTTTGTATGGTTTTTCATAGGTAGGGCCCACATAAGGAGGATCCACTCTGCCAGTTGGGTCCCTGGGCTCATGACAGGCCTAACAAGCCCAATATTGGATATGTTTTAGTGTGTAGAAACATCACAACAGGTGCTAATAGTTTAAGTCACCCAAAACCACTGTTTTCTACATTATGGTCCGCCAGAGATTCAGATTGGCTTCATTTTTTGGATCAACATATAAAATGAGCATGGAAATTGGATGGACGATGTGGATCAGATAAATATATCAAGGTGGGGTCCACGTCTAGTGGGCCACCAGATTTTTTTTTGACCAAGCTGATATGTCTGTTTTTCCTTGAACGTCCACGCCTGTGGTCACACCAATTTGGACGGAGGATATGGATACATACATGCATATAGGTGGGGTCCATGTAAGATGTGGACACTGTGGATACATACATCATCAAGGTGGGGTCCGCATTAGTGTGGCCCACCCTCTATAAGGGCAAGCTAATGTTTGTGTTTCCTTCACTGCTACTAGAAAGTAGCTGGCCAGCTAAAGATGGCCCGCTTGGCCCATGGTTTGGGCGAGCTAATTGATGGACGACGAGGGTATGATCACATACATCAAGAGAAGGTCCACCAGGGTGGGCCACATCATTAGGGAAAAAGAGGGGAGAGAGAGAAAATGGTTGTGGAAGGGTCCCCGTCACTATGGGCTCCTCATGCATTATAATACATACATATGATCAAGGTGGGCCATTGGCCACACCTATGGACCAAGATGGGATCCTCACCATTGATTGGTGGGTCCCACTTTCCCTATGCAAGAAAATGAAAAGATCTACCTAAAGAGCACCCACCGATTCTGCTTCTTCTAGGCTCCATGGACTCCTTAGCTCCTAGGCTTCAATTTTGATGGAGGATGATGGAGATTGAAGGGTGGAGATGGAAGATTGGGGGCGTAGGAAGTGGGCCACACCATAGCTTCTCCATGGGAAGCTAGGACATCCTCTCATGGGAGTTGCTTGGGAGATGGATTTGAGAAATGAAAGAGAGGATGGGTTGTTGTAAGGGAGATGGAATGGAGGGTATGGTTTCTTTTAACTTTTGGTATGGAGGGAATGGCTAGGTGTGGGTGTTGTTGACTTGGTGAAGAGAGAGGTATGGGTGAGAGATGGGTTGTACTTGACTTTGATTGATGGGATTAATTGTAAAGATTCTCTTGAGATTCATAACGCGCGGTATTTCTTTGAGATATACGTGGGCCCATAACTCCTGGCCTGGGTATCACATCGATGCCCGAAACATGGCATTGGAACCGCAGTAACGGCGCGGTCGCTAGGGTACAAGTCTCGGGTTGAGCTATTTTTGGAATATGCTATACGACTCAGGGCTACGCGCAAATGCCGATTACAGGTCGTGGGTTACCAAAATTTGATCGGGAGGACAGTGGAAGCCTACAAAATGGTACGGTATAGGATACAGGCCTTACACATTGGTTGTTCTATTGAATAGGTGAAGGCTTGTGTGCCCTCACATGGATTTACTTCTTCTAAAACCACTCTATTTTCGATGCTGCATGTGATGTAACTTGGTGGCTCTGATTAGTCATTTTAATAACAGGGGGCCCAATTGGAATAAATATTAGTCTGGTGAAGAACCTCCTTATCGCTGTTAGTTGTTAATCAGAGGGTTTTCTAATGTGGGTTAATTCATGCGACAAACGAGGGAGTGTGTAACACCCCGTACTTTCCAGTACTTGGGTGTTGTCGTGGAGATCTAACTTAGTAACATAGACTTAGTTCATTTAACATTCACCTTTAGTAGGCTATACCTAACCATGCATCTTAGGCTTTAAAGCCTGAATCAATGGGGCCATGACATCTTGTCCTTTGACACATCGCCTGATCACACTAATAGGACTCTTTAGAGAAATAGTGGAACTTTCACCATCATTAGGTCCACAACATTTCCATGATCGATTTAACGATTTACTTTCCTAAATCAACCATTGAATTATAAAATCGACCATAAACCTCTCGAGTAGCATGTGTACCTAACATTTGGGCACATGGCTCGATATGAAATTATTTAAATCATTGATGACTCTGACTAAAGGTCCTAAAAAGAAAATAATAAATAAATAAATAAATAAATTAGATAAATAAATAAAATAAGTATTTAGGAATACACATATGTAGTGATATACAAATAAAATAAGTGGTAATGGTATAATAATATGAATGATATCATTGGAGGGATTTTAATAGCAATAATGGTATTGTCAACACATAAAATAGGTGGGCCCGAGCACACAAATGATCCTAGTGTCTATTGATCGTTGATATCTCAACTGGGATCAATCCAACCACTAGATCAACAAAGATCAGTATGTATCAGGGAATTCTTTGTCGTGGTCTACCCAAATGTTGAATCTAACTGATCTCTAGCCGAGGGTCCTAAGTGTGCTCTTGGAGATGAATGAATGGATGGGATTTGTCAAGATCATCATCGTGGGCCCTACGATTCTAAATTTAAATGATTATAATTTATTATAAAATAATAATAAAGTGAAATAAATAATGATAATAATGAATAATAATAGGAGTAAAATTAATACTGATATTAGTAATTGGATTAGTGATATATTATGAAGGTCTTGAACATGCATGTGATTCTAACTGTTGACGTTCAATTTCAGGAAGATCTGACCATTAGATCGATGGGATTCCCCAAGTGGGACCCAAAACTAAGATGTATGGCCCACCCAAAACCTTAGATCTGCCCCACCGTCGACCAAATGTCCTAACGGGACCCAAGAGACTAGATGAACGGAGTGGATTTATCAGAAGCATCACAGTGGACCCCACGCGGGGTGCGAGCGCACTACAACTATTCGTGCACGATGTGCATGGGATATCCAGCACTGGTTTGATCAGTGTTGACCCGAAATTTCTAAAAAGAGAGAGAGAGTGAGTGAGTGAGTGAGGTGAGTGAGTGAGAGAGAGAGAGAGAGAGAGAGAGAGAGAGAGAGAGAGAGAGTTTGGGTTGGGGTGCGAGCTGACTTAGCTGAAACCGAGTTTGACTCAGTCAGGTTGGGCTTGGGGCTTGGTTTAGTCCAGCAAGCCTGCTAGTGTGTAGGTTTGAGTGAAGGAGAAGGTGAAAGAAAGAAAAGAAGGGAGAGAGGATGAGAAATGAGGAGAGGAGCGGGAGTCGAGTTGACTCAATCGAGTCGACTTAGGTGAGCCCACCCCTTTTCTCCATATTGAAATTCCTTCGATTATAATTAACATTGTTACCATTTCTACCATTAGTAAGATGATTAATATTAGAAATGCGAAGCCATTAGTAAATGATCTATAGTTGTCATATACAAGAAAATAAAATAATATCGTTATTAAGTACTAGTGTATTGTTTTGTCATTCTTAAATATTATCATAATAGTAGATCTTAGTATTTATTTATTATAATTAGTATTACTATGATAGTTACAATCATATAACATGATTAAGTATTAGAAAATGATCCTCCTTATATTAGCTATTATAAATAAATAAGAAATTTGGTTATTAAATATTAATATTTTATTTATCATGCTTAAATATTATCATTGATAGTAGATTATACAATTTGATAACATCATGATGATTATCATTGTTGCAATACCTAGCATTAATTGTAACATTTTTCTTAATAAATATTTTATAACTATTAAATTAACATTATAATTAATTACACACCACTAGGGTTCAACCTTAAAAATCTAGCCTAAACCTAAACTCTAGGATAAATTTAGCCTAAACCTAAACTCTAGGATAAAATCCTAGACCTAAACACCTTAAACCTGGATAGTGTGTTAGGTTTGGATCTAATTGTACAATTTCATAAATTCAGGGTAGATCATAGTAACTATGATCATGACTATATTTCTTATGGATAGTTATGACTATTATCATTAGAAAATATTATCATTTTTCTTATGGGATTAATATAATATTTGTTAATATAATTATTAGTATTAGTCCTGATTATACTATCATCAGTAAAGATTCTATTATTATTACTTGTATTATTTAAGAGGTTATTAGTCATTATAAGAATATTTGATAATGTCAGTGCATTTAAATATGAACTTATAAACCATCATTATTAATATTGAGGGATTAATACACCTATTATGAATATAATTTGACCCATTCTAGAACAATAATAATAATAACAATATAGGATTCAAATCCAAGAATCTAAGCATCTAATTAAACCCCAGGATGAAAATCCTAACTCTCCATCAAAACCCTAAAGATAAATAATCCAAGCCCTAAGCTATGATCTTAAACGTAGGTGGTACATAGAACTTGGATCTAATTGTACAAGTTCATGGTTTGTGGTTGGAATCAGTTCTAAAGGTGCAAGCACTTAGCGACACTAGAAGACAATTCAAAGTATAAGGTGATGACTTTTCCCCTTGAGCTTTCCATCTCTAAATTAGATTAAGGATAACTTTTAAAATTGATTATGAATAGAATCTTAGAGCTTGTTTAATTATATGATTAGTTTACTTAGATATATGTTGAGAATTGATCATGAATGTCAAATGCATATGCTAGACCTTGATTCATTTAATAGTTCTTGAACTATATTCACACTTGCACTTAGGTTGTATTCTATTAAGATGGTATCCTAATTTGATACTTCACCTCTATGTTAGTTAAATATGCTATTGTACTGTTTGCAAGACACACGTGAATCGAAATCTCTCTAGGTTGTGAGGTGAACCTCTATTTAAGAAAGAGAGTCTGTACTTAGAGTGTAATGAGACTGGTTGTGCTAGAAATAGATCCTCTACATGAAGGTTATGTTAGCGGCAATTTATTCATGGGAATTACCATCATGGGGTGAATCCACCTACTTGATTTTTGGATGAACTGTTTGACATTTTATTATAGCTGCTTATTAGTGTTCAAAGCAGGTCTACTGACTCCTTTTTAATTATTGTATTTCAGTATCATTGACAGTCATTTTTCACTCGACATACAATGGTAGTTTCTCATACATTGAGAATTGATTGCCCACGTGTTGATGGGTTCTATTCACACCTTAAGGCGGTAGACTCATGGGCTGGGTATGGTGGTCGTGTGACACTATGCCCAAGCTGTCAGCCTATGCTGATGATGAGCCCCCATAGTGACCTTCAGTTTTACTATATCGGCTGATTACAACTGGACTAATAACGGTTTGGCTAATCATGCATACATGGCACAAACCAACATCTATCGCTAACGTACGTGATGTACGATAGACAGTCGTTATGCAGTATGTGATGTGCTAATGGCTAGCCTCTGTCCGACTGGATGAGCATTCATAGGTCGATGATTGCATGGGTGACGAGCTCACTGTCCGCATGGATTAGCATCCCCGGGCGATGATTGCATTCATGCATCCATGCATATAATAAGAATGCATTCTGTTATGTTTTGATTTCCTTATTGCTTCCATGCTATACTTGTCTAAGGCGGCGTTGTGTAATCTTGAGGGGAATTCACATTGAGTTGGCCACTTATCCATCAAATATATAACCGTACAGGTAGCACATGTGGCTTAAGTGATTTTGGGGTTTAGATTGATGAGGAGTCGGGTACAAGTGCCAGAGATGCACGACTGTACTGCTAAGAGGAGTTGCATGGTCTTGTGGCTTATATTTATATGCTTTCTATTATTTTTCATGTATCAAATCATGTAAATCTTGTACTTATTAATTTTAGAGACATTGGTTTGTATAAGTCATTATGGGAAACCTCTTGTATATTCTAAATATAAATGAAAATTTTCCTTTATGTTGACTTGTCCATTCTATGCTCATCTGCTAACTCTGATAAAAGAAAAATATTATATATGGAATTTAGCTCTTTCTATGTTAACACTCGGCTTTCTGGAAACGGGTCATATACTTGGGTCCTGAAAACATGGGGCATTATAGAGTGTTCGCCAAGGGTGGTTTGGCCTATGGGCTAGAGCAACTCCTTATAGGATGACTTGTTATAGAGGGGTGAGAAGTTTCTTTTGCACTAACATGGCCATGATTTGGATATACATTTGGGTCAACGTGGTAAACTTCCTAGGCTCCCTTGCCATCATTGAATTGTTCTAATATGGGTACTGGGCATTTCCCTTGGGTTGTTGCTGCTGATATGGTGGTGGTTGTGGTTGCGAGGTCTACTACGGTGGTGGAGGATTCAGTTAATATCTTTTCTTAGCTTGCAGAGGCTTGTACCATTGAAACTATTGTTGACTTTTATTAAGCACTGGGAAAAAAAAATTTCATTCCCTTTCCCATACCTTATGGGTCCTCCTTTAACCTTGTTCCATTTCTCTGAGCGGCCTAATGAGGCCAATGGGAGATCGTCCCAACCCTTATTTTAGCTTCGATTTGTTCCCCAACATAGATGAGTTGGGTGAAGTTTGTGTAAGGGTACGATATTAAGTATCTAGAGATGCTCAGATTTTTTGAGTGGATGATCATGGAGATCTACTCCTCATTGTTGATAGGGGTTCTCATTCTGGTGGCATGGCTTGCCAATGTCCAACATAAGTAGATAACATCATGTTTCTTCACTGCCTTAAGGTTGTCAGGCCTACTCTTCTAGGCACCATGTTAAGATTATATGCGAATTGATCAACAAAGGCCTGAGAAAGCTATTCCTAGGTCCTGATGTGGGGACAATTTAAGGATGTGTATTGGTCCAAAGTGTTACCCTTTATATATTTTTAAAACAAATGGATGAGGGGCTCTGTTGTTTCCTATTATGGCATTGAGTTCTTCGCAGAAGGCTTTGAGGTGAGTTATCAGGTAGCTGCTGCCATCGTATCTCTTGAACTTGGGTTCCTCAAGTTTATGAATTACCTGTGCATTTGGAAAGGGACGCAAGTTCCCAAATTTTGTCAAGGGTAAATATAAACCTTGTTATTTTTTTAAGTTGAGTTTGCATGGCTTAGAGATGCTCCCGTAACTCATTCATCTCTGTTTGGCTCATTTGAAGGACCAACATCCCTCGCGGCAAGGCATGTTCTCCTTCTTCAACATAGTTGTCGATGTCTTTAACTCCATGGCTCTTGTGAGGGGGAGCTTACTGAAAATTGATTGCATTTTTGATTGCGGGAAATCAGTGAAATTAAAAAGCGCTCTCGGTCGAGGGAGGCTAAGAGGATGGAATGTGGCCCCCATTATGGGTATTCGCCATGGCCTGCTAATTGAAATGGGCTCAAAATTGATCCCCATTGAGGGTATCTGCCAAGACTTTCCGTTAGGGGAAGCTGTTGCTGTTTGAAACTGTCTAGGAATCTAGCCTATGGATTAGATTGAAATTGACTCCTGTTTTCTAGAGGGTATTGAAAGAAATGCCCTGAAGTTGAGGGATGCGGCTGCTAGTGCCATAAATCTTGTGTGGACTTGGATTACTATGATTAAACTGAGCATGATGCTAGAAGGCAAGTGTCGGGGGTTATTATTGCCATGAGGGGCCAACTTGGTTGTTGGCCATGGTGGCTTGAGCTTGCATGAATTGGAGAAACATTTCTTACATGGCTTTGACTCCCTGTGCTACTTCCTGAATGCAGGTAGTTAACACTACATCTACTGGTTATGGTTGTTGAGGATGGTCTTCTGGTAGGTTGAGAGTAGGGAAGAGATGAGTCTCATCTTCTTGGTTGGCCATGACGATACTAGATTGAGTGCGGATTGGACTGCAGAAGAAAGAGTAGGTTTGAGGACGTCGAGCTTGTGTGGGCACAATGGCATTGGATTTTTTTTTTTTACTTTTGATTTTTCTATGGGTTAGGATGGATGCATAATGTAGGTATACAAAGTTCTTAATCTTTAATGGTTCAAAAAATCCTATATTTTGAGTTGGGTCACGACTAGTGGGACTAGCACATTCCTAGTGGAGTCACCATTCTGCTGACACTAGATTCACATAAAGGTGATTACATGTCACACTCACGAGTGCTTTTGGTTGGCGCGTGTGATCTAATTGAAATGTGGGGGTATTATACTTGATTGGAGTCACAAATAGTCAATTAACACAATATACAGTTGGCTAGACCCTGTAGAAACATTAGGAGAAAGAATCTGAAGACTCTCTACCCTAAAATGACTCCTTGATCTGTAACCAAAAACTCGGGTAAGGGACCACAATTATAAAGAGGGAAGGTGTTAGGCACCCTCTCTGCCCATACAAACGTACAATCTCTACTTCATAGGATTCACCAAACTATAGGGGATTAGGGTTAGCTCTTATCTAATAAGGATGCATAAATGTGTGGAATGATGTGTTAATGCACAATCGTTGCCAAGTAGTAGCCCAGGGTTAAATAAACTCCCTTGACTCACTCACTTGTCGAAACAGAAATATGACTGGTAAACTCAAGCTTTTGATGGGCAGGATCTAATATCTCAGCAAGCCACATACCATACACTCTAATTGATTGGGTGAAATGCGATGTATGAGATGCTATGCTGATGATGAGCAAAGGGTTGAGAAGGGAATAGGTGTTTCCTAGTGCTCAATGTGATTTGGATGAAGCCAACAAAGATGGACAGTTGCTTCGCAAGGGTTGGATTGAGTGGTTTGGATCCGGGTTTTTGGTTGCTTAGGTGGCTAAAGGATGTAATGAACTGGGATGACTTGGGCTAGACTCCTTTCCTTCTAATCTCTCTTCTCTTTGGTGGAGGGTCTTTAATGGATCTAGGGGATTTCTTTTGTAATTTCTAAGTGCTTTGGAATGGAAGGGGAGGGGCTATTTATAGCCTCATGGCTCGATTTTTTGGTAATTCTTGAGAATGCAGAGGATGTAAAGGGTTTCAGTGGTCTGGATTTGAGATCACCATGTGGCGAGACCTCGACGGCTTGATGGGGTGGTAAAATGGTAAATTTTGGCTCAAAAGGAATGACACAGAGGCATTTTTCATTTTCACATGATTGTAACTTGATTTAAAATAACCTTGCATGCTTTGCACCCTTTGTTACCAAGGCAGGAGAGCTACCTTGTGGTGAGGGCACCGTTGGCCATGTGGCATGCTCCCTGCTTTTATAGGGAGGCCATTGACATGGGGTGTAACCCTTTGTTCCTTCTAGTTTTATTTTTCTTGGGTATGTTTATAGGGAGGCCATTGGCATGGGTTTGATTGGGTGAGTTAACTGAATTGACTGGGTTTTACTAGCTAAGTTAATTGAGTTGATTGGGTTTAATTGGGTGAGTCTACCAGGTTGAGTTGACTAGGTTTGACAGAGTTTGATTGGATGAGTTGACTGGGTTTGACTATCTTGTCGGCCAGGGGTAGGGTTCTACACTAAGGCACCATCAACGTTTGTAAGGCCTCATAATACAATTCACATCAACATTCGTTTGTAAGGCCTAACACGACCTGCGAACCATCATCTATATAAGATATGGGTTGATTTGAGAAGTACATGATCGAGCCTCCCAATACTTTATCTGGACCCTCACATGTATTCCCCACATCAAACTTGGGCTAACCGTCAAAGTCACAGCCTAATATGATCTCTAACGAATGAGACCGATCCACCAAGGATCCAATGGTCCAAATTTCACTTTGGACAGATCTTATTATTGAGAGTTAGATGGTAAACATCCAGAGGCTTCCTCATAAGGAATAATGCTTCACTGTGGAATATGGGACTAAATGGCCCACCAGTGGGTGAGACATTGTTTGATTAAGCATAAGTGATCAAAACCATCCAACATTCAAGTTCTACATAAAAGAGAAATATAGGGCGATCCAATGAGGTAATGACATCAGATAGCCATGCAACAAATGAGGTGTTAGATAATTACGTAACTAATGAGGCCTTAGATCGCTGATGTTTGCAGAGTCTTCGTGAAGCACTGATGGCTAGAGTTGGAGATATAATAAGTTTTCACATGAGAATGACCCTTAAGTGTTTAATGAAGGGCAATTTCAACAACAACTAGGGCTCGACTTTCGAGCATTGGACATAAAGCATCTCATTTAACCTTTGGGTGTCAGATAAACATATAATCCACCTTCGTAGTTGTAGCTACACTATGTAACTTTAGTCAAACAACATTGTTACAAGTGTATGTGGCAATAGTTTATCCTTGCACAATAAACTAATGTGTGTGTGTGTGTGTATATTTTTCTCCATTGCGTCCAATAGTGAGCAGTTAGGTGGTTGTTGAAGGTAAAAGTGAGCTCTTCAATGAGGAAGTCTATGCAACTTTTGGCTAGTATGCCCTTAGGCTTACGGTTTGAAGTTGCAAGTGGTGGGCCATGAGCTATGTGTGGAAGCTTGGCAGAGTTAAGGAATGAAGGCTACCTAGAGGGGGGTTGAGGTTGATTAAGACCAAATAAAATTTATGCCTATTTAAACACGATTGCTTAACTTAACTAATGTGCAAATTAAACAAAGTAGAGTAATTTAACACTAAGGCTTCTAAGCCATTAATGGGTCCAATCACATAGATTATAAGAGATATGACAATCAAGCAACTAGTCTATAAATAAGGAAGTGCACATGTGTGTGTGGGATATGCTACCTATCTAATTATAACGCCCTGAAAATCGAGGGTCGAGCATAACTCAGTTCCTGAGTTCCAAAACATCACTTATGCAATATTTTTAATGATGGATGTATGTTGTCTGTATTAGTGCATAAAATATGAAGTAGATTAAGCCAAAACAACAAAACATAATCCAGGGACAGTTGTAGTACGCAAGTGGAAGATTGAAATGAATATATAAACCAGTATAAGTCCCCAAAATATGTATGCTCTGCCAGATCAATAGTTACAAGTATTGTTTCAAAATACAAATGTCAAAATGTGAGTCCTATACAAAGCATAAATCCTAAAGATTCAGAACGGTCTAAGTGAAACCGCTTGAATACTACATACATGAGAATGCCTCCTCGTCATCCTCGAACTCCGGCTCTGCCTCGCGGGATGCATCAATATCTGTATCTAAGACAGAGTCTGGTTGGTGTTTAAGCACCGTCCCAGAACGTGGGAGTGAGTGATCAATTCAGTGGAACTATACAACAAAGGTTAACATGTTATCAATTCAGTAAGCAGTAATGATAAAGCACTACAATCAAACATCCCTAATTACTCTGATTAATATAAGAATGTATGAAGAAATGATGCATGCCCTCGCCTACACTCCCTCTGTGATCTTCATCTTACGGTCGTGCATGTCAGTCACTTCCTTAGTGCTCTACCCAACGTCAAATGACATATGCAGTGTGGTACATGTATATGATTACCGAGTTCTTATTAGTCCTTTTCATACAGTAGGATTGAGAAACTAAGGTACCTCCCTTATATCAATTCTCAAACAATGATCCATTCTAGGGTCGTCAGTCCTAGTAAATCTCCTACGATGTTATGGTTCTAGGTCACTATAAAGGGCTCTCGTCACCAATCAATACAGGCCTAATTATACTTTAGTTACTACAAAAAGGCTCGTCGCCTCCATGCAGTGTCAGGGTATGCTCGAGGTCACTACAAAGGGCTTGTCACCAAATCAATTTGGCTCACGAGTCTATATTGACAGCACGAATATAGTGTCCCATACCACCGTATTTGGCTCACGAGTCTGGGTTGCTCATTGGTCACTATAGGGAGGCTTGTCGCCCCAGCGTAGGCCGACAGCTCGACCACGGTATCCCATACTACCATGTCCTGCTCATGAGTCTTAGCAGGGTCTCACTGGTAAGTTTGGTACCGTAGATTCAAGTAGTAGCGTCTAAACATGATGAACATACATTGGGTCAATCAGGTTAATAGACAAGCACGACTAGGACGAGCGTACGTTGAGTTGATCGACATGAAATGCATAAGAACTCCATGTGGCTTAACCACTCTTGACATCCCAAGTACGGCTCGGATTCGTCGAACACATCCTGCATGACAAAAACAACCTCAGCCACCAGTTCGAGAGCTGTTACCGATTACCTGGACTGTGATATAGTCCTAACCACGTACAATCATAATAATGAATATTTAAGTCAAATCCTACAATCATATGAACATATTATAAAATATAACTTAAATATGAATACACAGTACATGGAAGAAATCATACGCACAGTTAAACATGAAAAAGTAGGCTATACAGTTCATAGAGGAAATCATACACATAGTTACGGTAGTTGGGATTCATATTTCAACTCTCTTATAAATCACACTTTACTAACTGCTAACTCATTCAAACATTTTCACAAACACTTATACTACACTTTTCAACATACATCATGTATGTTGGCCATATTACGTATTAGGACAAATCTTTTTGCCAAGGAGTTGTTGTATATATAACAACCATGTACCTACGACAATTAATCATGGCAATCACAACATCAGATTCCAAATGCACACAAACATTTCAATAAATACATGAAATACTCTATTCACAACATAGTTTATATATATACGTAAATGAAACAGATAGCGCATTTGGCATGTGTAATGGCACCCACGTCAGTAATAAATCATTATTTAACATTAAAAGTCTTGAAAACCATAACCCAAACGTATATAGTCTGCACCTTAAACCGATAAATGCTTAACGGATATGATAAGACGTTTAGTCTTTGTCAATAGTGGATTTGCAACCTAGAGCACGAAGTAGGTTAGCTACATCATCACTTAAACTATTTGAAAGCCCTAAAACGGATTAGGGTTAGGATTTCTTACCCAAGTATGGAATTGGTATCGCCCGTATAGCGATATGAATAGGAAGATTTGGCACGTAGTGTAGTTGGGAAGAATTCCAGGATGAATCACCAACTCACTCTCTCTTTCTCTCTCTTTTCTTAGCTAGGGTTTTAGAATTCGTATGGCTTATGAGAGAGGGTGTTTAAAGCCCTTGTATAGGCCTAGAACTGATGGAAATAGTTCCAGGGCCATGGTATACTTAGGTTATATCCAAATCGGGTCTGTTCTGATCCAACGGAGCATTTTTGGAGGTCCCTTTGCTGAATGTGGTAGGACTTAAGCTCACTAATATTGGATCTTGATCAACTAAGTTTTCAGTCCGATTGGATTTACAGATCGACTGTAGCGGTCCAATTTCAGTTCAACGGTCACCAACACTCGATCAGGGCCACAAGTATATTGACATGTGTGGGACATTTCTCCTAATCTGATGGTGTATTTGGGTCAGATTTTGACAGTCAGAAAGCTTTTAATTGGCCCGCAAGCGACACGACTCAGATTACTTAAATTCAGATTTAATTTATAAAAATATTCACTTTTCTCACACACTTCGCTCCGGACTCAAGTAAATCGTCGTGGGATAATATCTGGACTTGATTTCCGAGGTGGTTGTTAAGTCCAACAAGGCGATCATATTTATCTAAGTTGGTTGCTATCGGACTTTCAACATGCGGTCTAAGTCTGATATGGAGTTTCAATGTGCTCTCGAGAGCAACTAGGTTTAGAGATTTATCCTAGATTTTAGGGTAATATAGCGTTAATAATTCTACAAGTTTTGGGTCTTGCAGATCGTATTTAAAGTGATTGGTGTTAATTTCTCAGGTAATCTAGTTTAGCGCTAGTTAATTCTCGTTTAATTTCTAAAGGATTTAGTCCTAAGTGATTTCTGCTTAAGGTGGTACTCGGGTCTTTGTACGAATTTTTCTAGGACGTTACAATTTATCCCCCTTAAAGAAAAATTTTATCCACGAAATTTATACCTTTTCATACTCCTCGAGGATCTGAGGGTAGTTCTTTTTTACCTCAGTTTCAGTCTCCCAAGTAGCCTCTTCTTCACTGTGATGCATCCACAGTACCTTCACAAGTGGGATAACCTTGTTGCGCAATACCTGCTCCTTCCTATCCAGGATACGCATTGGTCGCAGTACATATGTGGCATCCTCGCTCAACTGCACCTGCTCCCAACTGATAATGTGTGAAGGATCAGGAACGTACTTCTTCAATATGGACACATGGAATACATTGTGCACGCCTATGAGTGGTGTGGGCAAAGCAAGGCCATATGCTACTGCCCCCACTCAATCTAGTATCTGAAATGGGCCAATGAATCTCGACGTGAGCTTCCCTTTCTTACCAAACCGAAGGACTCCCTTCATGGGGGAAACCTTAAGGAATACATGGTCCCCAACCTCAAACTCAAGCGGTCGCCTTCTCGTATTGGCGTAGCTCTTCTGCCTGCTCTGTGCTGATAGAAGTCGATGCCTAATAATGTCAATTTTCTCTGAGGTCGCCTGAACCAACTCTGGGCCAATCAAAGTCTTCTCGCCCACTTTTGCCCAGCAATGTGGTGCTCTACACATGCGACCATACAGTGCCTCATAGGGAGTAATGCCAATACTTGTCTGGAAGCTATTGTTATACATGAACTCTGCATAAGGAAGACAGTCATCCCAACTGTCCTTGAAATCTAACGTATAAGCTCTCAACATATCTTCTAGTACCTAATTCACTCATTCCGTCTGCCCGTTTGTGTATGGATGGAATGCGGTGCTGAACTTCAACTTCATATCCATCGCTTCCTGGATATAAGTCCAGGAGGTAGATGTGAATCGCTTGTCCCGGTCTGACACGATCTCCAAGAAAACTCCATGCAGACGTACAATCTCCTTGATGTATAATCTAGACAACTCGTCTTTAGAGTTCGTAACTCTGATCGGTAAAAAATGAGCTGATTTCATCAATCGGTCAACGATCACCCAAATGGAGTCATGTCCCTTCCTCGTCTTAGGCAGCCCTGATATGAAGTCCATAGAGATGAAATCCCACTTCCATTCGACTATGGGTATGGGCTGAAGCAGTCCAGGAGGTCAGTGATGCTCTGCCTTGACCTGCCGGCACATGAGACAACGGGATACAAACTCTGTAATGTGAACCTTCATATTGTCCCACTAGTACGATCTTTTCATATTTTGATACATCTTTGTGCTACCAGGATACATCGCAAGCCTCAAACTATGGGTTGACTCGAGAACCTCTCATCTCAAGTCATGAACGTCTGGGATGCATAGGCGGCCACGATAACGTAAGCCCCCATCTGAACCAACACTCTACTCAGAGTCCTCATCTGAACTGACCCGCTCTCTCTTCTTCGCCAATAGCTCATCGTCTACCTGAGCCACGATAATCCTATCGTCAATGAGGGGCTGTACTCGAATGTGTGCGATAACCTCATACGGCTCCTCCACTGTGAGTTTTTGCTCAAAGTCTCGCACAAACTCCATTATGTCCCATTATGCTATCATTGCGGAGTCACAAACTCTATAGTCTTCTTGTGGCTCAACACATCTGCCACAAGGTTCTCCTTACCCGAATGGTAGGAGACCTCGAACTTAAAGTGCTTCAAGGTTTCCATCCACTGTCGCTGTCACATATTCAGGTCCCACTGAGAGAATATGTATCTAAGGCTCTTGTGGTCGCAAAAGAGCTCAAACTCCTCTCCGTAGAGGTAATGTCTCCAAAGCTTCAGTGCGAAGATGACGGCTGCCAACTCTAGGTCATGTGTAGGGTAATTCTCCTCGTGTTTCCTCAACTGTCTCGAGGCATATGCAATCACCTTGTCCTTCTGCATTAGGACACAACCCAAACCAACGCGAGACGCATCAGTTTATATAGTATACTTAACCCCTTGCTCTAGTAATACTAGCATAGGGGAGGACATTAGCTTGTCCTTCAGCTCCAGAAAAGCTTCTTTCTCTTTCTCATTCCAGGCGAATTTCAGATCTTTTCGTATCAACTGAGACAGCGGTTTGGCATTCTTGGAAAAGTCCTGAATGAATCGCCGGTAGTACCCTGCTAGACCAAGAAAACTCCTCATCTCAGTAACTGAACCGGGCTGATTCCAATCCTGAACTGTTACGACCTTAGCGAGGTCGACTGCTATACCTTCCTTGGACACCACATGTCCCAGGAACTTGACTTCCTCCTTCCAGAAGTCGTATTTCTTATACTGCGTGAACAACTGGTTCTTCCTGAGAGTGTCGAATACGGCTTGCAGATGCTCTTCATGCTCTTCCCAACTCTTGGAATATATCAGAATGTCATCAATAAACACTATGACGAATCAGAACAGAAATGGCCGAAACACCCTGTTCATCAGGTCCATGAACACGGCTGGAGCATTTGTGAGTCCAAACGACATCTTAAGGAACTCGTAATGATCAAAACTAGTCCTGAAGGCTGTCTTCTGCATGTCCTCATCCCTAATGCATAACTGATGATATACCGTGACTGCAAATCTATCTTCAAAAAATACCGTGCCCCCTTTAACTGATCAAACAGATCATCAATCCTGGACAAGGGATACTTGTTCTTCACCGTCACTTGGTTCAACCTGCGATAATCAATACATAATCATAGGGAACTGTCCTTCTTCTTCACAAACAATATAGGCAATCCCCAAGGGGACACACTTGGTCGTATGAAGCTTGCCTCTAACAATACATCAATCTGTCTCCTCAGTTCCTCCATCTCACATGGAGGCATACGATATGTCTGCAAGGAAATAGGTGTCGCACCGGGCACAAGATCGATAGTAAAGTCGATCTCGTGCCGAGG
Organism: Magnolia kwangsiensis; assembly: GCA_037074715.1. Taxonomy (NCBI): domain Eukaryota; kingdom Viridiplantae; phylum Streptophyta; class Magnoliopsida; order Magnoliales; family Magnoliaceae; genus Magnolia; species Magnolia kwangsiensis. The sequence continues at coordinate 59,896,161 of CM073585.1, forward strand.
AGGAAGTCCCAGGATCTTCTCAAATACGTCCGAGAAGTCCTGAACCATAGGTGTATCTCCCAACGTCGGATCATTAATACTCTCTAACAAGGAACTGTAGCAACTAACTCGACAGGACCAACTGACCTAAACTAAAAATGTAAAGACCGTGCCCTTAAGTTCGTAGGTAGTCACGACTCTAGCCTCGCAATCAATCTCTTCTCTTATCCTGGTGAGCCAATCCATCTTGAGAATAACGTCATAGTGATATAGTGGGGCGACAATTAGATCAACGACCACTGTCCTACTACCTAAATCTACTGAGCAAGACTCATAAGTCCGAGTAGTATCTGAAAAGGTCCCTGTAGCGGTAGTGAGTCTCACTCCCTTCATAGGAGCAGTATCCAACCCTAGTCACTTGACCGCAGTGCAAGAGATGATCAAAATAGTGGACCCAATGTCTACTAATAAGAAGACAGGTATACCTTGGATACGAGCCGGAACCTCAAAAGATCTCGGTGCTAAGTCTGCCTCGGGCGATTCAGCTGTAAGCGCGTGTACCTGAGCTTGTTGTGAATGGTTCGATTGTGGAACCATGGGCCGTTGAGGCGGCCTGAAGCGAGGTGCGAGTGGCCTGAAAGATGGGTGAGCTGGTGCTAATTGAAGGGGTGGAGCGAAAATGGCCCAAGGCATCGGACGGTTGATCCTCTGAGGCAGGGAAAAACCACTATCTCGCATTCTGGTGAAACAATTTATCTCTATGTGTCCTGCCTTCTTGCAGTAAGCACACCACACATCTAGTCACCTCATAAGGGCAGGAGATTCCATGAGCCTCGGCTGTGAGTCTACACGAGGCCTCTTACTGAGGAATGGCCTACTCGAAAAATCAGGTCATGAACTAGGAGCCATAGGTGCTCGCATATGGGACAATTTGTCCCCATCCTGCTCAGCTCGTAAGGACATGTCCACCAACTCGGCATAAGTAGATATGCTAGCACAGCACATCTTCGACCGGATCTCGGGTCGCAAACTCTCAGAAAAATGCCGCATCCGCATCGGCTGGTCACCCAGAAGTAAAGGAGCATACCTGCCCAGCTCCGTGAACCGGTTCTTATATTCCATCACCGATATCCCTCCCTGATGGAGGCGAAGGAACTCGCTCTCCTTCTCGTGTTGGTAGGTGACTGGAAAATACTTTTCTTGGAAGCGGGTCTCGAATGCCTCCCACGTCCACACAAATCCCTCCGTAACAGTGCGGAGAACACTATCCCACCACAAACTGGCCTCCTTCTCAAACATGAAGGTGGCAAGCTCGACCTGCTCCGCCTCAGAATAGTGTAGCGGCCTCAGCATCTTAGAGATACGGTCAATCCAGTACTCGACCTCCTCGGGTCTATGAGTACCCGCGAAAGTGGGAGGCCGTAAATGTTGAAATCACTCAAATGTGACGCTGGCACTCTCGTTCCCAGCTGGGTGCATAAGTGAGGCAGGTGGAGTCACCCCCATCGTCTGAGCAAAGATGCCAGTCATGGAGGTAAAAAACTACTGCTACTGCTGTTGCTGCTAGATCTGCTGCTACTGCATCAACAGCATCATCTGCTCTAGCTTATCAGGAGTCGGAGTGGACTAAGATGCATGTGGCGTCGACGTAGACACATGGTTCTTCTCAGGAACCGAAGGTGTGATAGGTGGTACCACAGGTGGTGTCACAGGCGCTGGCCCAGCAGCGGGGCCAGTAGCCAGCTGAGAATCTAGCATAGAATCAAAGTGAGACGGGCCCGAACGGGGGTCCATATGGCTATTGCTTAGGGGAGAGGCCCCGTCAAGCGACTCGCCCAAATAGAGACGGGCCGAAGTCCTCGTGCGCTTAGGTGGCATGCCCTACAAGCAACAGAGGATGCAACTCGTGAGATTTAACATACACACAATCCATCCACACAGCATTCACATCTCAACTTAAAGAAACATCATGCATTTCATTTAACAAAATTAGCACAATACACGAGGTGCAGTAGTACATGGATCGTGATAGAGAATGCATGTGAGCTAATATAACTAAGGCTTCAAACACTAAAATGACTACCAAACTACTACGCCTATAAAGGCTACACACAAGAACAAGCAACAAAGAAAAATAAACGATGACTACATATTTGACTATTCATCAGAATCTGGAGATGGAGGAGGGGCATCCTTATCCTGTAGGCAGCACAGGATAGACTTCAAAGTGCGAGTCACTTTCTTAAACATGTGCTTCACGAGGGCTCGAACGTAGATAATATCCTTCCGTAGGGCAGCCTGACCCTCCTCAAGTCAAGCTAAGCAGGCCTCCCTATCAGCCCGATTAGGGTCATGCTCTCGTGTCGTAAGAGGGCTCTCATCCATATCCTGGGCCTCCTCTTCTTCTTCGCTCTGCTCTTCTTCTATATCAGCTCCACCTTCTTCATTACTTTCTTCCTTGCCGCTTTCTGTCTCATCCTCACTCTCCTTAAGTAGGGCTTGTCGTTGTCGTGGCTCGATATCCATCTGATTGAGAGTAGTCTCTTTGATGTAATGGATTGGCATCGGTAATTCCGCCCCGAGTCTGTAGCCAAACTTGAGTGTAATCTTGCATATGAGTCGGCCAAACGGGAGTAATTCAGTCCTTCTATTAGAACGTGTGGTAAGGAAAATCTATCGCAGGACATGCGTAGGCACACATAACTTCGCTCCCTGCCCCACCTGGTACAGGAAGTCCACCATTAGGCGCGTGCACTCACTGCGGTTGCTCCACCTGGGATAGACGTTGAACGTGCAGATGTGGTGAAGTAGGCAGAAGTCGTCCATCATATGGGTCACTAAAATACTTTTATTCGGTTGCTATTGAACTAGACGACCATAAAGAAACCGTGTGCGGTGATCCCTTTCATGTGCACTCCTCAGATTCTTCTCACTTGCATGTACCTCACCAAATGGCACATTCATAAGCTGAGATATCAAACCAACATCAATTATGGCCTCCCGATATCTTCCAAATGGAATTTTAAACTGTAAGGCCTCTAGCGTTGGCTCTAGAATGTGGGCATAGAAAGCTCGGAGAGTGCCCACATTTGCACGGTGCTCACCCTCAAAGAGCAGACCCCACTTGGCTTCTACCAGGCGCTCGAACAACAAGTATTCCTCAAATAGCCGTGCATCCACATGAGCTTCAAAAAGGACTCTTCGGCCTTCATAAACTCTATAAGACAACTCCGCCAACAAATCCCATCCTATGGGAGGCTAGGGATCTAGATCCCGCTTAGTCTGTAACTCTCGATTGGCGCTTATACTCGCGGCGGCACCTCTTGGCCTCCTTACACGGGTGGGGCGACTAGGGTCGACTTCATCCACGGAAACCCTCTTCTTTCCCATGAAAGAGAGAATGGTGGAAATAAAAAATATGGCCATAACTAGCTCGAACAAAGCCATAGAAAAGGAAAGAAAAGAGGAAAATGAGAAGTTTATGAGGTTTCCACGAATTTGAGACTTAAAATGGAATTTGAGTGCCCAAATGGAAGGAAAAGAAAGAGGAAATCAGCAATGGAGATGGATTTTTAGGGGGTGGTGTAGATGGTGCACGAAAATGGAAGAAGGAAGTGCTTGGAGGGTGATTTTTGGGGAGATTTGAGAGATTTTTTGAAGAAAGGAGAGCTTGGAGGAGTGGTTTGTGAAGAGAGGATGTGTTGGGGGTCTTTAAAATTGACCCAACATGGATCAGTGGGCCACACAACACCCTTGAAAAATCAGCCCGTGCCAGCTCGCCCGATCTGGCCCAACCGACGGCGAGGCCTCACCAAACCGGCGAGGTCCTCGCCAGTCTCTGGACATTCTGGCGAGGGCTCGCCTGTGGGGCAATGTACTCCTACCCCTTGGGTCCTAAAAAATTGTGGGTCCCACCTTGGGTCCTCCTGGATATGCTCCGTTAGGCCCCCTACTCTATTTCAACTCGTTTCGGGTCATTTCGAATAGAATCTGATGTATATTCATGCGTACTAATTTTAAACAGCTGGAATGGGATAAAACACGATCTAAACCCATCGATTGACAGTCTAGAAGTGGATTGAGGTCATTTTGCATGAACATGGGGGCGAACGTATCCAATCTCGACGATTATTTTTAGTAATCCTTTGCCAATTGGCGAAACTGGGAAACCTAAACTTGTTTCTAGATTTTTCTCGCACCCTCCTACATTAAATTGGCATCAGAGTACGTTGTGTGACCCTAACCTAGGTCTGGTTTAATCCAAATCATGCTCTGATACCAACTTGTAACGCCCTAAAAATTGGAGGTCGAGCATAACTCAGCTCTCGAGTTCCAAAACATCACTTATGCAACATTTTTAATGATGGATGTATGTTGTCTATATTAGTGCATAAAATATGAAGTAGATTAAGACAAAACAGCAAAACATAATCCAGGGACAGTTGTAGTGCGCAAGGGGAAGACTGAAATGAATATATAAACCAGTATAAGTCTCCAAAATATGTATGCTCTGCTAGGTCAATAGTTACAAGTATTATTTTAAAATATAAATGTCAAAATGTGATAGTCCTCTATAAAATATAAACCCTAAAGTCCCGATGATTCAGAACGGTCTAAGTGAACCCGCCTAAATACTGCATACATGAGAATGCCTCCTTGTCATCCTCGAACTCCGGCTCTGCCTCACGGGACGCATCAACATCTGCATCTAAGACAGAGTCTGGTTGGTGTTTAAGCACCATTCCAGAACGTGGGAGTGAGTGATCAACTTAATGGAACTATACAGCAAAGGTTAACATGTTATCAATTTAGTCAAGCAGTAATGATAAAGTAATATAATCAAACATCCCTAATTACTCTGATTAATGAAAGATGTATGAAGAAATGATACATGCCCTCGCCTGCACTCCCTCTTCAATCTTCATTTTATGGTTGCACATGTCAGTCACTTCCTCAGTGCTTTACCCAATGCCAAATGGCACATGCAGTGCGGTGCATGTATATGATTGCCGAGTTCTTATTAGTCTTTTTCATACAACAGGATTGGAAAGCTAAGGTACCTCCCTTATATCAATTCCCAAACAATGATCCATTCTACGGTCGTTAGTCCTAGTAAATCTCCTACAATGTTATGGTTCTAGGTCACTATAAATGGCTCATCACCAATCAATATAGGCCTAGTTATACCTTAGTTACTACAAAAAGGCTCGTCACCTCCATGCAGTGTTAAGTTATGCTTGAGGTCACTACAAAGGGCTCGTCACCAAATCATTGTAGGCCGATAACACGAATAAAGTGTCCCATACCACCATATTCAGCTCACGAGTCTGGGTTGCTCACTGGTCACTACGGGGAGGCTCGTCGCCCTAGCGTAGGCCGATAGCTCGACCACAGTATCCCATACCACCATGTCTAGCTCATGAGTCTTAACAGATCAAGGTACCAAGGTTAACAAGGTCTCACTGGTAAGTTTGGTACCCTAGATTCAAGCAGTAGCGTCCAATCATGGTGAACATACATCGGGTCAATCTAGTTAATTGACGAGCTTGACTAGGATAAGCACATGTTGAGTTGATCGACATGAAATACATAAGCACTCCGTGTGTCCTAACCACTATTGACATCTCAAGTACGACTCGGATTCGTCGAACACATCCTGTGTGATGAAAATAACCTCCACCACCAGTTTGAGAACTGTTACCGATTACCTAGACTGTGATATAGTCCCAACCACGTACAATCGTAATAATGAATATTTAAGTCAAATCTTACAATCATATGAACATATTATAGAATATAACTTAAACATGAATACACAGTACATGGAGAAAATCATACACACAGTTAAACATGAATAAGTAGGCTATACAGTTCATAGAGGAAATCATACACACAGTTAAGGTAATTGGGATTCATATTTCAACTATCTTATAAATCACACTTTATTAACCACTAACTCATTCAGATATTTTCACAAACACTTAGACTACACTTTTCAACATACATCATGTATGTTGGCCATATTACGTATTAGAAAAAATCCTTTTGCCAAGGAGTTGTCGTATACATAACAACCATGTACCTACGACAATTAATCATGGCAATCACAACATCAGATTCCAAATGCATACAAACATTTCAACAAATACATGAAATACTCTATTCACAACATAGTTTATACATATACGTAAACAAAACAGATAGCACATTTAGCATGTGTAATGGCACCCACGTCAGTAATAAATCATTATCTGACATTGAAAATCTTAAAAACCATAACCTAAATGTATATAGTTCGCACCTTAAACCGATAAATACGTTATGAATATAATTAAGACGTTTAGTCTTCGTCAACGACAGATTTGCAACCTAGAGCATGAAGTAGGTTAGCTACATCATCACTTAAACTATTTGAAAGCCCTAAAATGGATTAGGGCTAGGATTTCTTACCCAAGTATTGAATCGGTATCGCTTGTATAGTGATACGAATAGGCAGATTTGACACGTAGTGTAGCTGTGAAGAATCCCACGATGAATCACCAACTCACTCTCTCTTTCTCTCTCTTTTCTTAGCTAGGGTTTTAGAATTCATATGGCTTATGAGAGAGGGTGTTTAAAGCCCTTATATAGGCCCAGAACTGATGAAAATAGCCCCACGACCATGGTATACTTAGGTTATATCCAAATCGGGTCTGTTCCGATCCAACGGAGTATTTCTGGAGGTCCCTTTGCTAAATGTGGTAGGACTAAAGATTACTAATATTGAATCTTAATCAAGCTAAGTTTTCAGTTCGATTAAATTTACAGATCGACCGCGGCGGTCCAATTTCAGTTCAACGGTCACCAACACTCGATCATGGCCACAAGTATATTGGCATGTGTGGGACATTTCTCCTGATCCAAGGGTGTATTTGGGTCAGATTCTGACGGTCAGAAAGCTTTTAATTGGTCCGCAAGCGACACGACTCAGATTACTTAAATTCAGATTTAATTTCTAAAAACATTCATTTTTCTCACACACTTCGCTCCGGACTCAAGTAAATCGTCGTGGGATACTGTCTGGACTTGATTTCTAAGGTGGTTGTCAAGTCCAATAAGGCGGTCATATTTGTCTAAGTTCGTCGCTATCAGACTTTTGACGTGCGGTCTAGGTCCGATACGGAGTTTCAATGTGCTCCCGAGAGTAACTGGGTTTAGAGATTTATCCTAGATTTCAAGATAATGTAGTGTTAATAATCTACAAGTTTTAAGTCTTACAGATCATATTTAAAGTGATTGGTGTTAATTTCTCAGGTAATCTAGTTTAGCGCTAGTTAATTCTCATTTAATTTATAAAGGATTTAGTCTTAAGTCATTTCTGCTTGAGGTGGTACTCGGGTCTTTGTACGGATTTTTGCAGGATGTTACACTAATCCTAATATTCATCTAATCATGCATAGATATAATTAAACATTCATTATAGGCATGATTAAACAAGTGCTTAAAGACAATCCTAAACACAAGCATGTATAGTGGTTCAATTTCCCTCCTCCACTCCCAATGGACACACTCAACTCATGAGTATACCAGATTTCACTATTAGTGGTTTTCAATCAGGTTCACCTCTATAAGTACTAATGTTTTAAGCACATAAGTAGATTATCAAATTTTATAGATAAAATATATATTGTATGGAACTTCAACTCAATTCAACATTTTAAGATTAGAACACTACTCGACATATCAAAATTAGAAGGCTCGAAAAAATTTTAAGAGAAGAATCAATTGTATGCCAGCCTACAGGTAAAGAAAACCTTAGGACTAACCCTAGGTTAAAGTACATCTTAGTGATTTTTTAAAGTTGTAACTTATTTTATTATTGCATTAGATTTAAGGGTAGTTCGGCTAACCTAACCTTGTCTTTGGCCAACCGAACTACCTCGGGTCAACCGGACATCAGGCAAGGGTCTTTGGCCTAGTTTCCAACAATAGGTTGTTTTGAACTTCATGAATCTTAGGCTGGCCTAACCTTGTCTCAAGCTATTTGAATGAATCTCAGTCCAGCCAAATTCTATCTTTAGCCAGCCTAAGATTTATTCAAATCATATCCCACAAAATTTACTGGCCATTGAAATAGAATTGTGAAGCTGTGGCTTGCCCAAGGGATTCTATAACACCCTGTATTTTTTAGTACTCAGGTGTTGCCATTTAAATCAAATTTAGCATGAGCCTGTATGTAAGCACATGTAGCTCACCTTACACACCATCATTCAATGATTCACGAACCGTTCCTTGTAACCATTTGAGCTAGGAGACGACGACCCACAACGTATGCGTAGGGTCTAAAGTCAACACATTTTGAATTAACCTTTGATTTCTCATAGGAGGGATTTCGTCATGAATGATCATCCGACCTACGGTCTAAGCTGGCAGTTGTGGTTGCGATATCATACTTACACACTTCAAAAATCACCTGATCGCAAACCTAGATCAAACCTCGACTTTTGTCCTAAGCTAATGTGTATGACCGTTCGACCCAACAGTAGGTTGGACAATTCATTTAATCGACCACAAGATCAATCCATATGAAGTAATCTTCATTGTGACCATGGAATAAGACCATTCATGCGATCTACCTCAAAACCAGCCTATAAATTCGATCATGAATCAATCTTGACACTTTTCATCCAGGGTTCAGGTTATCCATCCGTTATTCTTCAAGGTGAACCATCATATCGTTAGAGAAAACTATTGCTAGGATTTTGATTTCCTTAATAAACAAATCAGACCATTCACTATCAACATCAGACCCCATATCATCAACTCACCATTCATCTAGTCCATCATCTTGTTCACACATTAACCCATAACTAGGCTACACAAATTCGACCATTAGACAGAAAATATATAGTTGTATCTACTCCAGATAGTCTTCACAATGTTTAAGACCATATAGTAATGATTTTTGTAATGATCTAACCATTGGAGCACAAAGTTGATTGTTGGATTGATCGAGGCCATCAACTAAACACTAAAGTCGTTGTTGTGTGGCCCACATAAATGAATTAGAAAAAAGTAGAGGAAATTGTACAAAATAATAATGATAATAATAATAGCAATAATAAGGTTATTAAACATGTGATAATAATGTTATTTAATATTATAAATGTGTACGGAGTCATATGACCCCAAATCTAGCCATTGATTTTGTAACTGTAAGACCCGTGTCCTAGTCCGTACCGTTCCATTGGCCTCCGCAATCCTTTTGGTTGAAATTCAGTAATCCTCGACCCATTTTTGATGTTTGTACACGATCCTAAGCTGAGACCTGTATACCAAAGTCGGCTAAAATTGAAACATATACCTTAGCGACCGCGCCGTCGCCGCGGTTCTAACACTGCGACTCGCGCACCGACCCGATACCCAGGGTAGAAGATGTAGGCCCGCGTTCAATTCGAAGAAAACACCGCACGTTGTGAACTTCGAGAGAATCTCTACGAAATGTCTCATCAATCAATCAATCACTCATGTCAAGTGCAAGTCAAGTCACTCCATACCCAAGTACAACAACCCATACCTATCCTTACCCTTTTCTTACACAAACTACCCAAAGTCAACTCTTACATCCCCTCACCCATCACTTTCTTACAAGCCATCACTCAACCCATCACTCCATCACCTTTCATCTATCACTTCCCTCTCTCTCTCATTCACTCTCAAACACTCTCCTAAGTTCCATACGTCCAAGCCTTCCCAAGCATTCCAAGAGCAACAAGAGTGGCCCACTTTCTCCACCCTCTCATCTCTCATCCACACCATCAAAATCCCATCAACCACCATCAAAAGTGAAGGCAAGGAGCATAAAAGGCTAAGGGAGCAAGAATGAGGCCTAGAGTGGCCCACTTTCCCCACCCTCTCATCTCTCATCCACTTGATGTATGTGTTGTATCAATGGAGGGCCCATAGTGGTGGGGTCCGTCCTCTCCATCACCGTCTCTCTCTTGTTTTTTCTCTCTCTCTTTCTCTCTCTTTATCCTTCCCCTAAAATGAAGTGGGCCCCACCAATTCATGATAAATCTACTCCATCCATCAAATGGTGTGGCCCACCACATTTTAGATGAAATGATATGTAATATATATTATATTATATTAATATTATATATACACACACACACACACACACACACACACACACACACACATATATAGGTATATGGTGGGCCACGTACATGTGGGACCCACCATGATATTGTGATTATCCACACGGTCCAGCATCCAGGGACGCTGGACGCATAATATGGAATGCCAGTACCGGCTTGGGTGTGCACTGGCGGATAACAAAATAAAATAAAATATTATTTATATTAGTATTTGGGGTGGACCACCCATGTAAGCCCCACCTTGATGTATGGGGCTGATCCACGCCATCCATCCCATTCCTCAGCTCATTTTAAGCGTTGAGCCAAAGAATAAAGCCAATTTGATTATTTGGCGGGCCATAGTATAGAAAATAGTGGTTCTTACCATTAAAATGCACTTTGAAGTCTTCTATACACCAAAATACCTTGGATATTGAGCTCATTTTGCCTATAATGAGCCGCAGGATCCAATGACTGGAGTGGATCTGCCCGATGAGGGCCCCACCTAAGAGATTTTTCAGAAAAATATATTTTTTTTTAAAAAATAAATTATTACAGCAATAGCAGCAGATGCTGCTGCCGCTGACAGCCCAAGGACGCTGCTGGTGTCCTGCTGTGTGGGCGTTGGAGGCAGGGACCGTGGATCCCAGCCGTGGGCCCCACCATGTTGTGTATTAAACATCAACACCATCCATTAGATGGGTCCCGTTTGCATATGGGACACCCCCAAAAATAAGTTGTATACGTAACTCATGTGGCCCTCACGGTTGGAAATAGTGGTGATTGAGCGTCTGCCGTTGGAACCCTTTTTGGGTGTCCCAGAAGTGTGGATCATTATGAAATTTATTTTCCCTCTTTATCTGGGTCTGCGTGACCTTATTTTCGGTCTGGATGGCAGTTGAACATCATGCTGGCCCACGTGGGACCCTATGATTTATGGGTCTTACCCACACTGTCCATCCATTCATCTGGCGAGCTCATATTCGAGCCACATGCGGAGCTCACCGTGATGCATGCTCACACCCACACCGTCCATCTACCTAGTGGGACCCACCCTCGCTGGACGGCCAGCTGTCTCAAGTGGGGTTCACACATGTGGACCACACGTGATGTATGGGTCTTATCCACACTGTCTATAGGCTAGGACAGTGGGCCCCTAGGATGCATGCATTCTATATCCAAACCGTCCATCTATTTAGCGATTTTATCTCAGGGGCTGAGACCAAAAAAATAAATAAATAATAATAATAATAATAAATATATAATAAAGTAGATCCAATATCAAGTGGACCATACTGCAGAAAACGGTGAAATGAAAGCCACCATTGAAATCCCTTTGGGCAAAGAAGTTATGAATCAATATAATATTTGTTTCCCTTTATATCCAGGTCTTTGTGACCATATGAACAGTATGGATGGAAATTAGATGATATGGTGGGCCTTCTAAATTTTTTAAACCATGGAAATCATTATCACCACTATTAGATGTGGTATGGCCCAGTTGATCTTTTGATATGATTCATTTGTTTATGATACTCTATATTGATCTCTAAAAGTAGGTAAATTGTGTTGTACTCGGCCCATTGACTCGGCCCATTTGACTCGGCCCATTCGACTTGGCCCAGTTGATTCGGCCCATTGTTTCGACCCATTTAATTAGGCCCGATGTGATATATGAGGCCGATGTTGAGGCCCACTTTGGTATATATAAGGTCTATATGATTAAGCCCATTAATACACATAAAGCTCATGTGATTGGGCTCATCTTAATGCATTTTAAGACCCATGGGTGATGGCCCATTGCAAAGTACCTAAGGCCCATTGGCGAGGCTCATTGAGGTGGCCCACTTGATGAATATAAGGCCCATGAGATACGGCCCATTTGATGTATTTGAGGCCCAATGAGATGTACCTAAGGCACATTGCAATGTGTGATTCCACCATGATTTATTTAACGATATTTAAGGCGAGTCGAGCGCTGAGAGCAATGATGGTTAGATGCCCATATTGTCAGGATGATGTCGGTTAAATGTCCGCATTGTCACTCTCCCTGAGGCCCATTGGTAGGCCCATACTTGTAGCGAGTAGGCCGTTTAGGTCCATCTTTGTTATACACAAAGCCTATCTTTATATACATATTTAGTGTAGATCCATGATTCATGATCATATGCATCATATGTATGATTGATATGTGGGGTGATTGATCATAGCATATGCCTTTTTCGGAATGTTTATGGGCTCCCTGATAGGCGAATTTGCCCTACATGAGTGCATGGTATACATAAGACTGTTGCATGACTGGTAGTGTGACTCATGCACTTGTATTTGTATGATTGTGATTATTGTATGCCCTAATGATATCAGGGCCATAGCCTCCACAGACGCATCGTGGGTGGTTGGATTGGATACCAAAAATGTTTAGTTCTAGCATACGGGCATCATAGATGTCCCTGGGTGAAAATTTCTAAACCCGATGGTACTAAAGGATGACTCCAACGTCGAGACCGATTGAATACACGAGCGCACGAGAGCCGTATACCAGTAAGCCGCATCTCCCACTGTGTCATGGTCGGTTGAAAAGGGGTGTGACCTTACTCACCTGAGTGAGGGGGAAATTTCTAGGTTGAGTTTGACCAGCTTGAGGAATCGGTCCGCTATCGACGAGTCGGGCCCAATATTGGCAGGTGGATAGTGAGGTCTCTTCTATCATCCCAGTTGTGCATCCTGATAGGGACGACAAACTGGCGTACAGTGTACTTGATCCCGATGATTATCCAGACTGAGAATTATACTGACTTGATGCTCTAGTGAGGAGCTGCATTGATATGTGGATGAGGATTGACATGCTTGACTTGCATTCTGCATCGCATGGCCTGGATATGGCCGATCGCATTCATATCTTGCACCGCATAGCTTTGGTATGGCTGATTGTATTCATGTATTCATCAACATGATTTTGCATTACTCTGACCTTGCATTCTAAGCACGCTTATATTGCGCATACACTTACACCACCTCTAAGCTTTCTATAAGCTTATGCACGATTGATGTGTGTAGGTGACGCCAGGACGCAGCCTTAGTCTTGCCACCATTGGAGCCTGCAGTCGAGCTTCTGGAGTTTTTGTTATTGTCACTATCTTGTATTTTCCTTTCCTACTCATTGTACCTAAAGTTTTTTTTATCATAGTGAATTTTATGATGGTGTTCTTGTGGTTATTGTTCGTAAGTTATTCTTATGTTATGCTCACTACAAATCAAATGGATATTAGATATCCTCCTTATAGCATTCCAGGATCAAAATCTGGTATATGGGTGTCGGGAGCTGAGAATGGGGTACTACGGAGGCTGTCGGTGCCAGATTCGGCGATCGAAGATTTTTTGAGCCCGGTTTCTGAGTTTGGGGTGTGACAGTAACACCCTGAATTTTTTTTCCAACTTGGAAATAGACGTCCATAGGCAATGGGTCGATCATAACACCTTGGTAACTTCTCATAACTCAATCCCAGAGCCAAAAATCCCTTTTAAACCCATTTTCTTTGAAATCTCATCTTTCGCCACCTCATTCTTCAAAATTTTCTAAGTCCTTTCATATTAAACATTAGTCCTCAAGGTTAAGTGATGGAGAACAATACTTAAACTCAAATCTACTACAATTAGTAAATTTAGATATAAAATGATTTTTTTTTTGCCATTAACCTTATGGAATCTAACAAAATAAATAAGTTAGTTGGATGGATCACCTTCTCCTACCCCAAAATCATATATTGCACGTCAAATAAATCGTTCCAATTTACAAATGAGACCCGATAATGCCTCGACGGACTCGGGGGCCCAAACGACACAATTCGAGGGGACCTGAGGTGGGTCCCACATGTATCCGGCACCCCGAGGGGATGGTGGGGAGGACATCACCCCAGAGTCTAGTGACCGGCGAGGCCTCGTCCGTACAGCGGGCCCGGTTGGGCCGTATTGGGCCGGGCGGTCCATTTTTTACAAATTTCTGTAATTTGTGTCTAACTTTGAAAAATCATATCTCCCTCGTTAAAACTCTGATTTAAGTGATTCAAAATCAATATTAAATATAAATGAGTCTAATTTTATATAAAAATAAGGCAAAAATATAATAAAATAATTAATATAGTTAAAAATGGGTCGTAGTGACAACTATCTGAAAAATATAGTTTGGACAGCTGCTGCTTCTGGAATTTTTAAAATTTTTCTACAACATGAAATCTCATAAAATTTGGTGAAGATGAAGTAAAATTGATTATGAACTATTAAAAAAAATAATTAAAATAATATACTAATTAAAAATGCCAGAAAGGGGCGTAGAACTTTCCTAGGACCTTATTCTGACGTAATTAGGGCAGAATTTGGTTAAGTACTGGACTAAACAATCGATGGATTTAGCTTGAACCACTTTAAATATGATCTGTAAGACTCAAAATGAGTAGAACTGGTAATGTTACATTAATTAAAAGCCTAGGATCAATCTCAAAAACCAGTTGTTCTCAGGAGCATCCTGAAACTCTATATCGGACCTGGACCGCACGTCGAAAGTTTAATTACCCTGAAACTTTATGGTTATGAACGCCTTGTTGGACTTAACAAGCACCTTGGAAATCAAGTCCAGATAGTATTCCAAAACTATTTTCTTGAGCCCAGAGTGAAGTGTGTGAGAAATGTGAGTATCTTTAGGAAATGAACTGAAACTTAAGTGAATTGAGTCGGTTCACTTGCAGGACGAATCTAAGGATTCCGACCATTAGAATCTGATCGAATTACACCCTCAGATCAGGAAAATTTTTTAACACAGGTCAGTGCACTTGTGGCCCTGATCGAGTACCGATGATCGTTGAACTGAAACAAGTCCCCCGCGCCCGATCCACTGACCCAATCAGACTGAAAACTTAGCCTAACCTAGATCCATGGTCAAGGAGCTTAAGTTCGACCGCACACAGAAAAGGGGCCTCCAGAATAGCTCCGTTGGACCGAAACGGCTCGTATTTGGCTAAAACTTAAGTATACCTTGGCCCTAGGGCCATTCCCATCAGTTCTGGGCTTATATAAGGGTCTTAAACCCTCACTCTCTCATCCCATACGAATTTAGGAAACCCTAGGAGAGAGAGTAGAGAAAAGAGAAGGAAAGAGAGAGAAAGTGATGGAGTGAACTGGTGTTTGTACTTAGGATTCAATTCCACCTCTCCACACATCTAACTACCACCTCTGTGTCGCAAATCCGACGATTCCAACTTCATACTTGGGTAAGAAATCCTAAACCTAACCTGTTTTAAGGTTTCCAACTAGTGTAGTAGATGAATTAGCTAATCTATTCCCTATTATAGGTTATTGTGGTGCCGTAGACAAAGACTTAGTGTCTAAACTGAGTTCGTTACGGGCGTACCAATGAAAGGTGCGGACTATAAATGTTTAGGTTATGGTTTTCAAGGCTTTCAATGTCAGTTAATAATTTATGACTGACTTGATTGCTGTCACATGTGCTTAGATGCAATGATTTTCGTGTATTACATATATATGTGAACTATGTTGAAAATAATGCATTTCATGTGTTTGTTGAAATGCCTGAATGAATATGGATTCATGATTTGTGCTTACCATGAGTATTAAATTGTGCATATAGGTTTGTTGTCTGTATGGTAACTCCTTGTGAAAGGATTACTATAATATATGTTATAACTAACATGTTACATGTATGTTGTAATTTATAGTCTAAGTTTTTGATAAAATGACTGAATGAGAAAATGCTTGTTGAAATGTATGTTAATGAGGGTATTGAGATAGGGTTCTCAAATCCCTTATCTATAGTTACCGTTTCCTTCATGTAGTCTATCTTACTACTATGTGCTTCATGTATGGGATGTCTATGTATGATAACATGTACAGTATGAGTTTGTTAGAATGCTCAATGCAATTTATTCTTAAAACTAGTTGTCACATGCTGCTTAACTATCGTATAGGAATGCCTACTATGTTTGGATATGATTGGGGCTACGATGTAGTCCAGGCAATCAGAAATGATTCTCTAATTAGTGGTCAAGGTCGTTTCGCCACATAAGACACTTTATATGAATCCGAGTTGTACGATGATTATCGACAGTGGTACCTTGTCGGCTACTTCAGCGTACGCTCATCCCAGTTAAGCTTATCAAGTAACCCAATTGGCCCAATGTATGTTCACCATGAATGGACGCTACTGCTTGAATCTAAGGTACCAAACTCACCAGTGAAAACTCATTTAACCTTGGTACCTTGATCCGCTAAGACTCATGAGCCGAGCATGGTAGTATGAGTCACCGTGGTCAAGCTGTCGGCCTACACTGGGGCGACGAGCCTCCCCGTAGTGACCAGTGAGCAACCAAAGCTCGTGAGCTGAATACGGTGGTATGAGACACTGTATTCGAGCTGTCGGCCTACACTGATAAGGTGATGAGCCCTTTGTAGTGACCTCGAGCATACTCTAAGACTGCGCTGAGGCGACGAGCCTTTCCATAGCAGCTAGAGTATAAAATAGGCCTACACTGATCAGGAGAGGAGCCCTTTGTAGTGACCTAGAACCACATCATCGTATGAGATTTACTAAGACTGACGACCCTAGAATGGATCATTGTTTGGGAATTGATATAAGGGAGGTACCTTAGTTTCTCAATCCTGCTGTACGAAAAGGACTAATAAGAACTTGGTAATCACGTTCATGCACCTCATTACATGTGTCATTTGGCATTGGGCAGAGCACTGAGGAAGTGACTGACATGCCGCGACCATGAGATGAAGATCACAGAGGGAGTGTAGGCAAGGGCATGCATCATTACTACATACCATTCTTGCATTAATCAGAGTACTTAGGGATGTTTGATTGTATTACTTTATCATTACTACTTAATTGAATTGATAACATGTTAACCTTTGTTTTATAGCTCCACTAAGTTGATCACTCACTCTCATGTTACGGGACAGTGTTTTAAACACTAACCAAACTCTGTCTTAGCTACAGGTGATGGTGATGCCTGCGAGATAGTGCCAGACTTTAAGGATGACGAGGAGGCATTCTCCTACATGCAGTATTCAGGCGGGTTCATGTGAGCCGTGTCCTGATCAACGGGGATTTCTGGGATGCTGATTAAATATCATTATACTTGTTATTTTACACTTTTGAAATGCCCATGTATATTCATTTTGTTCATTTTTTGAGTATACATGTATTTGACCTGGTAACATGTTCACACTCTAGAGACTTACAATAGTTTATATATTTTATATATTTATCACAATCTTCCGCTTACGAAATTTAACTGTCTCTGGAGTATGATATGTTGTTTTGGTAAAATCTCACTCATGTTTAATGCACTAATATGAACAACATTCAATCATCATTATCTATGTTGCCTAAGTGATACATTGGAACTCGGGAGTGGAGTTTATGTTCCACCCCAATTTTCAGGGCGTTACAAATTTCTTTTAGCTAAGTGGTCCCAAGGACCCTTTTCAATTGTTGATATTCAATTTCAAAGTGATCTGACCAATAGACTAACTATAATATGCAATTAGAGCTAAAAATTAGTGAATATTGGAAGTATGGCCCACTCAGGCATTAAACCTGCCTGATCTTTGATCAAGGACCATGCTTGGGGCCTTCAAAGTGGGATGGATGGAGTAGATTTCTCAAATCCATCATGGTGGACCCCACACATGCATGTATGTGCGCCAGTGGTGTGCACTCGTAGTGCACTGAGCTGTGAAGCTCGATCAGATTGCCCTGACACGAGAATTCCTCAAAAAGGAGAGATTTCTCTCTCTTTGCTTCCACTAGCGGATAGACGTCTATTTGGAACATCCATGGTCCACCATGATCATCCAGCTGGGAGATCTGAATCATCCATTTCTTGCGCAACAAAGTCCTGACCAAAACCCAACCTCTCCCACACGCAGAAACACATGTGCATGCACACCATCTTTGACCCAAGCAAGACCTACAAACACATCGGTGTCTAGAAATGAAAACTGTCTCCGTGTGACAGGCTGGTGATCTGCATGGGGGGGGGGGGGGGGGGGGGGGGGGGGGCGTCTGGAACGATCTAGAATGCCTATGTAGATGAGATCTCGTCTGTCCGATTACTCAGGGTTTTCCTAGCAAAACCACGTCCGGTTTTGGCTCTTACCACCGGATTTGGAGACGGTTTTAACTGGATCAAATCTAGACCATGTATCATCGATCTAATGGCTCTAGGAGATCCGAGACTTACAGAAAAGGGAGGAAAATACCTAAACATAAGGCCATGACTCCACTCCTTGCAACTGCTTGAGGAAACCCACCGAAACCTGTAACGTCCAAACCCACCGCCCTAACCCCATCGAAGCTTTGTTCTCCGACCTCTACTAGCTCCAGTGAGGGTATACGAGTCATCTGATGGCTTCAAGATGAAGAGAAAAACTTTTGTTTGAGATTCACTATTAATGGACATCACCATCTTCGTCAAGAAGAGACTGTTGCTAAACTTAGTTATAACCGGTCCCATTGCTGGACGTCTATGGAGAAGAGAGGGAAAGAAGAAAAGAAAGAAATGAAGGAGAGGAGAAAATAAAGAAGAGAGAAAGAAATAGAGAGAGGTTATTGTTGGTGTGTGTGCGCACCAGCTTGACTGGTCGAGTCACGATCTGAGTCGGGTTTGGTTTAGAACCATACTGAATTTCTAGCAATGGGGGAAAAAAAGAAAGAAGAAAAGCGAGTGTGAGAGGATGAGAGGTGGAGAAGAAGAAAATTAGTAGATAGAAGGGGTGCAGGTGGTGTGGTTACATTGTGCAGCCACAACTCAAACCGAGCTGAGTTGGGCCGAGTCAGGCCAAGCTCGATACTCAATTACTGAATGATTCCGGTGGGTAGGAAATAGAAGAGAGAAGAAAGAAAGAGAGTGGTAGAAGGAGGAGGAAAGAAAAACAGTAAGAGAGTGGAGAGGACGGGTGCGTTGCTCGAATCGAGTCGTTAACTTGTTGGTTCGACCCAGTCGGGTTGTAGGCCTGGTTTGGTCTAGCAAGCCAGCTGGTGTATGATTTGAGTGAAGAAGAAGTTGAGAGAAAGGAGAGAGAAAAGAAGAAGAAGAGAGAGACAAATGATCGTGAGTCGAATTGACCTAACCGAGTCGACTAAGGTGAGTCCACGTCTTTCTTCCAAATTGAAATTCTTTCAATTACGATTATCATTGTTGCCATCTCTATTATTATTATTAGGATTTTGAATATTAGGAATGGGTAACAGTTAATAAATTATCTATGTTAATATTAGTATTACATATAAAATAAAATTATCATTATCAACAATTAGTATTCTATTTTTGTCTTCATTAGACATTATCATTGATATTAGAGCACACAATGAATCCTCGTCACAATGATTATTAGTACCGCGTTGGCTAATATTAAGTATATTCATAATATTAACGGTTGTTTTGAGATTATTAGTATTACTAGCATTACGATCGAATGTACATCAATGAATGCTAAAATCCTAAATCTAAACATAGAACTAAACCCTAGGATGAAGCCCTAAACTCTACATTAAAACCCTAAAAATCTAGCCTAGACCTAAACTCTAGGATAAAATCTTAGACCCAGGTAATCTAAACCCTAGGTCAATACTTTAAACATAGATGATGTGTTGGGTTTAGATCTATGTGTAGAATTTAATGCCAGTATATTTATATTGAACCTATGAACTATCATTATTAACATATTAGATAATGTAAATTATAACACTAACGCTAATAGTATTCTTATAATTATTAAGATTTAATTTTAACTAATACACCAAATAGAGTTCAAATCCTATAATCTAAGTTTAAGACTAAACCCTAGGATAAAAATCCTAATTTCACATAAAAACCCTAAGAATAAGTAATCTAAACTTGTAACGTCTTGGAAAAATCCATACAAGGGCCCGAGTA
Source organism: Magnolia kwangsiensis (assembly GCA_037074715.1). Lineage (NCBI taxonomy): Eukaryota > Viridiplantae > Streptophyta > Magnoliopsida > Magnoliales > Magnoliaceae > Magnolia > Magnolia kwangsiensis. The sequence goes on from CM073585.1 coordinate 59,916,214, forward strand.
CCACCTCAGGCAGAACCACCTAAGGACCATGTCCTGTTGTAACTAAGATGAGAATTAATTAAGTACTAAACTAAATAATCAGTGGATTTAGCTCGGGCCACCATTTTCACAAATGAGAAGGCCTAAAACCATTAATACCACTAACTCAACGTCACTTAAAGACCTAGGAGAAATCCCAAGAGCCTGTCGCTCTCGGGAATACATTGAAACCCCTTATCGGACCTAGACTGCACGTCAAGAGTCCGATGACCATGAAACTATAGGATTATGTTCGTCATACTAGGCTTGACAACCATCGTAGGAATCGAGCCCGGTTGGTGTCCAGAAACATACAACTTGAACCCTGAGTGAAGTATGAGAAATATGAATATCTTTAGAGAATGAAATGAAACTTAAGTGAATTGGGCCATTCACTCTCACACGAAATTGAGGATTTTGGATTGTCAGTTTCTGAACAAACTTCATCCATGGAAAAAGGAAATTTCCCTACACATATCTGTATAACTATGGCCCCGATCGAGTAAATATGATTGTTGATCTGACACGGGTCATCTACGGTCGATCGGCCTATCCGATCGCATTGAAATCACATCCTCGCATAGATCCACTATCTGAGAACTTACCTTATGATGTAGGTGAGTAGCGGGCCTCCCCATGAGCCCTATTTGTCAAAAATAACTGCCCAAAGGGTATAACCCATGTATATAGTGACCCTAGGGCCATTTGCATCACTTCTAAGCTTATAAATATCCCTTATATCACCCCACCTCTCTCATTTATGAATTTCTCTAAAACCCTAAGGGAGAGAGAGAGAAAAGAAGAGAAAAGGGGAAAGAGAGAAGAAGGATCTTAGGGGGTTGTTGGAGGAATCCTCTCCCACGATTCCACGCACTGAATCACCTCCCCATTTTACTACAAAACCTGTTTCAATTATGATTTTGGGTAAGAAAACCTAACCCTAATATCGTTGTAAAGATCCAGATTGATTAATCAGCAAACTAGCTAACTTATTTCTTTATTTAGGTGCCCGATGTTTCATTTTTGGGAACGTAGTATTCGAACTGAGTCCGAATCGAGTATTTCGGTGAAAGGTGTGGACTATAAATGCTTAGGTTATGATTATCAATGCTTTCAATGTCAGCTAATGATTCATGTCTGGCTTGATTGCTTTCATATTATCTTAGATATGCCGTTTTCGGTATATTATACATTTATGAACTATGTTGAACAAAGATGCATCCCATGTGTTTATTAAAATGTTTGAATGAACATGTAAATATGATTTGTGCTTATCATGACCACTGATCTAAGATTCATCATTGTCATATGTATGCTGACTTCCCTATGTAAGGAATTGCTAAAATATATGGTATAACTAACCTAGTCTATGTATTTGGTGAAGTGTAGCCTAAATGTTTAATAAATTGTTTGAATGAGAAATTTTTGATGATTTGTATTTATTAAGAGTATTAAAATAGGATTATTAATTACCTTATTCATATCTATAATTTCTTTCATGTAATCTTATTTACCTCTATGCAATTTATGGATAAAATGCAAGTCTTAGGTAATATGTTCAATGTGTTTGATGAAATGCTCAAATGAGGAATTTACTTGGATTGTTTGTTAAATGCTATAATAATTATCACATGTGTTTACCTATTGCATCTAAATAAGATTGGAGTTACAGTGTAGCCTAGGCAATCGGTAACCGTCCTTATTCGGGTGGCTGAATTAGTCTCGCCACATTGGGTAAACTCGACGAATCCAGGTTGCAACGATTGTCGACAGTGGTTAGGCCACGAGGGGTGCTTATGCGCTTCATGTTGATTAAGTCAGCGTGTGCCCATGCCAATCGAACTTACCTAATGAACCGATTGGCCTATTGTGTGTTTACCATGTATGGACACCACTACTTGAATCTAAGATACCCCTCACCAATGTAAAGGCCCACTTTAACCATGGTACTACGATCCGTTAAGACTCATGAGCCAGCATGGTGGTATGGGACACCGTGTTCGAGCGGTCGGCCTAAATTAGGGTGACAAGCCTCCCCGTAGTGATCAGTGAGCAACAAGACTCTTGAGCCAGGCATGGTGGTATAAGATACCGTATTCATGCTATCAGCCTGCGCTGAGGTGACGAGCCTCCCGTAGTGACCGCGAGTATAAACTTTTGAGTTTGCTTATCAACTGCTTTTCATTAGGAGTGATGCCTTACAACTTGCCTATCATATATGTTTGACTAGGAGTGACGAACCCAGATGGATCCTTTGGTTCGGGTCAATGATATAAAAGGGAAGTATCCTAGCTTCCCAAATTTGTTGTATGAATAAGCTTAATTAAGTACTCGGCTAACACGACCATGCATCGCATTGTATTAGTTAGGATGTGCTTTAAAGGCGATGAAGTTGCACAGGAGGTAGTGTTGTCATATGTGAAATAGGTTTTCGGAGTCGCTTTTGAGGGAGTTTTAATGTGAGGGCATACATCATTACTTGCACTTCATTCCCGCATTAACAAGAGTAGTTAAGAAGTGATTGTTATGTTACTTTATCATTACTGCTTGATTAACTTGATAACATGTTACCCTTTGTCTTATAGTACCACTGAGTTGATTACTCACTCCCACTCTGGGACGGTGTTTTAAAATACTAACCAGTCTCTGGTTTAGATGCATGTATTGATGAAGTCTATGCAATGGAGGACTTTATGGATGAAGAGGAGGAGTTCTCCTATTTTAAGCTTTCGGGCGGGTCTATGTAGACCTCGTGCTGATACGCAGGGAACATTGGGATATTTGGCTTAGATGGACATCTTACATTTCCACATTTTGTACATTTTGAAACAATACACGGTTACATACTCAGACTCTGGAGGTTGAGAAACACTTACCCACTTAAATATATATGCTTCAGACTTCTGCTTGCTTGGTTTAATTATATCCAGAGTATGATATGTTATTTTAGTATAATCTCACTCATGTTTAACTCATTAATATGGATGAAATCTGAATATCATTATCCATATTGCATAAGTGTTGTACTGAATCTCTGGAGTATAGCTTTGCTCAACCCTCAAAATTCAGGGCTTTACAAAACCCTAAGTTAATCTCAACCATAAATAGTATGTAGAACTTGATCTAACCATACAGTTTCATAATTTATGATAAGACCTGACTCTAAGGGTGCACGTACCTCCTAATAACACTAGTAGGTGATCCTACACGTCAGTTGATGATTCTTCCCCTTAAGCTTTCCATTTTTTCATTAGCTTAAGTGATAGTTTCATTTCAATTTTGATTAATAATTGATATATTCATGTTATAATCATATGCATTAATTGTTGGAATTGAATTACTATATTACATGCTTATTATTAATGATGCATATTTATTTCATGTTCATGGATTATTTGTGGATTTTTTATTGAACTTAAACTGGTACATTCATGGGAAACCCCCACCTATAAATGTACACTCACACTTGGGATGTAACTTGACTGATAGTGTTTATATTGGACTTTCAATCTAGTGGTTACTTGAATGATGGGTTAAACTGAATATTGATGTGGGCCTACCATCCATGGGTTGCTGGGTCTATGTGGTTTTTAAGGATGTTCTTTTATCGCATATTTTTTATATGTACTCCATACGACTTAGTTTTGATATTTGCCCTATGTGGCTTTATTTCTGTATTTGCCCTATATGGGTTCGATGTTTTATTTTTTGTAACCATGCGATGGTAAGCCCTATATACTGAAATATGATTGACCACTAGTTGATAGGTTTCCATTAAATATCCTAAGGTGGTAGTCTCATGAGCCAAGGATGGTGCTATGGGACCTATCCCTGAGCTGTCGGCCTACGCTAGTGACAAGACCCCGTAATGTCCTTGAGCTTATTTAAATTGGATGATTATAACTGGACTAAAAATGGTTTGGCTAATCATGCATACATGGCACAGACCAACATCTATCGCTATCATATGTAATGTATGCACTCTGTCCGACTGTATGAGCATTCCTAGGTCAATGATTGTATGGGTGACGAGCCCACTGCATCATGTATTATTTTGTATGTCTTGTTATGTTTTTATGACTATACTTACCTAATGCGAAGGTGTGTAATTGTAACGCCCGTGAAAAATCCGTACTTGGGCACGAGTACCAACTCGACCCGAAATCGCGTAGAAATAATTTCCATGGAAATTAAACGTAAGTTAGCTAGCGCAACGCTAGAGTAGCTGGAAAATAGTCCCTGATCACTTTAAATACGTTCTGCAAGACCCAAATCGAGTAGAACAAACAACTCTACAATACTCTATAACCTCGGATCAAACTCTAAGCAGGTTTGTTCTCTGGACCATATTGAAATTTTGTATTGGATTTAGACCGCGCGTCGAAGGTCCGATACCTCCTATCTTAGACCGTTAGAACCGCCCAGCTGGACTTGACAATCATCTCGAAAATCAAGTCAAACCGATAATCACAGACTATTTCGTTGAACCCGGACTGAAGTGACCGCGAATAGGGACGAATTTGGAATTTCAAATTCAAATCTGGCACACGACTTGATGCGTCAGTATTGAGCGTTCTGACCGTCAGAATTCATCCAGATTACACCCTCGGATCAGGAAAAATTTCTATTTATTATCATGAGACTTTCAGCCCTGATCTATGTGCGGTGACCGCTGAACTGAAACTGGTCCGCCACGTGCGATCTGCGAACCCTGCCAGACTGAAAACTTAATACGAGGTACATCTGGTACACATGAGCTTAAGTCTGATTGCAATCGACCAGGGGACCACCAGAAAGCCATTTTTGGACCGAAACAGCCCCGAAATGGATAGGCATCAAGTAAACTTCGTCCCGGAGCCTATTTCCGGCAATTTCAAGCTTATAAAAGGGGTTGAAACCCTCATTTCTTCCTTCCATCCGAAAATCACCAAACCCTAGAAAAAGGAGAGAGAGTTTGAGAGAAAGAGAAGAAGGGATTTTTCCCGCTTCCGAGCCCTGACAGTTGCTGCTTCAGCACTTCCTTCCAATCACCTGGCTGGTGATTTCTCCACCTTTTCAGGTATAAAATAACCCCAAAAACTTACTGATTTAGGGTTTGCTTAGATGCACAACATGTTAGCTAACGTATTCCATAAATCAGGCTCTCCTACTGCCGTAGACGAAGCGTACAAGCTCCGTTCAAAATCCTGCGACCGTAAGAGACTAGGTGAGGATTTTAGACGCTTTGATTAACGGTTTACAACGCTTTCAATGTCGTTTAATAGTAGATTATCGACGGCATCGCCGTTTGACATGTACAACATGCTCTCCGTTTCCTGTTTCGTAAATTAACGAAGAATATGAGATTTAGGGCATTTTAGTCATTTGTAGGAAGTACGGTCTACATGCATATTTTGCTGACGTGATTGACATGGTTTGTCGCCGCATTAGTGAGTTAGGAATGCTTGCATAATCAGTTTGGCGAAGAGATTCGCCAAGTTGCGCACTTTGGGTCGACATACTATATGTGGACTTAAGTGTGTAGTGTATGTGTTTGTATAAATGCTTGTATTAGTATGTATTGTATTGAATGATGTTATGTAGTAGTTTGAGATTGATTTCATGATTAAAATGCTGACCTAAATGATTTTCTACATGCTTACCTTATGCATGATTGCACTACATGCATAGAAAGTATGCCTTGAAGATTTGCTTAAGTTGAATATGCATAGAAAGTATGCCTTGAAGATTTGCTTAAGTTGAATGTTATAACATGTGCTAACATGATCACATGCTGTATTTCAATTCCAATACCTTTGTATATAGTGTTAATGTAATTCCATAGATGTGTGGGACTTGACTTAGTCCAGGCAGTCGATAACCGAGCGAATTCGTGGCTGACTGGTCATAGCCACGAACGACGCGTCGATAAACGTGATTCGTGTTGAGAGTTGACGGCAGTGGTTAGGCCACGCGAAGTGTTTTACGCACTTCATGTTGTTCAACTCGAGATGCGATCGCGCTAGTCGAGCCCGTCAAGTAACCCGACTGGCCGATGTTTGTTCACCTTGTATGTATCATAACTGCTTGAACCTAGGGTACTGAACTTACCATTGTAAACCCTATTAACCGTGGTACCTTGATCCACGAAGACTCATGAGCCGGGCATGGTGGTATGGGACACCGTGGTCGAGCTGTCGGCTTACGCTGGGGCCACAAACCTCCCCGTAGTGACCAGTGAGCACCTAAACTCGTGAGCAGATTATGGTGGTATGGGACACTATATTCTAGCTGTCGGCCTACACTGATCAGGCGACGAGCCCTTTGTAGTGACCGCGAGCGTATTCTGAGTCCACGGGAGGCGACGACCCTTCCGTTGCAGTAGAGTACGGTAGGCCTGTATTGATAAGGTGATGGGAGAGCGGTGCAACGAGTGCGAGCAACAGCCCTGGCAGCCCTTGCAGTGACCTACGAAATATACATCGTATGAGATTACTAGGAGTGACGACCCTAGACAGGATCCGTGTTGGGATTGATACAAGGGAAGTACCTTAGTTTCCCAATCCTGCTGTTTGAATGGACTAATAACAACTTGGAAATCATATCACCATAGCATTGCATGTGCCTGGAAGATGTGGAGCACTCTAGGGAGTGTGGCATGCCGCGGTCGTAAGATGTTGCCGCATGAGGGTGATCTTCGGTGAGGGCATACATCACGTCATATCATCTTGCATTAACAACAGTGTTAGGATTGTCTGATTTACTGCTTTACTATTATCGCGTGATTGAATTGTGAACATGTTAATCTTTGCTCTATGATTCCACTGAGTTGATCACTCATTCCCACGTTACGGGATGGTGTTTGCAACACCCACCAGACCCTGTTGTAGCTGCAGGTGAGGACGAGATTCAGGAGGTGGAGCCAGAGATCGACGAGGACCAGGATGAGTTCTCGTATATGCAGTATCATGACGGCTTCCCGTAGGTGACCTGGATCGAGGGGGCATCAGTGGGACTTTCTTTTTGAACATTATTCTTTTCATATGTATATGTACATGAGACTCAGAGATGTAGTCATACTTTGGAGACAGATGAGATTACTTTGTTTTTTTTATACAGTGAAATATACATTGTTTAGTCTTCCGCTTGCTTTTATCACTGGATCTGAAGTATGAATTGCAGTTTTGGTATACTTTTACTCATGTGAATGCTTTAAATCAGACAACATTGAATCATAACCATTTTTGTTGCATAAGTGACGGTCTGGAACTCGGGAGTTGAGTTTATACACGACCCCCGATTTTCAGGGTGTTACAGTAATCTTGAGGGGAATTCACACTGAGTTGGTCACTCATCCATCAAATATATAACCGTACAGCTGGCACAGGTGACCCAGATGATATTCACGTTCTTATTGACGAGGAGCAGCTTATAATCGATAAGGGCGCATTATTGTATTTGCTAAGTATTGCTCCAGGATTTTACATTCCAAGATTGTTGTAATTTATTTTGTTTCACATGTAATATTATTTCATTTCATAATTGTTAATTTCAAAGACATTGGTTGTATAAGTCATTATGGGCAACCTCTTGTATATTTTATATGTAAATACAAACTTTTCTTTATGTTGATTTGTCCATCCTATACTCATCTGCTAACTTTGATAGTTGAAATATATATATATATATATATATATATATATATATATATATATATATATACTCGAATTTGACCATCCTTTAAGGTTAACACTCGGGTTTTTTGGGAAACAGGTCATATGCTCGGGTCTTGATAACACGGGGCGTTACAGATTCTTAGGCTGACTGAAGCTCTATTTTTTTTTTGCTATAAATAGGGCTCATTCTTTCTGTTTTAACATAAAAAATACAGGAAACAAAAATATTTTTTTTTCTTTTCAAGGTATTTGCATTATATTTCATATATTACATTTTAGCTCATTCAATTCTCTTCTTAAGCCTTGTTAAATTCAAATAAAGAGGCACATATTCAACTTAAGAATAGATAATAGAATCTGCAGCTTTTAGGATTTTTATTTTTGAAAAATTATTTATCCCTAGATCCTTCTTGGTTGTGCATATATTGAATTATCGTTATCTAAAAAAAGAAGGGATTGTTATTATTTCGACTAGAAACGAAATGCATTTGATTCAGGAGAATTTCTTATTTAACATCGATAGAGATAGAACAAAGAGAATATTCATCAATTTCATTTATTCTCAGTTCATTAACATCCTCTTAATCCTTTGATTCCAAGATAGAATCTCTTAATAAAGAGATTAATACATAGGTCAAATATAATAAAAATATAAATTTTGACAGCATTCCGGTACATTTTCATCAAATCTCCATGGAGGACGAGTTGTGCGGGTTTCCCCTTCTAGGATCCCTTAGAAATATCTGAAATAGGTTGATCATTTGTCAAAAATTTCAACATGAAGACTGCCCTCAAAGATAACTCATGCAACTCATATAGGAGTTGCGCGGATCCGCGCAACTTGCTACGAGTTGCGCAGCCCTCCTTCTTCCCTTCTCTCTACCCTCAATACCTGTTAAAGGGACTGATCTCCTAAACATCCAATCCATCAAATGAGGGGGTGAGGGGGTATTTATAAGCATTCACACATGTGATCCCTCGATTCTTGTGCCATGTGCCCCACCTTGCATCACCAGGTCCTCTTCCTTGATGGAACCTGTGTGCCCTAGTGAAACTCGATCGAATTGCACGGACTTACCTAACTCGGGTCCCACACAACTCAGGTCCTGTGCAACTTGGTCTCTCCTTTCATGCCTTTCTCTACATCTCTCTCCTTAATCATTTTTGGTGCCACAACAGATGCCCCCTTGATCCAAAATTTGATTTTTTCTAAATCAACTTGAAGGATTAAACTTTGTCATAGAGAATTTAATTTGCACAGCCCTGCGCAACTCTTCAGCAGTGCCTTGAGCCTATAAATACTAATCCACTTAACTATTCCTCACTTCAAAATTCAATCTTCCAACCAAGCCCACCTTGCGTGTGTAACTCATCCGCGCTACTCATTCGCCCTTGGTACGATGAATTTCTGTCTCAAAACTCTGCTAAAATTTCTTTAACTTTTCTTTTCCTTATCACCATGAATCCTTCAAAGGCTTCATCCTCAAGAAAAAGTTATTCTTCGGTTTCTTCCTCACGCGAACAATTCCCTCATCATATTTGGACTTGTGTGGAGATTAATGAAAAACTATTGGAATTCCACCACCCCTACTCAGATAAAATTATCTCTTATCCTATGAATCTTCAACGGCATTGGTCAATCCCTCATAGCAAACCTTCCGCCTACCAAAGCCGCCTTGTCTTCATAGATAATTGGATAATGAGAGAACCTCAAATCCTAGAAGGTTGGATAGAAGGAAAGGATTTGCATCAGAAAGCTGGCATGATATACAAAATGCGATTTCTACGCCCTTGCCATCAGCCTTTTCCAACTCATTTCTTTAAGATTGCTCGTCAATATTTCTCTATCAATCCTGTTCCCTGGAGGACAGATGACTTCATAGTCGAGGGTCTCCTATCTCCTTGAGATTTCTATAGTGCTTAATGAGCCCCACATTATCCTAAATGTGCTTCACCCAATATTTGATTTGCCTCCTTTACATCCAAGCATCGCAATAGTACCTCGTTGTAGGATTTCTTTTAATGTTCCTCATTATACATAATGAATTTCTTTGCTCTTTGCCTTATTTGCATTCTTTGTGCGGGATCCTCCGGTAAGATATCATATTTGAGATAGTCCACAAAAGGATAGCGCTAATCATCAATTGTGATCTCTAAACATGATACGGGAAGTACTTCAGCAATCTCAACATCATCAGTAAGAAGTAAGAACCTTATTTCTTTGATTTTTACTTGTATAGGGTTCCAATTAAAATAAGCTAAGGCCACAACCAGACTAGCCAAAGCATCTGCCCTTGCATTTTCTGACCTGGGCATGTGTTTGACTTCAACATCTTGAAATTGCTCCAAAAGCTGTTGCGCACAGTGATAATATGGGAGGAGTTCTTGCATTCTTACTTTGAATTCTGTCCTGAGCTGGTTTATTACCAGCTTAGAATCACCAAAAATTCACAACTCTCTTATCTTTTTTTCCTGAGCTATTTCCATCCCTATAATGAGGGCCTGATATTCAACCTCATTATTGGTGCATGTTGCACCTAATGTGAAAGAATATGGTAATAGATCGTGTTGCGGACTAATAAATATTACCCCAGCACCAGTTCTTGAAGGTTTGGAAGCACCATCAAAATACATTTTTCACGGGCCGCATAATTCTGTTATCATCACCTGTTCATATGGAAAATCATCGTTTATCATTTTTCTGTTAGACATAAGATGGGCTGCCAAGAAATCTACCACTGCTTGTCCTTTTACCACCCTTACTGGTTCATACATGATCGCATATTCTGACAATGAAAGCATCCATTTGGCCAACCTCCCCAATAGCATCGGCCTTGTCATTAAGAATTTTAGTGGATCCACTCGCAAAATCAAAATTATATCGTGGGAGAGACAATAATTTTTTAATTTCTGTACTTCCAGGATCAGACTAAACACACTTTCTCGATAGGTACATAGTTGCATTCGGCTCCCACTAAGGTTCTGCTCAGATAATACAACGCGATTTCCTTCCCTTACTCGTTTGTTTGTGCTAATAAAGCCCCTAATGAATTTTCTGAGGCTGAAATATAGAGAATGACGAGTTTACCTTTTACAAGCTCCACCAATATTGGGGGATGTTTCAACAACTCTTTGATTGAATTGAATGCGTTTTGACAGGACTGGTCCCACACAAATTCCACTCCTTTCTTTATTAGATGAGAAAATGGTTGACGTCTTCCTGCAAGAAATATATGCCAACTTTCATTGTAAACTTTTTAATTCCTTCAGTGTTTTCGGAGGTGGCATTTCCTGTATATCTCTGATCTTTCTTGGGTTAATTTTAATTCCTGAATGTCTAACAACAAAATCGAGAAACTTCCATGAGGAAACGTCGAACGCACATTTAGATGGATTCATCTTTAGTTGCTTCTTTCTGAGGTGGCGAGATACCGAAACCAGATGTTCACAATGTTCTTCATGGTCATTTGATCTAACCACCAAATTATCAACATAACATTTTGAAAAGTCCTAGCTATTTGTCTTGGGGGGGGTGGGGGGTGAATAGGACAATGCCAAATAAAACTTATAACAGTGGAAATTAAATAAATATGTTAGCCAAAAAATAAAATAAAGAAACTACAATAGAAGAATGTAAAGCCACGTCAAAATTCCGATCTTGAGAGGTTGATACAAATGTTGTTCTAAGGACAACCTTATACCAAAAACTAGAGTTTATATTAGGACAACCTTATTTCTAGAAAGGTCTTTGTATCAAATCTCAAATCGAAGAGGAATGATAAAGTATTAAATACAAACTGCACTGAAGAATAAATTGCTATTACAAATATATTTTGTTCTAGGGACAACCATACACCATAGAAATGGCAGGGCAACCTTACTAGAACAATTAAGAATGCTGATAAAGGAATTGCAAGAAATAAATGCTAAACTATTACACCATTCCCACAATGTTTAAAATAAATGATTACATCATTCACATCCACATATACATCTCATAAATGAATAATTAAAGATATGAAATACAAACCATTCAACCATGAAGCACAAGGGATTACAGTGGTTCGCCTGTGTGTACACCAACTGCTAAACAACAGCCACACAGAATGCTACTCTACTCCTAATATCCTCACACAGGGGATATTAGCGTTCACTATCAAATTAGGTTTTTGCAGGTTCACCCAAAACCTTCACAATTGTGTCTTTTTCTGTGGGCTTACATAATTAAAAAAAAACTCCACTTTTGAGTTTTTCTGGATCTCCTCAAATAACCAATACAATGAAATTTTTCTGGCAAATCTCAAAAGAAACCAAAACAGAAAGGAATTTACAATTAAATGTAAAATACCTGATTTTCTCCTTCATTGTAGCAGCCCCGTAGAACCAAGTCAGAGTAGATGATTGAATGTCAAAGTTTAATGTCCATACTCACATTACAATGGTTCTAGTTCTAATTGATTTTAAATTAAATCAAAATGGGCTAGCTTTAATTGATTTTGATTCCAAAGAAAGGGAAACAGCAATTCCTTTTTTCAGATTAGATCGGAATACAAGAAACAAAATCAATTAATAAAGCTAATGAAAGAGAATATTAAATATGCATACTTAGCTTAAAATAGAGCACAGACTTATCTCTCAGAAGGCCGAATTAATTAGCTTGAATTGTGTAAATTATTCTGAGATTCGTGATCTATTTATAGCTAAGCAAAACACGTCTTCGACTGGTTGTGGAATAACAGAATTTTGAATTTTTCAGGCGCGACAAGATAAGTCAGTTTCACAAGTGGTCATGGGTACCCTACGACTGGTCGTAGAATGCACACCACTGGTCGTAGGCACAAGATTTTCAACGTTAGACTTTGAGTCAAAGGTCTACGACTGGTTGAAGAACCAGTCGACACTGTTGCTACAACTGGTTGAACAATCTCCAAGAGTGGTCGTAGAGTAACCAAAAATTCTGAAAATCTTCAACAACTTAGGACTGGTCGTGAAATTTCTTGAACTAGTTGAACCAGTTGAACCAGTGCTAAGACTAGTCGAACAAGGTCCAGGACTAGTCGTAGAACAGACTAAATTTACGTATAAAACATATATGGATTATGTATCCAAAATGTCTTACTCTAAAGGTTAACCTAATGTCAGTCATACCTCAATAGTGAAGCAATGACATTGAAACTTGAAGACAAGTGACTTTTGAGTATAATTAAGCCTAAGATCTTGATCTTGAAAGTTTTTTAAACTTGAAAACTTCTGAGATCTTGAAAGCTTCTTGAACTTGAACACTTCTGAGATCTTGAACTTGAAAACTTCTGAGATCTTGAAAGCTTCTTGAACTTGAACACTTCTTTTATTCATCACATATACAGCTTCAAAGCAGTGTCTTTGTCACCACAAATTTCACAATAATAAGGGGCTATAAACTATAGCACTTACAATCTCCCCCTTTGTCAAATTCATGATAAAAAACATTTTTCAAGATATTATACATAACATAGAATATATCTAATTAAATAATCATGTACCAGTTGTTATCAACTGACACACATTCATGAACCTGCAAATCAATATTCAACATACAATCCACACTCATACACCCATGCTCATACAGTCTATCTCTACACATACTCCCCCTGAGTAACATATATCTCAAAAATATAGCACTAGCATAATGCAATGCAATGCAATGCTACTCCCTCCTTATAGCACCAATCCAGCATTAAAAATCAGAATCAAATATCCATACTCCCCCCTTTTGTCACAATATGACAAAGGAAGTACAAAACAGATTGGTAAGGAGTAATAATCAAGGAGATAAAGAAGAGGATATCATACAGAATTGAGAACATAGCAGAAGTAACACATATAATTTAAAAACTGAGCTAAATCAACGATAGCTACAGTAGAAAATACAGTCAAGTGAACATAATAGAAATATAGTTATTACAGACCAGCAAATAGAAAATGAACTAATTTGATCCAGATGAAGGAGCAGGGATGGAAGGATCAAGTTGATGCATGCCCTTATTCAAGCGCGTAAGATACTTGTGCATATACTTGAATTGTAAATCATGGGAAACAGACATGTTTTCCATCTTAACATTTATATTCTCAACTTTCTCCTCCAATGCACTTAGTTGAGCATCAAAAGCAAAAGGCTCATAATCTGGATCATTCACAGATTCAGATTTAATTTCTTCAAAAATATTATCCATGTTAATATCATCAGGAGGAAGATCACCAGCTTCTTCCTCATGTTCAGCTTCAGCCATATCAACACCATCTCTTTGGCCAGGAAGAAATTCTAGCTTCATCTTATTAATATTAGAGTTGTTAAATATCAGATGGTGGATAAGGGCTTCACCAACCGGCATATCGACTAACATATGCGTAGCCAATACAGTCATCAAATAACCAAAAGGGATATACTATGACCAGGATGGAGTCGAAACTGAATGATAGAGTGATAAATCAAGGATGGTAAGCAAATATTAGCACCTCTGGCAATATTATGAAGAACACAAACCATGAACGCCATTAACTCAGTTTTATTACCCGATCAAGGATACAAATTCGACACAAAGATCCTATAAAGAACTCTATATTTAGGTAACAAAAATCTTGAGGGGAGCGCACTTCCTTTTTGCATCCATTGAACATCCATATTGCATAATCCTTAGTTAGCATGCATTTTTTTAGTCTGTGAGGGTTTTTCAGATAGTGTATGAATGGGAACTCCCTCATTATTCACAGGAATTTTCATAAGAGTTGAAATCAAGTGACGATCAATGTCAAATGGTCCTTCTCTTGTGACAATATTAAACGTTAGATTTTCTAGTGAAAAATTACATATGCAAGCAAACATGGATTGGGCAATGGACCAGTATGCTGGCCCACCCTAATGCAATAAGTTATCCCAACCTATAGCTTGGAGCATAGGAAGGATATCAAAAGGAGCAGTATGATTAATATCAACAGGATGTTCAAAAATAACATTACGTAGTCTGATGTCCCGAACAAAGGATGGATCATCCTCGGGAGCCCTAAGATGATGCTTAGTGAGAGTGGCCGATCTAGAAGAAGATGGACCACGGGAAGTTGTTCTCCACGGAAAGTTGTTCTTTTTCCTCTAGAAGCCATTTGTAACAAAGATTTCAAGAAGATAAAGAGTTGTAAAGGATTGATAAGGGGGTTTTCTTAAAACAGATTTTTCACAAGAAAAACCTCAAATCATAATAACATTCAAAATAGATAACTTCAAGAGAGAAATAGAAGTAATCTAGACACAAATCTATAAGAAAAACATAAATGGAGCACTAACCATGGAGATTTCGAAGGTTGGCTTCGACTAGTCGAACGTCGTCTCGTTAGTGAGTGAAAATGAAATGAGGAAGATGAAGTGTTTTTCCCAAATTAAAGGCATTCACGAGTTTCACGATTGGTCATGGATGTACACGACCGGTCGTACCATGACTTGTCATGTATATTCATGATCGGTCAAGGACCAGCCAAAAATACAATTTTCTAAAATTTTCAGCATGATTTGTAAAAATTAAAGTCCAAACTAGCAAGAATATACAATATGATACAAAAATGCATAAATTATCATCTTAAAATGCACATGCTAAGATCAAATTTCATTTGTTTAAACCTTCTTTTGTCGAGAGGTTTAGTGAAAATGTCAGCACATTGATTCTCGGTAGATATATATTCCAAAGATATAACCTTTTCTTCTACTAATTCACAGATATAATGAAATCTAATGTCAATGTGCTTAGTACGAGAATGCTAAATAGGATTTTTTAAAATATTCATGGCACTGGAATTATCACAATATAATAACATAGAATCCTGTTCAATTCCATAATCACTTAGCATTCGATTCATCCAAACAAGCTGTGTACACACATTACCAGTTATGATGTATTCAGCTTCAGCTGTTGAAAGTGATATAGAACTTTGTTTGTTGCTAAACCAAGAAACTAAACAGTTTTTGATATAAAAGTAACCACCACTGGTTGATTTTCTATCATCAAGATTACCAGCCTAATCAGCATCCAAGTACCCAGCTAATTGAACACTAGTCTCATGTGGATACCAGAGACCAAGATTAACAGTACTTGCAACATATCGCACAATCCGCTTGATAAAAATCAAGTGTAATTCTTTAGGATCAGACCGATATCTAGCACAAATACCAACACTTAGTGTGGCTTACTAGCACTTAAATACAATAAACTACCAATCATGCTCTAATATAATTTCGGATCAACATTTTTACCTGCAGAATCTTTTGAGAGTTTCAAGGTAGTACTCATATGAGTATTGAAGTTCTTACCATTCTCAAAACTAAATCTCTTAATTAAATTCAAGGCATATTTAGATTGAAAAATGAATATTCCATCAGGTTGTTGCTTTACTTGCAACCCTAGGAAATAATTCAATTCCCTAACCATGCTCATTTCAAACTGTGATTTCATCAAATCTGCAAACTCAATAGTCATGTCAGTATAAGTAGATCCATAAATGATATCATCAACATAAATCTATACCATTAAAATATGATCATTATGTTTTTTAATAAACAGAGTTTTATCAACAGATCCCATTTGAAAATTATGGCTTAACAGAAACTTTGTTAGTTTCTCATACCATGCCCTAGGAGCTTATTTTAATCCATAAAGTGTCTTTTTAAGGCGATACACATGATCAACATTTTTGGGATCTTCAAAACCCATTGGTTGTTCAACATAGACTTCCTCATGCAAATCACCATTTAAGAAAATACTTTTCACATCCATTTGATAAATCTTAATTTTTCTAAAAGATGCAATGGATATAAACAGTCTAATTGATTCAAGACGTGCTACTGGTGCAAAAGTTTCATCAAAATTAATACCTTCAATTTGAGTGTAACCTTGTACCACTAGCCTAACCTTGTTCGTAATTATATTTCCAAGCTCATCAGACCTATTTTTAAAAATTCATTTTATTCCAATGATGCGTTTATCTTTGGGTCTAGGTACGAGATACCAAACATCATTTATTACAAATTGGTTAAGTTTTTCTTGCATCGCAACAATCCAGTTTTCATTAGCAAGAGTTTCTTTTACGCTAGAAGGTTCTATCTAAGATGTAAAACATACGTAATTACATATATCCTCAAGTTGTCTACGAGTACGAACACTAGTGAGAGGGTTTTCAAGAATTTGAGTAGTTGGATGATCTTTAACAGTCCTTAGTTCAGAATCAGTCTGATTAGATGAAGTATCAGGTTTATCAACTACAAGAACTTTATCATTATCTGAACTTGAGACTGGTGTGTTTAAGTGATCATCAATGACCACATTGATAGACTCTTGAATCACACCAGTCCTTTTGTTTAGAACCTTATAAGCATGACTATTTAAAGAATACCCTAGAAAGATCCCTTCATCACGTTTCGTATCAAATTTTCTCAGATTTTCACGATCTCGTAAAATATAACACTTGTTATCAAAAACTCGAAAGTATTTGATAGTAGGCTTTTTATCGAACCACATTTCATAAGCCATTTTATTATTGCCTTTACTAGTGTAAACTCGGTTAATAATATAGCGAGCTATCTTGACTGCTTTAGCCCAAAGATTCTTAGAGAGCTTCATGCTATTTAACATGAAATTAGCCATTTCTTGTAGCACTCTATTTTTTCTTTCCACTATCCCATTTTATTGTGGAGTTTTGGGTGCTGAAAATTCATGTAATATTCCTTGGTCGCTATAGAACTTCTCAAAATCGTTATTCTCAAATTCAGATCCATGATCACTATGAATCTTACTGATTTGAGAACCTTTTTCAGTTTGAATCCTTTTGAGAACTTTTTTTACTTCTTTAAGGGTTTCTGATTTGTCCCTTAAGAAGACTATCCATGTATATCTGGTAAAGTCATCTACTATTACCAAGATATACCTTTTTTCACCTCGACTCTCTGTTCTGGTAGGTCTTATTAGATTCATGTGGAGAAGTTCGAGTGGTCTTGATGTGGTATTGGAATTCACCTTTTGTGTGAGTTCCTTATTTGTTTGTCAAACTGACATTCACCACATATCTTATCTAATTTTTGAAGTTTGGGTAGACCTCTTATAAGTTTCTTTTTACTCAATCTAAATAACTTTCGGTAGTGTACATGCCTAAGACGTTTGTGCCATAATTCAGTCTCGTCTGTATGGACCATGTAACATGTTTGATTAGATGAGTTGGATTCGCTAACAATATAGCAGTTTCAGACGTTTTACATCCAGGTAGTATTACTGAACCTTTGTTGTTTAGAATCTCACA
Organism: Magnolia kwangsiensis; assembly: GCA_037074715.1. Taxonomy (NCBI): domain Eukaryota; kingdom Viridiplantae; phylum Streptophyta; class Magnoliopsida; order Magnoliales; family Magnoliaceae; genus Magnolia; species Magnolia kwangsiensis. Next base: position 59,934,201 of record CM073585.1, read on the forward strand.
TCTTTGATTAGAAAACCGAACACTATGGTTATTATCGCATATTTGAGATATGCTTAGTAAATTATATTTTAGTCCTTCAACATATAAGACATTCTTAAATAACGGAAGGTTATAGAGTTAAACCGTTCCTTGGCCCATAATTTTATAGTTACTGCCATCACTAAATGTGACTGAACCATCAGTTATATCTTTTAGATCGATGAATAAAGCCTTGTCGCCTGTCATATGCTTGGAGCATCCACTATCTAGGTACCACTTTGAATGGCTTATAGCTTTGAAAGCGGTGTGGGCAACCAAGTAAGTGACCTTTGGAATCCATTTCATAACCATTTTGGGTTTAGATAGATAGTTGGTCTTCTTTCGATTATAAGAATTACAAGTATGACCAATTGAGTTAGACTTTAGCATCTCCTTAAGTAAATCAACTATCTTTTCAGCCAAAGGATTTTGGTTATGCTTCCTATAGTTGAAATAATTTTCTTTAGGTTTTTGAACAAATTTAGGGTCTTTAGAAAATACTTGTCCTTTCCCTTTTGAGTTTAAGGTCTCTCCTTTTACAAACTTAGGAGGTGCATTCTTCAGTTTAGGAGAAACATTCTTATCATAACCCAGACCGAATCGATCACCACATTTTCTTAATCCTGATAAGAGTTTTTCTAATTTAGAATCACCTTGGACATATTTCCAAGTTTCCTTTAAACTCAAGAAAGAAGACACTTCAGGTTTTAATTGGTCGTTTTCAAATTTAAGATTTTCAACTTGGGCAGTCTTAAAATTCAAATCACATTTAGTTTTTTCAAAACAGTCTGAAATATGAGACTTTTCTAAAATAAGGAATTCATAATTTTTTTTGAGTTTAGAAAATTTCTCTTTTTGAAGTTTCAGTTTTACCGTAATTTTATAACTCTCCTTGTATAGGGTATTATAGACATCTTAAAGATCATCTTCATTTTCACGTTCACTATTCAGATTTTCTTCACTTGTTGAATCATTATCTGAAAATGTGAATTTAGCTAGAGTCATAAGGGCTTTCGCTTCATTGCCCGACTCAGTTTCAGAATCTTCAGATTCAAAAGAAGCTTCAAAATCAGAGGATTCATCCTAAGTAACAAACATACCCTTCTTCTTGGGTTTGTCCTTTTTAGGACACTTGTTAGCCAAATGCCCATATTCTTGGTAGTTGTAATATTGACTATCTTTCAAATATTTCCAAGTTTTAGATTTAGGTTTTGATATTTTCTATCATTTCCTTTTTGAAAATCAACTCTCTTTTTACTTTTGAAGATTTTATAAAACTTTTTTGCCAAAAGAGCCATATCATCTTCAGAGTTATCTACATCAGAATTTTCTTAAAAATTATTTTTAGAAGTTTTAAGAGCAATTGATTTTCCTTTTGGAGCTTTAAAAGCTAACTCGTAGGTTTGTAAAGAACCAACTAATTCTTCAACCCTCATATTATCCGTATCATGAAGTTTCTAGATTGCGGTTACTTTAGAGTTGAACCGTTCAGGAAGTGAGCATAGTATTTTTGTACACACTTTACTTTTTAGAATTCTATCACCAAGACTCCACATAGAGTTTATAATGTCATTTAATCGTGTATAAAAGTCCATAAATGTTTCATTTTCCTCCATATGAATTTCTTCAAATTTGGTTGTAAGGAGTTGGACTTTTGATTTCTTGACAATAGATGTACCCTCGTGTGTCATTTCTAATATATCCCAAGCTTACTTTGTAGAATTACAGGATATAATTCTTTTGAATTCATCTGGTGATAGTGCGCAAGTGATTGCATTTAGTGCTTTAGCATTTGCACTACTCTCACTTTTCTGAAGTGTGGTCCACGAGAAATAAGGTGTAACTCTCATAGTTTTTGAACCATCAACTCCAGTTACTTCAGTGGTAGGAGGGTTCCAACCATTCAGAGTGGCCAGCTACACACTTTCATCCATGGATTTTAAGAATATTCTCATCTGGCTTTCCAATAAGCATAGTTGGAGCCATCAAAGGGTGGTGGCCTAGTGATTGATAGGCTATCAAAATTTGACATCTTAAATAGCTTAAATCGTTAGCTCAAGAAATAAATCCAAGAATTATGAATTAAAAAGAGCTATTAGGCTCTGATACCACTTGAAAAGGCTTAGCTATATGTCCTATAGGGGGGGGGGTGAATAGGACAATGCCAAATAAAATTTATAACAGTGAAAATTAAATAAATATGATAGCCAACAAATAAAATAAAGAAACCACAATAGAAGAATGTAAAGCCACCTCAAAATTCAGATCTTGAGAGGTTGATACAAATGTTGTTCTAAGGACAACCTTACACCAAAAACCAGAGTTTATGGTAGGACAATCTTATTTTTAGAAAGGTCTTTGTATCAAATCTCAAATCAAAGAGGAATGATAAAGTATTAAATAAAAACTACACTGAAGAATAAATTGCTGTTACAAATATATTTTATTCTAGGGACAACCATACACCATAGAAATGGTAGGGCAACCTCACTAGAACAATTAAGAATGCTGATAAAGGAATTGCAAGAAATAAATGCAAAACTATTACACCATTCCCATAATGCTTAAAATATATGATTACAGCATTCACATCCACATACACACCCCACAAATGAATAATTAAAGATATGAAATATAAACCATTCAACTATGAAACACAAGGGATTATAGTGGTTCGCCCTCCACTCCTAATATCCTCACACAGGGGATATTAGCGTTCACTATCAAATTAGGTTTTTACAGGTTCACCCAAAACCTTCACAATTGTATCTTTTTTGTGGGCTTAAACAATTTAAAAAAATCCCACTTCTGAGTTTTCCTGGTTCTCCTCAGATAACCAATACAATGAGATTTTTCTGGTAAATCCCAAAAGAAACCAAAACAGAAAGGAATTTACAATTAAATGTAAAATACCTGATTTTCTCCTTCGTTGTAGCAGCACCGTAGAACCAAGTCAGAGTAGATGATTGAATGTCAAAGTTCAATGTCCAAACTCACATTACAATGGTTCTAGTTCTAATTGATTTTAAATTAAATCAAAATGGGTTAGCTTTAATTGATTTTGATTCCAAAGAAAGGGAAACAGCAATTCCTCTTTTCAGATTAGATTGGAATACAAGAAACAAAATCAATTAATAAAGCTAATGAAAGAGAATATTAAATACGCACACTTAGCTTAAAATAGAGCACAGACTTATCTTTCAGAAGGCTGAATTAATTAGCTTGAATTGTGTAAATTATTCTGAGATTCGTGATCTATTTATAGCTGAGCAAAACACGTCTTTGAATGGTCTTAGGACCTCTACGACTGGTTGTGGAATAACATAAATTTAAATTTTCTGGGCGCGATAAGATAAGTCAGTTTCACGAGTGGTCGTAGGTACCCTACGACTAGTTGTAGGTCACCTTCGACCAGTCGTAGGATGCACACGACTAGTCGTAGGCATAAGATTTTTAATGCTGGACTTTGAGTCGAAGGTCTACGACTGGTCAAAGAACTAGTCGACACTGTTCCTACGACTGGTCGAATAGTCTCCAGGACTGATCGTAGAGTAACTAAAATTTTTTAAAAATCTTCAACAACTTAGGACTGGTTGTGAAATTTCTTGGACTGGTCGAACCAGTGTTAGGACTAGTTGAACCAGGTCCATGACTAGTCATAGAACAGTCCAAATTTACGTATAAAACATATATGGATTGTGTATCCAAAATGTCCTACTCTAAAGGTCACCTAATGTCAGTCATACCTCAATAGTGAAGCAAAGACATTGAAACTTAAAGACAAGTGACCTTTGAGTATAATTAAGCCTGAGAACTTGATCTTGAAAGTTTCTTGAACTTGAAAACTTCTGAGATCTTGAAAGCTTCTTGAACTTGAACACTTCTTTTATTCATCACATATACATCTTCAAAGCAGTGTCTTTGTCACCACAAATTTGACAATAACAAGGGGCTATAAACTATAGCACTTACACATTTGACATGTTTGTGCATCATATCTTAGAATATATTTTACATCGCTCTCTGATATGTTGCACCAACATTTTTGAGACCAAACGGCATGGCTTTGTAATAGTAGATTCCCAGCGAGATTCTAAATATCGTAGCTTCCTCATCTTCCGGAGCCATTCTTATTTGATTATATCCTGCATAACTATCAATTAACAACTTAATTGGCAGCGGGAGGTCATCCTTGGGACATGCTTCATTCAAGTCCCTAAAGTCGATGCATACTCTGATTTGTCCACTCTTCTTTTTCACTGGGACGATATTCGATATCCACTTGGGATACTTGACTTCCCTGATGAACCTAACTTTGATGAGTTTGCTCACTTCTTCTTCAATCAGAGGAACCAGCTCCGGATGGAATTGTTGTAGTGCTTGCTTAATTGACCTCTTGTCTTTAGAAATATTTAACCGATGCATTGCCACTAATGGTTCCAGACCTGGAATTTCAGCATATGTCCAAGAAAATACATCTTTATTCTCTTTCAAAAGTCTCACATATCGATTGGCCTCCTATTCGAAAAGATCGGCGCTTATGAATATGTTTTGGGGTTCTTCTTTCATCCCTATGTTTATTTCTCGCAGGCTATCAATTGTCAGTTGCCCCGCATCTTCCATTTGCTTGGGAGCCACGTCGGGATGTTTAATCATTTCAATTTCCTCTTCTTCTATCGGCTCTATAGTGATTGTGTTTACTGAGGATTCCCCTCCTAATCTGTAAAATCTTTCCCGTTTCTTTCCATCAACCCCAACTGGGATTAAAATACCTTTCCCACTATTTAAACCAACTAGCTCTTCACAATCAAAGCCCATATTCTTCATTATGCTTTTGCTAGTAGAGTTGTACCTTTCCAAATCTTTAGGTGTCAATTTTGCAGATCTCGTCCTATTATCTCTCTTTACTTCTATCTCTCCCTCTGACACTACATAGAATTCAATAGGTTTAGGGTTCTTCTTATTGGCCTCAACATGGAACCTCTTAGGCAAAATTGAGAATGGTGTCTTCCTTTTGGCTTGAGGTAGAGGCATCGTATAATTTCCTTGCAAAATTTCTAACTACTCAGGTGATAATAATGTCAGCGGAGGTTGTCCTATCTGTGTCAGATGTTTTGGTACAAAATAGAACCTTTGTTTCACCTTCTCTTTCTCGAACATCGCTGTCTTTGAAATTCCGTTTTGTGTTGTGATAGTACTATCTTTCACCATTTCATTATTATTACTTCTCTCGTTATTTCTTGTGGTGAATTTGTTATAATAACCAGCATCAGCGAAGAAAGATTCTTCCTCCGTATATGGTTTTGTATCAGCCATCACCTTACACTGAATCCCGTCTTTACAATACTTAAAGCATTGGTGAAGGGTTGATGGTATGATGCCATATTGATGCATCCAAGGTCTTCCCAAAAGGAGATTATATGTTGTTACTACATCAATAACATGACAAACAACATCTGTTATCAGCTCCCCAATTTCCAATGTCAACATGATTTTGTCGAGCGCTCTTTGTCCATCTTGATTGAACATTTGTATCATCATCCCACTAGGGTGCATATGAGAGCGGCGATATCCGAGTTCACTTAGCATCATCAGTGGCAGTAGATTCACTACAAACCCATTATCTAGCATTATCTATTTTATTTGTTTACCATTGACATGCCTTCAACCATAAGTGGTCTATTATGATCTTCACCATAGATTAAGTCTTCATCAAAGAAAGAAATGATCGGCATACAATTGTTTCGTTCATTGTGTTCCATCTCTATAAGCAATGCTCTCTTGACGTTATTATCAGATAGGGCCTGTATTAAACTATTTCTAGAATCTTCTGACAATCGTAGTGCATCATATATGCTTATCTGAGTTGGTATTCCTTTTAAATGACTCACTACATCATATGCCACCCCTTCCACCTTATCTTTCCCTTTTTCGCTGGTACTATCATGGATCTCTTCGGGTATCTTTTTCCTTATTACCTCTACGTTTTATCTATAGGGACTCTTTACCTCTGTCTGGAACGAAATGTGACCATCGCAGCTTTACCCATTCGTTCAAGAGGATAATGGTCACCCAATCTTCTACTGTAATTTTAATGTGTACGTTCCTGTCAAATATCATGTGCAATATTAGCTAGTATTTATCCATAAATAAATTCTATTTTGGAGATGAAAGGGAGGATGTTTCCACTGAGAGTTACCATTTCAGCATCTTACATGACGCCAAACAATGATAAAATCCCCTAAGTCAACCTTAAATCAACATTAAATAAGAGAAAGTCCCCAGCAAAGTCGCCATTTTGTTTCAACCAGAAACGAAATGCATTTGATTCAGGAGAATTTCTTATTTAACATTAAAGAGATAGAACAAAGAGATTATTCATCAATTTCATTTATTCTGAGTTCATTAACATCCTCTTAATCTTTTGATTCCAAGATAGAATCTCTTAATAAAGAGATTAATACATAAGTCAAATATAATCAAAATGTAAATTTTGACAGCATTCTGGTGCATTTTCATCAAATCTCCAAGGGAGACGAATTATGTGGGTTTCCCCTACTAGGATCCCTTAAAAATATTCGAAATAGCTTGATCATTTGTCAAAAATTTCAACATGATGACTGTCCTTAAAGATAACCCGCATAACTCATACAGGAGTTGCGCGGCTGGTGAGTTGTGCGGACCCGCGCAACTTACTATGAGTTATGTAGCCCTCCTTCTTCCCTTCCCTCTACACTCAATACCTATCAAAGGGACTGATCTCTTGAACATTCAATTCGTCAAATGAGGGGGTGAGGGGGTATTTATAAGCATTCGCACGTGTGAGCCCTTGATTCTTGTGCCATGGGCCCCACCTCGCATCACCAAGTCCTCTTTCCCTGATGGAACTTGCGTGCCCCAGCGTAACTCAGGCGAATTGCGCAGACCTACACAACTCAGGTCCCTCGCAACTCAGGACCCATGCAACTCAGGTCCTGCACAACTTGCTCTCTCCTTTTATGCCTTTCTCTACCTCTCTCTCATTAATCATTTTTGGTGCCCCAACGTTGTATCTACTGAAGCATCATCTTTAAGGGCTTTACCAATATCTTTACTTTTATTTACGTCTTCAAGAAGATACATTCTCATATGGTAAAATTTTTTTACTTGGGTTGAATGAGATTACTTGGAAAAATGTCATTAGGTTGAGAAGTGATAAACCTGTTAAAAGGTTAGTTGTGATAGCCTATGAAAATCACAACCTATAAGAGGTTGTTAAGGTTAACATGTGAAAACCTTTGTTATAGTGGAAAGCAAAAATTACGTGGAGAAGTAATTTTGGCAGTGGAGTAGGTGTGTTAACATCGAACCACTATAATTATGTTTGTCTTGTGGTGTTTAATAATCTTTTACTCGTATTTATTATCTTGAAATACTGAGATCGGGAAAGTCATGAAATAAGGTTGTCCAACCTAAGAGATTAGACAAACGTTGTCCTACGACTCAATTAAAATAAATACTTTAATATTAGTTGTTATTCTGAATTTATTCACTGAGATTGTTTTAACAAAAAAATGGTTAAGTCTTATTAACCCCCCTAGGACATCAATAGCTCCACCTACAAGTGGTATCTGAGTGGGTTGCTCTTAAGTGGATTCACTTCCTAGAGTTAGGTTTGGAGCTATAAGATATCAAATTTTGAGAGCTTATCCTTATTCAGGTCACCTCCCTTGGATGACTTCAACTATTTATATTAAAAAGCCCAGATGAGGATCTTCCTTAAATCCATAGATGAAAGTGTGTAAGACCCGTATCCTAGCCCGTACCATTCCATATGCCTTCGCGGTCCTCCCGATCGAATTTCGACGACTCGCGATCTGTAATCGGCATCTGCGCGCGATCTTGAGACGGATCCTATTGGTATGAGTCGGCTCGACCCGAGACTTATATCATTGCGACTGCGGTTCCAATGCCACGTATTATGTGCCGAGTCTGTACCTAGGCCAGGAGTTGTGGGTCCGCGTTCATTCCAAAGAAATGTCACGTGTTGCGAATTTCAAGGGAATCTCTACGACATGTCCCATCAATCAATCAATCAATCAATGTCAAGTACAAGCCTTATCTCAAGTACAACAATCCATCCCTCCTTTTCTAAAAGTCAACCTTCTTTCTCCACTCACCATTCCTCTTTTATACCATTTTTAACTAAGCCCATACCTCCCATCACCTTTCCTTACAACACCCATCCCCTTCAATATTTTATTTCTCTCCTTCTCTCATTCTATCTCCACTCTCCCAAGCTCCATACATCCAAGCCTTCCCAAGCATTTCCAAGAGCAACAAGTGTGGCCCACTTTCTTTACCCTCTTATCTCTCATCCCCACCATCAAAACCTTATCAACCTCCATCAAAGTTGAAGGCAAGGAGCATAGGAGTCCAAGTGATCAAGGAGAAGGCCTAGAGGTAGGCGATCCATTGTTAAATATTTTTTTTATGGTCCACATGTTGGTGGGACCCATTGTGATGTATGTGATGTATCAATGAGGGCCCATAGTGGCGGGGTCCCTCTATTGCACCGTGGATTTCTCTCTCTTTCTCTTTTCTCATCCTAGAATGTAATGGGCCCCCACCAAATTACCTATTTCATCCATTAGATGGGGTGACCCACCACATTTAGGAGATCCCATATTCCATACATATATATATAATATAATATATTATATTATATTATAATATGTGTCTGTGTATGTACCAACATGGTGGTCCACATCCACATGGGACCTACAATGATGTCTATGAGCATCCACGTCGTCCAGCCTCTCTGGATGCTCGGCGCTGCAAGTAGCTAACACGAAGTGTGAACTGACATTGATGTACTAACAAGCTACCCATAATGGGTTTGGGAATGAGAGTTCAAGTAGGCCCCATCTTGATGTTTATGCATGATCCAAGCCATCCATCTCAACCCTTGCATCATTTTAGGCGTTGAGCCAAAAAATGAGACCGATCCAATTATCTGGCGGGCCGTGGCATTGAGAATACTAGTATTTTCCGTTAAAACTTCGAAAAATGATTGTTGAGGTCCACAAGAAGCTTGGACCCACCTGAAACTTGGTTTGGACCCCTAATTTTGTGGGACACATGTAATGGATGGGGTAGATCTAGTTAATGTGGGTCCCACCTAGGATAAATAAATAAATAAATAAATAAATAAATATATATATATATATATATATATATATATATATATACATATATATGGCATGCCTTTGCTGCCTTAACGTCTAGAGGAGTCTAGACGTCCAACGTTAAAAAGGGTGGGCCCCATTAGCCCCAGTTGTGGATCCTACCATGATGTATGTTCTACATCCATGTCGTTCATTTAATAGGTCCCCTTTAATGATGCGTTGGCTCCAAAAATCAGCCATAAACAGTTCTTGGATGGCCCACACCATCACCATTCATGCGATGGTATGCCAAACCACATGGAATCAAATGCGTCCACTTGCAGCTTGGATCCACCTGAAACTCAGTTTGGACCCTTAAATTGGTGGGACACACACAATGAATGGGTTGGATTTGTGAACTACATCACGGTGGACCCCAAGACCACGTAACCATACCAAAAGTTTGGTTGGCAAATAAACATTATAGTGGCTCTGTCCATGTGACCTTTCAACAGGGTGGATGGAAAATGAATGTTATAGTGGACCCTTGCTCACGTGACCTTATCAACCGGTTGGATGACAAATAAACATCATCGTGGACCCTTGGTCCACATGACCTTATGAATAGTTTGGGTGGTAAGTAAACGTCACCGTGGGCCCCTGACAGATTGGATGCAAATAAACATCATAGTGGGCCCAGTTCCATGTGACCTTATACCCACTAGTTGGGTGGAAAATAAACATTACAGTGGATCGGGTGGAAAATAAACGTTATGGTGGGCCCCACATGGGACCCACTGATGTATGTTTTGTGACCCACACCTTCCATTAGTGTGGGCCCCACCATGAGATATGTACCTCATATATGCCATCCATTCTTCCCATCCCTATGGGATCCACCATGATGCATGTGTTGCATCCGAACCATCCAACCATTTTTGAGAAGTAATTTTAAGGTTTGAGAAAATAATGAGACAGAACTATTTATCATGTGGACCGTGATGCACAGTGAGGATTGAATGGCTACAAATAAAATCTTTTGGGACCCTACGATTAGATTGGATGGAAATAAATGTTATGGCAGGCCTTGGGAATTCTAATGGTGGAAATCCTTATCACCACCTATATTTGAGTATAACCCATTTGATATACATGTGGCCTACATGATGTGGTCCACTTACCATAATTATGACCCATTGTAGAGGCCCACCTTGAGGTGTATGAAGTATGTCGTTGAGGCCCACTTTGATATATATGAGGCCCACGTGATGTGGCCCATTTAATGTATTTGTGGCCCGTTGAGACCCATCTTGATATATATAAGGCCCATTTAAGGAGACCCATCTTGATATAGTTATGGCCATCCGTTGAGGCCAATCTTGATATATATGAGGCTCATGTGTTACAACTCATTGATGTATTTGAAGCCCATGGGCCAAGGCCTAGTGGGATGTACATTAGGCCCATTGCAATGTGTGATTCCACCATGGTTTGTGTAATGATATTTATGGCGGGTCGTGCCTTGGGGGCAATGATGGTTTGACGTCCACATTATAAGATTAATGTTGGTTAAATGTCTGCATTGTCACTCTCCCTGGGGCCCATTAATAGGCCTAACTCATTATGTATGAGGCCCATGTGCAGGGCCCACCTGTGATGTATATTAGGCCCATGTGTAGGGCTCACCATTAAGTATTAGGGCCCATGGATTGTGGCCCATTGTGATGTATTTTTAGCCCAGATGGCAAGACCCGATGTTATGTATGAGAGACCTAAGGGATGTGGCCCATTACGATGTGTTCGGAGCCCATGGGATATGGTCCATTATAATGTACATGCGGCTCGTATATGGGGACCATTATAATGTTACATATGGCCTTGTGTGAGGACTAATGTAATGCATGTGAGGCTTAGGTGATAAGGTCCACTTTGATATACTTGTGGCCCATTAGTGCGGCCCATTGATGCGACTCACTTGATGTGTATGAGGCCCATTAGTACGGCCCATTGATGCAGCTCACCTATTGTACATGAGGCCCATGATCGAGGTTCATGTGATGCGGCCCATAGTGATATGTATGTAACCCTTGTATGAGGCCTATGATATTGTATATTAGACCCTTGTGTAAGGCCATGGGCTCACTATATGTTTAACCCTATATAGGCTACTGCTTGGAAGCAATGTTGGTTAAATGACCACATTGATAGGAAGTGATCGGTAAATGTCTACATTGTGACCTTTCCTTAGGCCTGGTTAGGTCCATTCTCATAATTCTCTAGTGGGTTAACCCAAACGAATGGGCCCCATTGATATTATTTGGTCCATCATTGGTCGTCCATCTATGGACCCCTCCTTGCGTCAAGGCCGATTACTGATTATGATTGTCATAACCGATTGCTGATTATCGATCGATCTGATTGGCGTGACCGATTTTCTGACTCTGATTATCGATCGATCCGATTGTCATGACCAATTTTTTTATTCTGATTATCGATCGATCCGATTGTCATGACCGATTTGTCGATTCTGATTATCGATCGATCTCGATTGTCATGGTCGGTTGTCGATTATCAATCAAGGTTGATTACTAATTTTGATGGCTGATTACCGATTCTGATTCGTTGTGGCCGATTACAAATTATCGATCAAGGCTGATTATCGATTTTGATTTGTCATGGCCGATTGCCAATTTCGATTATCGGGGTATATTGAAGTCTATGTGATGAGGCCCATTATGATGCATTTGAGGGCCAGGCGAAGGAGCCCATTGTGATGTATGTTAGGCCAATGAGCAGGGCTCACCTGTTGTGTACATGTAACCCTTGAGTAAGGCCCATTGTGTTGTATATTAGGTCATCGTGTGGGGCCGTGGGCCCATTATATGTTTGGATCTATGTGGGCCATTCCTTGGGGCAATGTTGGTTAAATATTCACATCGTCGAGGCCAATTGTTGATACCGACTATGAGCATGTGACAACATAATATCATGATACATGCCCATACGCATCATCTACATGTTTGTTATGATATGTGATTGACCATTGCATATGTCATTGGATAGGATGATATGAGACTCCCTGATAGGCAGAGGTTATCTCACATGAGCGCACGGCATGCACAGGATTGATGTATGATTGGATTGTATGACTCATGCATCATGCATTTTGTGATATGACTCCTAGTGACATCAAGGTCGTATCCTCTATAGGCATATCGTGGATGGCCAGATGGGAGATCGAAAATATTTAGTTTTAGCATACGGACGCCATAGATGTCCTTGGGTGAAAATTTCTAAACCTCTGTGGCCAGGAGACACCCCAACGTCCAGACCGAGTGGATGCATGAGCGCCTGAGTACCGAATACCAAGAGGCCGCGTCTCCCACTGTATCATGGTTGGTTAGGAGGGGGTGTGGCCTTACCCACCTGAGGGTAGGGGGCATAGCTAGGCTGAGTTTGACCAGCTCGTAAATGGGTCCGCTATCGATGTGCCGGATAGATATTGGCAGACTATTGGCCAGGCAGATAGTGAGGTTTCTTACGCTCACTTGGACTGTGCTACTAGGAGAGGGACAATGCCATTTGGAGTGTACTAAACCCCGATGATGATCCCAGAGATGAACCATACTGATATGTAGACTTATTGATCAGGAATTGCATATTTATTCATTCATTCATTCACTATCCACTCGAGCTGGTGGTGCGTAACTATTTGTTACGTGTACCTTCGCATGGCCAGGATTTCGGTTGGGCGCCCGACTAACCTGAGATCAGGAGTTTATCACATCGTGTCTGACTATCCAAATTTAGGTATGAGACTGGTTTGGATAGAAGTCCTTTGTGATATACCCCATAGCCTACGATACTACGTACTATCATCCCGACTTCACACTTCAGCATGGTCATTTCATTCGCATCGTATATTGCATTACATTCACAGGCATATGGCATATTGGGTTGTTAAATTTCTACACTTATATGGCCTAGACAGACCTAACAAGATTTGTATATTGCATTACATCCTCGGCATTTGATATTTGGCTCTTCATGATTCCTCGTTGCATAGCTGTTCTATATTATGTATTCTGATATTGATTGACTTATGGATTTGTCCGTATTTCTACTTACTCTGATATTCATGATCTTGTCCTTATTACTGCTTACTCTGATAATTTATGATCTTGTCATTATTTCTGCTTACTCTGATAATTCATGATCTTGTCAGTATTTTTGTTCATTCTGATAATGTACGAGTTATGGATTACCAGTATTTCTGATATTGTATGATGATAGCATTGTATTGAATACTTGGCACTTACCTTGTGCACACACTTACACCACCCTCTAAGCTTTCTATAAGCTTATGCACGATAGATGCGTGCAGGTGATGTTAGGTTACAGCAGTGTTGAGCTTAGAGCGTGCAGTGGTCTTCTGGAGCTTGATTTCGATTTATGTATTTCCTTTTCAATATTGTACTCAATGATTATATTAGTGGATATGTGATGATGGTGTTACCTTTATGAATTGGGTAATCATGTGGTTGTGCTTATTACGAGTTAAATGTACATTAAAAAAATCCTTCTTGTAAGATCCCAGGATCGGAATCTGACATATGGATGCTAGGAGCCGAAAATGGAGTATTACGGAGGCTGTCGGCACCAGATTCGGTGATCAATATTCTTATGAATCCGATTTTTAGATTTGGGGCGTGACAAAGTGTGTGGCAAGCCACTGTGACTCAATGGTCCCCTCCTATGATGGAAGTAATAGCAGATGATAGAACCACATCCATAAATGAGGTAGCCTACAATTTATGGACAAATACTCAGAAAAGTTTTAGTAATGCTAATGCAAAAGCCTTGAATGTCATAACTTGTTGCTTCTTACTGAATGAATTCAAAAGAATTGTTTCATGTGAAATGGCAAAACAAGCATGAGATACTTGAAATGACCCATAAAGGAACGAATATTGTAAAAAAAAAAATAAAATATAAGATCCAAATCCTCACAACCAAATTTAAGGAAATTCATATAGAAGAAAATGAGACATCCATATACTTCCATACAAAACTAAATGACATAGTTAATTCTATGTGGGGTCTTGGAGAAAGTATCCCTGAAAGTAAGGTTTGTGCAAAAATACTAAGATTACTACCTGAATGGTTCATTCCAAGGTTACTGCTATATAAGAATTGAGGGATATCGACAAAATGAAGGTTGAAGCATTGGTTGGATCTCTTTAAACATATGAGCTAAATTTCAAAGCTCTGAAGAACAAGCCTATAGCCTTCAAATCCTTTAAGTCCAAATTAAAGGTAATGAATGAAAATTCAGATAATGAAGAAAATTAGGATGACACGGCTTTATTGGAAAATAAATTTTATAAAATTTTCAAAAACAAAAAGAAAATTGATTTTCAAAAAATTTTGATCAGAAAAAGGGCAATTCTAGCTACTAGAAAGCGAAATCAAAAGACAACCAATGTTACAATTGCTCCAAGTTTGGGTATCTTGCTCCAAAATGTCCTAAAAAGGATAAATTAAAAAGAAAAGGTATGCACTTAGGATGAATCATCAGAATATGAGGAATCAAATCAAGGAGAAGCAAGAGATCAAAATGCTTTCATGACAATAGCTAGAGTCACTACTCTAGAAGATAGTCAAAATTTGGATCTGAAACTCCTAAGAGTGACTCTGAAAATGAAGAAGACCTTTAAGAAGCATATGATTTTGTCTTCAGAGAAAGTGGTAAAATTGCATTGAAATTGAAAATGCAAAGGAAAAAGTATGAACAATTGCAATTATAACTTGAAAAAGTTGTTTTAAAAAAATCTCACTTTTCTGATTGTTTTGAAAAATCCAAACTAGATTTAAGTTTGAAAATTGTATAACTTCAAAAATCTCAAGTTTGATTACGAGAAATTGAGGATTGAAGTTTCTTCACTTCAGAGTTCAAGGGATACTTGGAATTATACCCAAGGAGACAAAAAACTTGAAAAATTACTAACGTCATCTCGCCGGTATGGTTGGCTATAACATATATAACAATCTAAAGCCTAAGGCTTCTACTCCTACCTTTGTGAAGGGAGAATCCTCAAACTCTAAAGTGAAAACTCAAAAAGGGACTGAGTTTGATCACAAGAAGATATCATCAAAAATAAAAAATACTTCCAAGAATTTTCTAAATTGAAAAACTTCGCCAACAACAAGAGATATTAAATGAGAGAAATTAACAATCCTCCTATCATGTCCCAAACTCAATGTAACACCCTGAAAATCGGGGGTCGTGTATAAACTCAACTCCCGAGTTCCAGACCGTCACTTATGCAACAAAAATGATTATGATTCAATGTTGTCTGATTTAAAGCATTCACATGAGTAAAAGTATACCAAAACTGCAATTCATACTTCAGATCCAGTGATAAAAGCAAGCGGAAGACTAAACAATATGTATATCACTGTATGAAAAAACAAAGTAAATCTCATCTGTCTCTAAAGGATGAATACATCTCTGAGTCTCATATACATATACATGAACAAAAGTAAATGTCCAAAATAGTCCCACTGAAGTCCCATCGATCCAGGTCGCCTACGGGAAGCCATCGTGATACTGCATGTACGAGAACTCGTCCTGGTCCTCGTCGATGTCTGGCTCCACCTCCTGGATCTCAGCCTCACCTGCATCTACAACAGGGTCTGGTGGGTGTTGCAAATACCATCCCGTAACGTGGGAGTGAGTGATCAACTTAGTGGAATCATAAAGCAAAGATTAGCATGTTCACAATTCAATCATGCGATAATAGTAAAGCAGTAAATCAGACAATCCTAATACTGTTGTTAATGCAAGATGATATGACGTGATGTATGCCCTCACCGACGATCTCCCTCATACGGTAACATCTCACGACCGCAGCATGCCACACTCCCTAGAGTGCTCCACATCTTTCAGGCACATGCAATGCTATGGTGATATGATTTCCAAGTTGTTATTAGTCCATTCAAACAGCAGGATTGAGAAACTAAGGTACTTCCCTTGTATCAATCCCAACACAGATCCTGTCTAGGGTCGTCACTCCTAGTAATCTCATACGATGCATATTTCGTAGGTCACTGCAAGGGCTGCCAGGGCTGTTGCTCGCACTCGTTGCACCGCTCCCCCATCACCTTATCAATACAGGCCTACTGTACTCTACTGCAACAAAAGGGTCATCGGCTCCCGTGGACTCAGAATACGCTCGCGGTCACTACAAAGGACTCGTCGCCTGATCAGTGTAGGCCGACAGCTAGAATATGGTGTCCCATACCACCATAATCTGCTCACGAGTCTAGGTGCTCACTGGTCACTACGGGGAGGTTTGTGGCCCCAGCGTAGCCGACAGCTCGACCACGGTGTCCCATACCACCATGCCCGGCTCATGAGTCTTCGTGGATCAAGGTACCATGGTTAACAGGGTTTACAATGGTAAGTTCAGTACCCTAGGTTCAAGCAGTTATGACTCATATAAGGTGAACATACATCGGCCAGTCGGGTTACTTGACGGGCTCGACTAGCGCGATCGCATCTCAAGTCGAACGACATGGAGTGCGTAAAACACTTCGCGTGGCCTAACCACTGCCGCCAACTCCAAACACGAATCGCGTTCATCGACGCGTCGTTCGTGGCTATGACCAGTCAGCCACGAATTCGCTCGGTTACCGACTGCCTAGACTAAGTCTAGTCCCAAACAATTATGGAATCACATCAGCAATCTATGTAAGAGTATTGGAATTGAAATACAATCATGTGAGCATGTTAACACATGTTATAACATTCAACTTAAGCAAATCTTCAAACACATATATTCCATGCATGTAATGAAATCATGCATTTAGTCAACATGTAGAAAATCATTTAGGTCAGCATATTAATTGAGAAATCAATCATAAACTATCACATAACATCATTTAATTCAATACATACTAATATAAGCATTTATACAAACACATACACTATACACTTAAGTCTACATATAGTATGTCGACCCGAAGTGCGCAATTAGGCGAATCTCTCCGCCAAACTAATTATGCACGTATTCCTAACTTCCTAATGCGACAACAAACCATGTCAATCACATCAGCAAAATATGAATATAAACAGTACTTCCTACAAATGACTAAAATGCCCTAAATCTCATATTCTTCGTTAGTTTACGAAACGGGAAACGGAGAGCATTTTGTACATGTCAAACGGCGATACCGTCAAGAATCTACTATTAAACAACATTGAAAGCATTGGAAACCGTCAATCAAAGCGTCTAAAATCCTCACCTAGTCGCTTACGGACGCGTGATTTCGAGCGGAGCTTGTATGCTTCGTCAACGGCAGTAGGAAAACCTATTTTACAAGTTACGTTAGCTTACACGCTAAGAATCTAAGTAAACCCTAAATCAGCAAGTTCTAGGGTTGTTTTATACCTGAAAGAACGGAAAAATCAGCAGCCAGATGATTGGAAAGAGTTGCTGAAGCAGTAGCAATCGGTGGCTCGGAGACGGGAAAAATCCCTTCCACTCTCTCTCTCAAACTCTCTCCTATTCCTAGGGTTTGCAATTTTCGGATGGGAGAGGGAAATGAGGGTTTCAACCCCTTTTATAAGCTTAAAAATGCTGGAAACAGGCTCCGGAACGAAGTTTACTTGGTGTCTATCCATTTCAGGGCTGTTTCGGTCCAAAAGATGCTTTCTGGTGGTCCCCTGGTCGATTGCGATCGGACTTAAGCTCATGTGTACCAGATGTAGCACGTAACAAGTTTTCAGTCTGGCAGGGTTCGCAGATCGCACGTGGTGGACCAGTTTCAATTTAGCGGTCACCACACGTAGATCAGGGCTGAAAGTCTCATGATAATAAATAGAAATTTTTCCTGATCCGAGGGTATAATCTGGATGAATTCTGACGGTCAGAATGCTTAATACTGACGCGTCAAGTCGTGTGCCAGATTTGAATTTGAAATTCCAATTCTGTCCCTATTCGCGGTCTCTTCCGTCCGGGCTCAACGAAATAGTCTGTGATTATCGGTTTGACTTGATTTTTGAAATTGTCAAGTCCAGCTAGGCGGTTCTAACGGTCTAAGATAGGAGGTATCGGACTTTCGACGCGCGGTCTAAATCCAATACAAGAATTCAAAGTGGTCCAGAGAACAAACCCGCTTAGAGTTTGATCCGAGGTTATAGAGTATTGTAGAGTCTTTGTTCTACTCGATTTGGGTCTTGTAGAACGTATTTAAAGTGATCAGGGACTATTTTCCAGCTACTCTAGCGTTGCGCTAGC
Source organism: Magnolia kwangsiensis (assembly GCA_037074715.1). Taxonomy (NCBI): domain Eukaryota; kingdom Viridiplantae; phylum Streptophyta; class Magnoliopsida; order Magnoliales; family Magnoliaceae; genus Magnolia; species Magnolia kwangsiensis. Next base: position 59,952,667 of record CM073585.1, read on the forward strand.
TAACTTACGCTTAATTTCCATAGAAATTAATTCTACGCGATTTCGGGTCGAGTTGGTACTCGAGCCCAAGTACGGATTTTTCACGGGCGTTACACTCAAGGACCGGGCTCATAAAATTTTCGGCCGCCAAATCCATAGTTGACAGCCTTTGTAGTACCCCATTCTCGAATCCCAGCTCCCATACGCCAGGTCCCGATCTTGGGATCTTGCAAGGAGAATTTTTTGGGTGTCTTTTTTTTAATGAGCATAACGACGAGTGTACCCAAGTCACAAAACATCATCACCATACATCTACTAATATAATCTTTGAGTACAATGTTGAAAGGGAAATATATGATATAATAAAACTCCAAAAGATCATGCACATGCTCTTGCCTCAATGTTGCTACGGTCTAGCATAATCGGCATGTAAAAAATGTACGTAAGCTTATTATGAAACTTAAAGAGTGTGTGCGTGTGTGTGCAATGCATATCCCAAGCATATAAATGTCAGAGTAAGCAGAAATGATAGAGGCCTAAACTGACAAGTCCATAAATGATGTTTGTCATACTAAGGCTATGCAATGCAAGGCCTATGTGGTTGAATATCATATGTTAGGGATGCAATGTAAAACATGCTAATCCTCAACTAGTCCACATATTAGTACATTTCGTATATGAAAATATCACCAGGGTTTAGTGTAAGACCCGTATCTTAGTCCGTACCATTCCGTAGACTTTCGCGGTCTTATCGGTCGAATTCTGGCAGCCTTCGACCCTTAACCGATATTTGCGCGTGACCCTGATTCATATGTCATCAACCCGTATCGACTCAACTCAAGACCTTTACCATAGCGACCGCACCGTCGCTGCGGTTCCGATGCCGTAACTCGCATACCGAGGCGATACCCTAGTCAGGAGATGTAGGCCAACGTTCGGTGGGAGGAAAATGCCACGCGTTGCGAAACCCACGAGAATCTCTATGAGTTATCACATCAATCTCATCAATCAATCAATCTCATCACATCACATGTCAAGCACATGTCAAGTACACATCACCTTTCACCCATTCCCAAGCAACCACAAAAGTCAAGAATCTCTTACAAAACCCATACCTTTCTTACACCAAAAACCCTCAAAGTCAAAAAGTTCTTGCAACACCCATGCTTTTCTTACACAAATGGCCATAAAAGTCAAGATTTTCTTACACACCCATCACTCACCACATCCATCACCCATCTATCTCTCTCCCTTTTACAACTCTCTCTCTCATTTTCAAACTCAAAATCCAAGCAAGAAAAATCCATACGTATGAGCTTCTCCCAAACCTCTCCAAGAGAATTTGTGTGTGGCCCACCTTTCCTACCCCATCATCTCCCATCTCAACCATCCATTCCTCATCTCCTCCATTGGAATCAAAGTTAAGGTGCTAAGGAACCCATAAGAGCAAGAAGATCGAACGGTGGGTGCTTGATAATAGTAGTTTTTCATGTTTTTAAGATGGGCCAAGTGAGGCTAACCGATCAATGGTTTGGATCTCACTTGGGACCCTAAGTTGTGGCCGATGGACCACTTTGATCATCATGATCATCCATGATGGGGCCATTCTCCATGGACCCCATCATGATGTTTATTTCATTGCAATAGGAAGGTCATCTAGACCATCCATATTGGTGGGGAAAGGATCTCTACCATTGATTTTAGATTTCAGTGGTCCCACATGCTTTAGGGCCCACTTGATGTATGATTCATTGCAAGGGAGGGCCCATAATGTCGGGGTCCCTCCATCACACGCGTGTCCCACCTTTTTTTTCTCTCTCTCCATCCCTTTTCTTCCTTTTCTCATGAGGTGATAATGTAGTTGTGTGGCCCGCTCGGATGGACCCCACCATGAAGTATGTATCTCATCCAAGTAAGCTATAAATGGGGCCCATTTTAAATGTGGTGTACCGATGTCATCCATCACTTGGTGGCCCACCTGAGCCGGGCCCACCCCAAATGCATATTGCCCAACTGTCCAGCGTTTGGAACGCTGGACGTCAACTGGGAAAACATAAATATATTAGATTGTTCCAAGCTTTTGGGGTGACCCACTCATATTGATCCCACCTTGATGTATATATTCAATCCACGCCATTCATCTCATTCCCTAAATCATTTTAGCCGTTGAGTAGAAGAATGGGGCTGATCTGAGCATCTGGTGGGCCATAACATAAGGAACTTTGGTGGTTACCCTTAAAAAATTTCCTGATGATTCCATGCACCCAAAAATCCCAAACTTTGGACTTATTTCGCTTGTTAGGAGCCGTAGAATCTCATAGCTGGGACGGATTTCTTGAATATGGGTCCCACACTCAAAAATCCTCAAAATCAAAGGTTTTTCCAAAAAAAAAAAAAAATAGCATCAGAGGCATCGCCTGCTACCTCTGACACAACAGCAGCAGCACCAGCGTCCCACGGCCCCTTCCGTGGGCCCCACCATGATGTATATGTAATATCCACGCCGTTCATATGGTGGGCCCCTCCCTGAAGCAGGCCCCCTCCAAAAATGAGGCCAATCTGAAACTCGAGTGGCCCACACCATAGGAAACAGTGGGATTGAACCTCTACCATTAAAATCTTTTTATGGGCCACAGAAGTCTTGGATCAAGATGAAATTTGTTTCCCCTTTCATCCAGGGTTGTGTGACCTTATTAACGGGTTGGATTTCAAATAATCATTGAGGTGGGCCCCACGTGGGGCCCACAGTGATATATATGTTTTGCTTCCACCATCTGCTGGACGGTGGAGCCCACCTAATGCATGTGTTTTATTCACGCCACCCCCCTGGCTGAATGATAAATAAATATTGTAGTGGGCCCCCATGGCCCACACGCTGGATAGATGATAAATAAATATTGTAGTGGGCCCCCCTGGCCCACTCGCTGGATGACAATAAAAATATTACAGTGGGCCCTAGGCCCATGTGACCCTATGAACAGTTTGGATGGAAATAAACATCATGTTGGGCCCCAGTTGGGATGGAAGATAAATATTATGTAAGGCCCATGGGATTAGACCCATCTGATGTATTATAAGGCCCATGGGATTAGGCCATTTGATGTTTTAGGGGCCCATGGGTTAAGGCCCATCGAGATGTACTAGGGCCTATGGGTTGAGGCCCATTGGATGTACATATGGGGCCCAATTGGTGTGGCCCATTTGTTACCTATAAGACCCATTAGATTAAGCCCATTTGATGCAATCTAAGGCCCACGGGTTTTGACCCATTGCAATGCACTTAAGGCCCATTGGTGCAGCCCATTAATGTGGCCCATTGATGAATAAAAGGCCCATATGATATGGCCCATTTGATGTATTTAAATCCCAATGAGATGTACCTAAGGTCCATTGCAATGTGTGATCCCAACACGGATTATATAACGATATTTTCGACGATCGTGCCTTGGGAGTAATGTTGGTTTGACGTCCACATTGCAAGTGTAATATTGGTTAAATGTCCGCATTACGACTCTCCCTAGGGCCCATTGAAAGGCCCGTACTTGTTGGGTGTAAGCCATCTAGGCCGATCTGCGTTGTAAGAATAGTTCATTTCTTTATTACATGCTTAGTATAGTTCCATGACTCATGATCATACGCATCATATGTATGCTTGATATGAGAAGTGACTGATCATAGCATATGCCTTCGGACAGATTATGTATGGGACCCCGATTAGGCGGTGTTGCCCTACATGAGCGCACGATACGCACAGGATTGCTGTATGATTGGATAGTGTGATTCATGCATTGTATAACATGATTACTGTACGTCCTAGCAACATCGGGGCCGTAGCCTCCACAGACACATCGTGGTTGGTAGGATTGGATACCAAAAATTTTATTCTACATGGGGTGCTATAGATATCCCTGGGTGAAAGTCCCTAAATCCTTATGGTACCAAGAGGTTGCTCCAACATCTAGACTGAGTGAGTAGATGAGCGTTGAGTGCCGATTACCAGATGGCTGCGCTCTCCACTGCATTGTGGTCAGTTAGAAGGGGGTGAGGCCTTACCCTCCTAAGAGTAGGGGGCAATGCTCGGCTGAGTTTGACCAGCTTGAGGAATGGGTCCACTATCGACGAGTCGAGCCCGATATTGATAGACGGATAGTGAGGTCTCTTCCACTTACCTTATTGCGCGCGATGGGGCGCTAATCTGGTTTAGAGTGTACTAGACCCCCGGTGATATCCCAAATTTGAACTGTATTGATATGTGGACTTAGATAAGGATTGTATGCTTGACTTGCATCTTACATCGCATAGTCCTGTTATGGCCGACATCATTCATGTTTGGCATTACATAGCCTTGGTACGGCTAATGATATTATAGATCCATCTGCATATTTTACATTACTCTGATATTGCATGCACATATTACTACCTTGTGCACATACTTTCACCACCCTCTAAGCTTTCTATAAGCTTATGCACGACCGTTGCGTGCAGGTGACGTTGGGGCGCAGCAGCGCTGAGGCAGGAGCGCTTTGCAGATCACTTTGGAGATTTTATTCATCATCAATGTATTTTCCTTTATGCTCATTGTACTTGTAAAGTTTTTTATCATAGTGGAAATGTAATGAAGTTTTTGGTTGTTGTTTGTGGGTTATGCCTTTGGTTATGCTTATCACATTTCAAACTGACCTTAAAAATCCTCCTCGTAGCATCCTAGGATTAGAACCTGGCGAATGGGAGCTGGGAGCCGAGAATGGGGTTCTATGGAGGTTGTCGGCGCCAGATTCAGCGATTGAGAATTTTGTAAGCTCGATTTTCGAGTTTGGGGCGTGACATTTAGTACACTCAAACATTGGCTACCACCCATGACATGTACGACCAAGTGAGTGGAAAATACCTCACTATTCGCCTCATTAGTGGTATGTCAATGCCCACCCGACTTGTTGATAACAGACTCATTTACGAGCTGGTTACACTTAACCTAGCTTACAACCCCATACCCTCAGGTGGATAAGGTCACACCCCTTTTCAACTGACAATGACACAGTGAGAGACATGACATACTGGCATTTAGCACTCGAGCGCCCATATTATCCACTCGGTCTTGATGCTAAAGCATCCTACTGGAATCACAAGGGTTTAGGGACTTTCACCTGTGGACATCCTAAGCAGTTAAGTGCTAGAACATATATTTTCGGTATCCAATCCGATGATCCACATTATTCCTGTGGAGGCCACAACCCCAATGCCACTAGGGTGTAAAAGTGATCGTGACATACAAAATGCATGAGTCATACTGTCCAAGTCATGCACTAAACTTACACATACTACGCAATCATGTGGGACAAACCTATCTCATATGGGGTCCCCTAAGTATCTCAAGTCGAAAGGCATATGTTATGATCAATCGTCATCCACAACAGGCATACAAATGATGCTTATGGGCATATAAATGGGAATGATATCAATTATACTAGACATGTTATCAGTATGTCCCATGAGGTTAAATATATCATCATGTTATCAGACATATCATGAGATAATTGGCCTTAATTGGCACATCATATACAGAAAGTGGGAGCTGAATGATAGGCCCTACTATAAATATAGAGGTCTATGTGGTGTGGCCCATGTTAGACTAACATCAACTCCTTATGTAGCTTGCACATACAAATCTAGTAACTAGATGTAAGGCATGGATAAGATACAAATAACATAAGTAAAATGTAGGACCCATCCTCAGGCACCCTGTAATATACGCAACATCGCACTCATATCCGAACTAGAAAATCTCACATGTAGGAATTGAACCGCTTGCACCACTGCCTAGGAGACTTTTCAGCCTGTACAATGACTTCTTTAACTTACACACATGATCTTCCTTACCAAGTTCCTCGAATCCTTTTTGTTACTTCATGTAAATAACTTTCTCTAAATTCTCATGAAGGAATGTCGTCTTCACATCAAGCTGCTCCAATTCCAAGTTGTATTTTGTACTTGTAATGCCCCAACTTTTCAAGACCCAAGTATATGACCCGTTTCCCAAAAACCTAAGCGGTAACCTATGAAGAGCCAAATTTCATATTTTTTTTCTTTGTCATTCAGAGTTAGCAGTTAGCGTAGATGGGCAAATTAATTGTAAAGGAAAGTTACATGATCATTCAAATATACAGGAGGCTGCCCATAATAACTTATACAACTAATGTCTCTAAAGTTAACAATTACGAAATGAAATAATATTACATATGAAACAAAATAAATTACAACAATCTTAGGATGTAAAATCCTGGAAAAATCCTTAGCAAATACAATCATGCGCCCTTGTCAATTATAGCCTGCTCCTCATCAATAAGAACATGAATATCATCTGGGCTACCTGTGCTACCTGTACGGTTATATATTTGATGGATGAGTGACCAACTCAATGTGAATTTTCCTCAAGATTACACACCACCGCATTAGGTAAGCATAGTTATACAAAACATAACAAAATAATACATGATGCAGTCTTATTATATGGATGGATGCGTGAATGCAATCATCGCCCTGGGGATGCTCATCTATGAGGACATTAGGCTCATCACCCATGTAATCATCGACCTAGGAATGATCATCCAGTCAGAAAAAATACATCATGTACGATAGTGATAGACGTTGGTCTGTGCCATGTATGCATGATTAGCTAACCATTATTAGTCTATTTATAATCAGCTAGTTTAAATAGGCTCAAGGTCACTAGCGTAAGCTGACAGCTCGGGCATAAGTCTCATACTACCATTCCCAGCTCATGAGGCTACCATCTTAGGATGTTTAATGGAAGTCCGTCGACTAGTGGTCAATCATATTTCAGTATATGGGGCTTATTATCGCATGGTTGCACAATATAAAATATCGAACCCATATAGAAAAAATACCAAAATAAAGCCACGCAGGGTGATATCAAAACAAGCCACATAGGCAAATATCAAAACAAGCCACATAGGGCAAGTTTCAAAACCATGTAATAAAAGACCATCCTTGAAAACTACTTAGACATAACAACCCCTGGATGGTAGGCCCACATCAACATTCAATTCAAACCACCACTCAATAACCATTAAGTCACAGGTCTATTACAATTACATTCAATCGAGTTACGTTCCAAGTATGAGTATACATTTATAAGTGGGGGTTTTCCATTGATGTACCAGTTTAAGTTTCATAAGCAACCACAAATAATCCACAAACATGAAATAAATATGCAGAATCAATAATAAGCATGTAATCTAGCAATTCAATTCCAACAATTAACACATGTGATTATATAATGAGGATATCAATTATTAATCAAAATTTAAATAAAACTATAACTTAAACTAATGGAAAAATGGAAAGCTCAAGGGAAAAAAATCATCACCTTATACTTGAATCACCAACTGATGTTGCTAGGAAGCGCGTGCACCCTTAGAATCAAATCCTACCATGAATGGTGGAGTTGTACGTGAGATCAATGTTCTATAAAGTGTCCATAGTCTAGATTAATATAACCCAAGGTTTAGATTACTTAGGTTTTCACCATAGAGTTTAGTTAAATACTTAGATTCTAGTGTTTGAATCCTAAATTATTATTACTATTATTATTATCATTAGTATTGTACCATGGATTGATTAATATTCATAATAGGAGTATTAATCCATCACTATTATTAATAATGGATCCTAAGTTCCTATTTAAATGTACTGACATTATCTAATATTCTTATAATGACTAATAGTCTTTTAAATAATACAAGTAATAATAATAGAATATTTACTAATGATAATGTAATAGGGACTACTACTAATAACTATACTAACAAGTATTGTACTAATCCCATAAGAAAAATGATAAATATTTCTAATGCTAATAGTCATAACTATCAATAATGAATCAAGTCATGATAATAGAGATCTACTGTAAATATGAAGTTCTACAATTAGATCTAAACCTAGCACACTATCTATGGTTAGGGTATCGACCTAGAGTTTAGAACACTTAGGTCAAGGATTTTATCCTAGAGTTTATGTCTAGGCTAGATTTTGTGAAATCAATTTTAATAATTTATTAACATTAATGTTATAGTTATCATTATGATGCTAGTTAATAATATGATCTACTTTTAGTGATAATATTTAAGAGTGGTAAGACAAAACACTAATATTACATACAGATGATTTTTGTAACTAATATTAGTATGGACGATTTACTAATGGTTAGAATAATCCTGATAATGATAGTGATGGTAACAATGGTGAATGCAACGGCTCATTTATTTACAAGATTGTTTTGGCTTATTTTATTCTAACTCATAGATCTAACCCGGTGGACTTGAGCTCATAGCTATCTAGGCCCAATTCAACTTGGGTTTTCCTTTCATCTGAATGACAATGAGGCCCATTTTCATATGCCCCATGTCACATGCATTACTATCATTGGGTGACCCATAAGTAGGTGAGGGTTATGGGGACCCAACCAAGTGAAAACTGGGCCTGCACCCATCTTGATTAGGCCCAGCAGTTGTGGCCCAACACTGGGACCCAAATCTGGACCTGGTCTCAATGCATCTTGGCACAATAAATTTATGAAAAACATAATTCAGGCCTTTCGTTAATTAAAATTTTGGTGACTCACTTAGCCAATTTGCATTACCCTAGTAATCTAGGCTCATTTGAAATGGGATCCTACCACCATGATTATGATAATAATTGTAACACCCTGAAAATCGGGGGTCGTGTATAAACTCAACTCCCGAGTTCCAGACCGTCACTTATGCAACAAAAATGGTTATGATTCAATGTTGTCTGATTTAAAGCATTCACATGAGTAAAAGTATACCAAAACTGCAATTCATACTTCAGATCCAGTGATAAAAGCAAGCGGAAGACTAAACAAGATATATATCACTGTATGGAAAAACAAAGTAATCTCAACTGTCTCCAAAGTATGACTACATCTCTGAGTCTCATATACATGTACATAACAAAAGAATAATGTTCAAAAAGAAAAGTCCCACTGATGTCCCCTCGATCCAGGTCACCTACGGGAAGCCGTCATGATACTGCATATACGAGAACTCATCCTGGTCCTCGTCATCATCTAGCTCCACCTCCTGGATCTCATCGTCACCTGCAACTACAACAGGGTCTGGTGGGTGTTGCAAACACCATCCCGTAACGTGGGAATGAGTGATCAACTCAGTGGAATCATAGAGCAAAGATTAGCATGTTCACAATTCAATCACGCGTTAATAGTAAAGCAGTAAATCAGACAAGTCCTAAAACTGTTGTTAATGCAAGATGATATGACGTGATGTATGCCCTCACCGACGATCACCCTCATACGGCAACATCTTACGACCGCGGCATGCCACACTCCCTAGAGTGCTCCACATCTTCCAGGCACATGCAATGCTATGGTGATATGATTACCAAGTTGTTATTAGTCCATTCAAACAGCAGGATTGGGAAACTAAGGTACCTCCCTTGTATCAATCCCAACACGGATCCTGTCTAGGGTCGTCACTCCTAGTAATCTCATACGATGTACATTTCGTAGGTCACTGCAAGGGCTGCCAGGGCTGTTGCTCGCACTCGTTGCACCGCTCCCCCATCACCTTATCAATACAGGCCTACTGTACTCTACTGCACGGAAGGGTCGTCGCCTCCCGTGAACTCAGAATACGCTCGCGGTCACTACAAAGGGCTCGTCGCCTGATCAGTGTAGGCCGACAGCTAGAATATAGTGTCCCATACCACCATAATCTGCTCACGAGTCAAGGTGCTCATTGGTCACTACGGGGAGGTTTGTGGCCCCAGCGTAGGCCGACAGCTCGACCACGGTGTCCCATACCACCATGCCCGGCTCATGAGTCTTCGTGGATCAAGGTACCACGGTTAATAGGGTTTACAATGGTAAGTTCAGTACCCTAGGTTCAAGCAGTTATGATACATACAAGGTGAACAAACATCGGCCAGTCGGGTTACTTGACGGGCTCGACTAGCGCGATCGCATCTCGAATTGAACGACATGAAGTGCGTAAAACACTTCGCGTGGCCTAACCACTGCCGCCAACTCTCAACACGAATCACATTCATCGACGCGTCGTTCGTGGCTATGACCAGTCAGCCACGAATTCGCTCGGTTACCGACTGCCTGGACTAAGTCAAGTCCCACACATCTATGGAATTACTATACAAGGTATTGGAATTGAAATACATCATGTGAGCATGTTAGCACATGTTATAACATTCAACTTAAGCAAATCTTCAAGGCATACTTCCCATGCATATTCAACTTAAGCAAATCCTCAAGCACATACATTCCATGCATATAATGAAATCATGCATTTTGTCAACATGTAGAAAATCATTTAGGTCGGCATAATAATTGAAAAATCAATCACAAAGTATCAAATAACATCATTTGGTTCAATACATACTAATACAAGCATTTATACAAACACATGCACTACACACTTAGGTCTACATATAGCATGTCGACCCAAAGTGTGCACTAGGCGAATCTCTTCGCCAAACTAATTATGCACGCATTCCTAACTTCCTAATGCGACAACAAACCATGTCAATCACATCAGCAAAATATGAATGCAAACAGTACTTCCTACAAATGACTAAAATGCCCTAAATCTCATATTCTTCGTTAGCTTACGAAACGGGAAACGGAGAGCATTTTGTACATGTCAAACGGCGATGCCGTCAAGAATCTACTATTAAACGACATTGAAAGGATTGGGAACCGTCAATCCAAGCGTCTAAAATCCTCACCTAGTGTCTTGTAGACTCGGGAATTGAAGCGGAGTGTATATGGTTCGTCTACGGCGAGTAAGGAGCCTAATACATAAGATCCATAAGCTACATCGCCATGGAAACAAGAAAAACTCAAATCACCAACTATTTAGGATTTTTACTTACCTAGGATTGCGGTGGAATCGCCGGGAAAGCGGTAGAGAAGTGTCGCTTAAGCATGTGCAACACGTAGCACAAGTGGCGGGAAGAACTCTCCCACTCTCTCACAATCTCTCACTCTTTTTCTCTCTCCCAAGCTAGGGCTTCTCTCAAATTCGGATGGGAGAGAGGAGTGAGGGTTTCAACCCCTTTTATAGCCTAAAACATTCCCAAAATAGGCTTGGGAACAATGTTTACTTGGTGCCTAACCAAATCGGGGCCGTTTCGGTCCAAAAGGGTATTTCTGGAGGTCCCCAGGCCAGATGCGGTCGGACATAAGCTCATGCATACTGGATCTAGCACACATCCAGTTTTCAGACCGGTTGGGTTCCCAGATCGCACGTGGCGGCCCAGTTTCAGTTTAACGGTCACCGCATCAAGATCAGGCCTATAAGTCCCGTGATATATAATAGATATTTTTCCTGATCCAAGGGTGTAATTTGGCTGTATTCTGACGGTCAGAATGCTTAATACTGATGCGTCAAATTTGTGTGCCAGATTTGAATTTGAAATTCCAACTATGTCCCTATTCACACTCTCTTCGGTCCGGGCTCAATGAAATAGCCTGTGATAATCGGTTTGACTTGATTTTTGGAATGAGTGTCAAGCCCAGCTAGACGGTCCTAACGGTCTAAGATAGGAGGTATCGGACTTTCAACGTGCGGTCTAGATCCAATACAAAGATTCAAAGTGGTCCAGGGAACAAACCGGCTTAGAGTTTGATCCGAGGCTTTAGAGCATTATAGCACCCTTAGTTCCACTCGCTTCGGGCCTTGTAGAACGTATTTAAAGTGATCAGGGACCATTTCCCAGCTATTCTAACGTTGCACTAGCTAACCTAGTCAAATTTTCCAAAGGAATGAATTCTACACAAATTCGGGTCGAGTTGGTACTCGAGCCCAAGTATGGATTTTTTCACGGGCGTTACAATCTACCCCCCTTAACAAATAATTTCGTCCTCGAAATTTTGTACCTTTTCGTACTCCTCGAGAAGCTGTGGGTAGTTCTTTCTGATCTCGGCTTCTGTCTCCCAAGTAGCCTCCTCCTCAGTATGATGCGTCCATAGTACCTTCACAAGGGGAATCACCTTGCTACGCAGTACCTGCTCCTTCCGGTCTAAGATGCGTGTCGGTCGCAGGATATAAGTAACATTCTCTCCTAACTGCACCTGCTCCCATCTGATGATATGAGAAGGATCAGCAACGTACTTCTTCAGCATAGAAACATGAAATACGTTGTGGACGCTCGCGAGGGGCGTGGGTAAAGCCAATCGGTAAGCCACTGCTCCCACACGATCGAGGATCTGAAATGGACCAATGTATCGCGGTGCCAGCTTCCCCTTCTTCCCGAACCGAAGGACTCCCTTCATAGGGGAAACTCGCAAAAACACATGATCCCCGACTGTGAACTCTAGTGGTCTCCGTCTCGTATCGGCGTAGCTCTTCTGTCTGCTCTGCGCTGTAAGAAGCCGACGTCGAATAATATCAATCTTCTCTGACGTCGCCTGCACCAACTCTGGGCCAATCAAGCTGCGCTCACCGACCTCTAACCAGCAATGCGGTGCGCGACAAGGTCGCCCATACAGCGCCTCATAAGGTGCCATGCCGATACTCGCCTGGAAGCTATTGTTGTACGCAAACTCCGCATATGCAAGACAGTCATCCCAACTGTCCTTGAAGTCCAATGCGCAAGCTCGCAACATGTCCTCCAGGATCTGGTTCACTCGCTCTGTCTGTCCGTCCGTCTGTGGGTGGAAGGCAGTACTGAACTTCAACTTCACACCCATAGCCTCCTGAATGCGAGTCCAGAAGATAGAAGTGAACCGCGTGTCTCTGTCCGACACGATCTCCAACGGAACTCCATGCAGACGCACGATCTCTCTAATATACAATCTAGCCAGCTCGTCTGCAGAGTTCGTAACTCTGATCGGTAGGAAGTGCGCCGACTTCTTCAATCGGTCGACGATCACCCAAATAGAATCATGCCCCTTCCTCGTCTTCGGCAACCCAGAAATGAAGTCCATGGAAATGAAATCCCACTTCCACTCTGCAATCGGCATAGGCTGCAAAAGTCCAGGTGGTCGGCGATGCTCTGCCTTCACCTGTTGACAAGTGAGACAACGGGACACGAACTCAGCAATGTGGGTCTTCATACCTTCCCACCAGTACGTCCTCTTCACGTCACGATACATCTTCGTGCTGCCAGGATGCATCGCGAGTCTAGTAGAATGCGCAGCCTCGAGAATCTCTCGTCTCAAGTCAGGGACATCAGGAACGCATAGGCGGCCACGGTAACGTAAACCCCCATCCATGCCAACTCGCCAGTCGGCGTCATCATCATCACTGGCCTGCTCTCGAAGCTCAGTAAGATGCGCGTCGTCCCTCTGCGCCTCGATGACACGGTCATCGATCGGGGATCGCACCTGAACATGTGCGATGAACTCAAATGGCTCCTCTACGGTGAGTTTCTGCTCAAAGTCTCGCAAAAACTCAACCATATCCCACTCGGCAACCATCAGCGGAGCCGCAAACTCTATCGCCTTCTTGCGGCTCAACGCATCAGCCACAAGGTTCGCCTTCCCAGGATGGTAAGAGACTTCAAACTTGAAGTCCTTCAGCGTCTCCATCCATCGCCGCTGCCTCATATTCAAGTCCCGCTGCGTGAATATGTACTTGAGGCTCTTGTGGTCGCAAAAGAGCTCGAACTCCTCTCCATAGAGGTAATGTCTCCAGAGTCTCAGTGCGAATATCACGGCTGCCAACTCCAGGTCGTGTGTAGGGTAATTCTCCTCGTGCTTCCTTAATTGTCTCGAGGCATACGAAATTACCCTGTCCCTCTGCATAAGGACACAACCTAAACCAACGCTAGACGCGTCAGTGTATATAGTGTATTTAACCCCTTGCTCTGGCAATACTAGCACAGGGGCGGACGTAAGTCTGTCCTTTAGCTCCTGAAAAGCTGACTCCGCCTTATCATTCCAGGCGAACTTCACGTCCTTCCGTGTCAACTGAGATAAGGGTCTCGCGATCTTCGAGAAATCCTGAATGAAGCGCCGATAGTAGCCAGCGAGACCCAAGAAACTCCTCACCTCAGTGACAGAACCAGGCTGCTCCCAGTCCTGCACCGCAGCTACCTTAGACAGGTCAACTGCCATGCCATCCTTGGACACCACGTGTCCCAGAAACTTCACCTCCTGCTTCCAGAAGTCGCACTTCTTATACTGTGCGAACAACTGATGCTGTCTGAGCGTATCAAGGACCAAACGCAAGTGCTCCTCATGCTCCTCTCGACTCCTAGAGTATACCAAAATGTCGTCGATGAAGACAACGACGAATCGATAGAGGAAAGGCCGCAATACCCGGTTCATCAGATCCATGAACACGGCCGGTGCGTTCGTGAGACCGAACGACATCACGAGGAACTCGTAGTGACCAAAACTGGTCCTGAACGCTGTCTTCTGCACGTCCTCATCTCTGACGCGCAGCTGATGATATCCTGACTGAAGGTCAATCTTCGAGAAGTACTGCGCTCCTCTCAACTGATCAAACAAGTCATCGATCCTGGGCAAAGGGTACTTGTTCTTCACTGTGAGTTGGTTCAGCCTGCGATAATCAATACACAATCGCAGCGAACCATCCTTCTTCTTCACGAACAAGACCGGTGCTCCCCAAGGAGATACGCTAGGCCGTATAAGGCCAAGCTCTAGTAGACCATCAATCTGCGTCCTCAACTCCTCCATCTCACATGGTGCCATGCGATACGTCGGCAGTGAGACGGGTGTAGAACCAGGAATCAGATCGATAGTGAAATCGATCTCACGTCTGGGCGGCAAACCAGGGATCTTCCTGAATAGATCCCCGAACTCAGAAACAACTGGCGTCTGCTCAAGTACCTGGGCACCAGCGTCGCGCAACAGGGTGGCGTAGCTAAGAATGCGGAAAGGAAGATTTACCCGCACTGAAAATGTGAAAGGCGTGCCCTCAGGCTCGTACACCGTCACCACACGAGCCTCGCAGTCAATCTCGGCTCTCGCTGCAGTCAACCAGTCCATGCCAAGGATGACGTCGAGATATACGAGCGAGGGATCGACGACCAAATCAAGAGTCATCGTCCTGCCTCCCAGATCAAGTAAACAACCCTCACACATCTGGGTGACATCCGAATAATCTCCATGAGCTGCAAGGACTCGCACGCTATCCATAGTAATAGTCTGCAACCCAAGACGTCTGACTACGGCACGCGATATCAAAGAAATCGTGGAACCAGTGTCCACCATGACAAGAACGGGAGTACCTCCGATATGGCCCGTGACCTCGAAGGCTGAATGCTGGAAAGTCGGCGTCGTAGCTGCCTCAGCGGTCAGTGCATGAACTCGAGCCTGCTGTGGCCGGTTCGGCCGCTGTGTCAAGGGCCGTGGGGGCTGTCGAATCTGTGATACTGTGGGTCTGAAAGAGGACTGCGCAGGAGCTGACCGTATAGGCGGTGCTGATATCGCCTGTGGACGTACACGATCAATCTTCTGCGGCGGCGAGAACCCACTGTCCCGCATCCTCGCAAAGCAACTCGGCGCTAAGTGGCCCGTCCTCCCACAGTATGTGCATGATAGATCAGGGCGTCGAAACGGTCCTACTGGCGCCGTGGTCCTGGTAGGAGGATCAATGCGAGGCCTCTTGCCCGCGAAGGGCCTATCTGGCAACTCCGATCGCGGCCTAGAAGTAGTCGGGCCTCGTGATCGCGCAAGTCGATCCACGTCCTGCTCTGCCCGCATGGACATGTGAACCAACTCCGCATAGGAGGAGAAACTGATGCAGCACATCTTCGACCGAATATCCGGTCGCAAGCCCTCCAAAAAGCGCCGTATGCGCATCTGCTCATCAGCTAGAATCGTCGGGACGTACCTGCCCAACTCTGTGAACCGATGCTCATACTCGGTGACCGTCATCGCTGCCTGCCTGAGACGGAGAAACTCATTCTCCCTCTCGTGTCTGTAGGTCTGAGGATAATACTTCTCATGGAAGCGAAACTCGAATGCTGCCCATGTCCATACGAAGTCTGCGGTAACAGTCCGCAATACACTATCCCACCACATACTGGCCTCTCTCTCAAACTGGAAGGTAGCCAGCTCTACCTGCTCTGCCTCAGTACAGTGCAACATGCGCAGAATCTTCGACACTCGGTCGAGCCAAAACTCAGCCTCCTCGGGTCTGTGAGAACCCGTGAAGGTAGGAGGCCGCAAGCGCTGAAATCGCTCCAGAAGGCCCCGTGTGTCGGCAGGGTTCCCCGCAGGGATAGCAGGCTGCGCAGGAAGTGCTATGCCCTCATCCTGGGCGTAAGTATAGGCATCCTCAGCTGGATGCGCAGGTGGTGTAGGCGGAGTAGGTGCAGTCGCACCCCCACCCTGGGCTAAAGTCCCGACTATGGTAGTCAATAGCTGCTGCTGCTGTAGCATCATAGCCATCATCTGCTCGAATCTATCAGGTGGTGGAGCAGGCTGTGGCGGATGAGGTGCGGAAGTAGATGCGCGCTGTGGCTCTCTAACTGATGGTGTAAATGGCGGTGGTCCATCTGTAGGACCAGTAGCAGGCTGAGACGATCGAACAGTCTCAGGAATCGGGCCCACAGCAGGGTCCGGACGAGTGCCAGACTGAGAAGGAGCCTGATCCATCTGCTCTAACAATGAAAGCCGAACCGCGCTCCTCGTAGTCTTAGGTGGCATTCCCTATATTCAAAATAGGGCGCAACCTTGTCAGTCTCAATTGCACAAATACACCACAATCATTCACTAAAGAGTCAAGGCATTCCATGCACTTCAATTAATCAAAATTGTCACAATACAAGGGATATATCCTTACAAGCATCATGACTAGAATGACATGGAAATTAAGACAGTTAAGCAACAGCGACAAAAGCAAAGCACTAGCCCTAATAGGCTTTACACACATGAAACAGAAAATAGTTAACTACTCATAACAACATCAAAGATCGCGTCGCTAGTCGGAGTCTGGCGACGGAGGAGGAGCACCCTTATCCTGTAAGCAACACAGGATTGCCTTCAAGGTGCGAGTCACCTTGCCAAATTTCTTCTTCGTAACAGCCTTGGCATCAGCGACCTCTGCTCGAAGTTCTTGGACTTCCCTTCGCAAAGCGGTCTGACTCTCCTCCATCCGAGCAATGCGATCGTCAATAGTAGTCTGCGCAGAAGGAGGAGGACTCTCATCAGTATCCTGAGCCTCCTCTTCTGCTTCTTCCTGAGTCTCTTCCTGAGCTTCTGCACTAGGTTCTCCTTCGCTTTGATCTTCCTCTTCATCAAAGTCGTCTCCACTATCCCTTTCAAGTTGATTTTCACGATATTGCGACCCAATCTTCATCTTAACCATCGTTGACTCATCGATGGTGTGAATTGATACCGGCAACTCGGGTCCAAGTCTATAGGCAAACTCAAGCGCAATCTTGCAAATGAGTCGGCCAAAGGGAAGGGATTCGGATGTTCTCCTCGACCTGGCTATGAGAACTATCTGCCGTAAGATGAAAGTGGCCATACATACGTTCTCTCCCTGGGCCACCAGAAATAAGAAATCGACCATAAGACGTGTACATTCAATGCGGTTCGTCGACCTAGGATAAACATTGAACGTGCAGATGTGATGCAGCAGACGTAAATCCTCAGACATGTACGTCGCCTTGAGGCTATTATTAGGCTGCCATGGAACCAACTTACCGCACAGAAACCTGGTGCGGCGATCTCGTTCACGTCTAGTCCTCAAATTCTTCTCACTTGGATGTACATCACCTAGAGGCACGTTGAGAAGTCGCGCAACCAACTGGACGTCGATCGTAGCCATCCGATCTCTACCAAAAGGGATTTTGAACTGCAAGGGCTCCAAGGTAGGACTCTGGATGCTAGCATAGAAGGCACGAACAGTGCTCACATTAGCACGAGCGCGAGCTTCAAAGATCGGTCCCCAGTGCGCAGCTTCAATGCGTTCGAACAACAGATATTCGCCGAACAATCGCCCATCTACGTCCGCCTCAAATAACACTCTACGATCAGTGTATTCACCATGAGGCATCTCTGATAGGATGGTTCGTCCAAGGTGTGCATGGGGATCCAAATCCCGCTTCGTACGGCACTCCAGGACTGCAGCTGGACCTGCGGCGGCGCTTGAACTTGCGGCACCACCCCGCGGTCTTCTCGATTGAGCAGGGCGGCTCGGCCCAGCCTCATCTGTTGCAGTTTTCCTCTTACCCATCAAAGACAGGATGGATGAGAGTGACAAAAGTCCCAAAATAGCTTCCACGAAAGCCATGGAAAACGCCGAAAATGCGGAGAAATGGCTGCCCAATCTGACAAAAGGAAATCTAGGCGTCGTAGAGGGATGCTTCAAGCTTCCCAAGGCTGTACTTTTAGGGAAAAATAAGAACAAAAAGGTGGAATGGAGCTGCTCACGATTTCGACACTATTTGGGGGATTTTGGAGCTCCAAATGGGAAAATCTTCAAGGAAAGAAGCTGCCAACACCCAATAATCGATGGGTGGTGGTCGGTTTTGGCCAAGGAAGGGATTAGGATGGGTTTGGGTCGCCGGGATTTGGAATGGAGCGCTGAAAATCAAATCTAGGGCATGCAAGGGGGCTGTTTGTGAAGGAGAGGGGTGTTTTAGGGGTTTTCGTGGGATGGGAGGTACATAGGGGTGATGGGGGGTGTATTTAAGTGGGTGCGCCCAAAGGGCAGCACCGTCCGAGGTGGCCGGCCGGCGATGCATCGCCCGGCCGGCGATGGCATCGCCGGCCAACCTCCAGGTTGGCCAGCGGGACCCCATGGGTCTGGTCCCCCATGGTCCCAGGGTCCCAAAAAGTCTAGTCCCACCCCTTAGTTCATAGTATTTTGGTCCCTATGAGCCCAAACATGTTTTTGGGGCTTTCCGGGTCTACATCGCAGTCCCGAATACCAAACCATATGATGCAGCATATGGATTTGGGGTAGAAGGATCCAGTACATCTTTCTAGCTCCTTAGTTGCTAAAGAAAGTGAAGTTAGAATGTCTTTATGGCCATTTTTTATGAAATTTTACTATTCACTGTAAAATTTGGTGAATGTACTAATTTGTGTTATTTTCACATTATGTTTGATGCCTAACATGAAATGGATACAAAAGAACTGAAGGTTGAAGTGTTTAGAGAAGGAATTTTAAGAATTTTTGGCAAAACGGGGTTTTTAAGCCCTGGCGATTGATTACTGGAGTCGTGGTCATTCCACGGCCCAAAGATTCACTTTTGCGGTTTAAAACTGCTCATAGGACGTCTCCACCCGACTTCCTACAGCTTAGAAGTGATTCGGGTCGCTTTACGCGACCCGAGATGCGTTACAGACTCGATCTTGCGATCGATCCTTATAGACTTCGCCTATCGGCGAATCTGTGATCCTAGAAGTGTTTCTAGACCCTTCTCGCACCCACCTAAGTCAAATGAAGCGACAGCGTACGTCGCAAGACCATAACCCAGGCCCAGTATACTCTCATTCATGCTCTGATACCAACTTGTAACACCCTGAAAATCGGGGGTCGTGTATAAACTCAACTCCCGAGTTCCAGACCGTCACTTATGCAACAAAAATGGTTATGATTCAATGTTGTCTGATTTAAAGCATTCACATGAGTAAAAGTATACCAAAACTGCAATTCATACTTCAGATCCAGTGATAAAAGCAAGCGGAAGACTAAACAAGATATATATCACTGTATGGAAAAACAAAGTAATCTCAACTGTCTCCAAAGTATGACTACATCTCTGAGTCTCATATACATGTACATAACAAAAGAATAATGTTCAAAAAGAAAAGTCCCACTGATGTCCCCTCGATCCAGGTCACCTACGGGAAGCCGTCATGATACTGCATATACGAGAACTCATCCTGGTCCTCGTCATCATCTAGCTCCACCTCCTGGATCTCATCGTCACCTGCAACTACAACAGGGTCTGGTGGGTGTTGCAAACACCATCCCGTAACGTGGGAATGAGTGATCAACTCAGTGGAATCATAGAGCAAAGATTAGCATGTTCACAATTCAATCACGTGTTAATAGTAAAGCAGTAAATCAGACAAGTCCTAAAACTGTTGTTAATGCAAGATGATATGACGTGATGTATGCCCTCACCGACGATCACCCTCATACGGCAACATCTTACGACCGCGGCATGCCACACTCCCTAGAGTGCTCCACATCTTCCAGGCACATGCAATGCTATGGTGATATGATTACCAAGTTGTTATTAGTCCATTCAAACAGCAGGATTGGGAAACTAAGGTACCTCCCTTGTATCAATCCCAACACGGATCCTGTCTAGGGTCGTCACTCCTAGTAATCTCATACGATGTACATTTCGTAGGTCACTGCAAGGGCTGCCAGGGCTGTTGCTCGCACTCGTTGCACCGCTCCCCCATCACCTTATCAATACAGGCCTACTGTACTCTACTGCACGGAAGGGTCGTCGCCTCCCGTGAACTCAGAATACGCTCGCGGTCACTACAAAGGGCTCGTCGCCTGATCAGTGTAGGCCGACAGCTAGAATATAGTGTCCCATACCACCATAATCTGCTCACGAGTCAAGGTGCTCATTGGTCACTACGGGGAGGTTTGTGGCCCCAGCGTAGGCCGACAGCTCGACCACGGTGTCCCATACCACCATGCCCGGCTCATGAGTCTTCGTGGATCAAGGTACCACGGTTAATAGGGTTTACAATGGTAAGTTCAGTACCCTAGGTTCAAGCAGTTATGATACATACAAGGTGAACAAACATCGGCCAGTCGGGTTACTTGACGGGCTCGACTAGCGCGATCGCATCTCGAATTGAACGACATGAAGTGCGTAAAACACTTCGCGTGGCCTAACCACTGCCGCCAACTCTCAACACGAATCACATTCATCGACGCGTCGTTCGTGGCTATGACCAGTCAGCCACGAATTCGCTCGGTTACCGACTGCCTGGACTAAGTCAAGTCCCACACATCTATGGAATTACTATACAAGGTATTGGAATTGAAATACATCATGTGAGCATGTTAGCACATGTTATAACATTCAACTTAAGCAAATCTTCAAGGCATACTTCCCATGCATATTCAACTTAAGCAAATCCTCAAGCACATACATTCCATGCATATAATGAAATCATGCATTTTGTCAACATGTAGAAAATCATTTAGGTCGGCATAATAATTGAAAAATCAATCACAAAGTATCAAATAACATCATTTGGTTCAATACATACTAATACAAGCATTTATACAAACACATGCACTACACACTTAGGTCTACATATAGCATGTCGACCCAAAGTGTGCACTAGGCGAATCTCTTCGCCAAACTAATTATGCACGCATTCCTAACTTCCTAATGCGACAACAAACCATGTCAATCACATCAGCAAAATATGAATGCAAACAGTACTTCCTACAAATGACTAAAATGCCCTAAATCTCATATTCTTCGTTAGCTTACGAAACGGGAAACGGAGAGCATTTTGTACATGTCAAACGGCGATGCCGTCAAGAATCTACTATTAAACGACATTGAAAGGATTGGGAACCGTCAATCCAAGCGTCTAAAATCCTCACCTAGTGTCTTGTAGACTCGGGAATTGAAGCGGAGTGTATATGGTTCGTCTACGGCGAGTAAGGAGCCTAATACATAAGATCCATAAGCTACATCGCCATGGAAACAAGAAAAACTCAAATCACCAACTATTTAGGATTTTTACTTACCTAGGATTGCGGTGGAATCGCCGGGAAAGCGGTAGAGAAGTGTCGCTTAAGCATGTGCAACACGTAGCACAAGTGGCGGGAAGAACTCTCCCACTCTCTCACAATCTCTCACTCTTTTTCTCTCTCCCAAGCTAGGGCTTCTCTCAAATTCGGATGGGAGAGAGGAGTGAGGGTTTCAACCCCTTTTATAGCCTAAAACATTCCCAAAATAGGCTTGGGAACAATGTTTACTTGGTGCCTAACCAAATCGGGGCCGTTTCGGTCCAAAAGGGCATTTCTGGAGGTCCCCAGGCCAGATGCGGTCGGACATAAGCTCATGCATACTGGATCTAGCACACATCCAGTTTTCAGACCGGTTGGGTTCCCAGATCGCACGTGGCGGCCCAGTTTCAGTTTAACGGTCACCGCATCAAGATCAGGCCTATAAGTCCCGTGATATATAATAGATATTTTTCCTGATCCAAGGGTGTAATTTGGCTGTATTCTGACGGTCAGAATGCTTAATACTGATGCGTCAAATTTGTGTGCCAGATTTGAATTTGAAATTCCAACTATGTCCCTATTCACACTCTCTTCGGTCCGGGCTCAATGAAATAGCCTGTGATAATCGGTTTGACTTGATTTTTGGAATGAGTGTCAAGCCCAGCTAGACGGTCCTAACGGTCTAAGATAGGAGGTATCGGACTTTCAACGTGCGGTCTAGATCCAATACAAAGATTCAAAGTGGTCCAGGGAACAAACCGGCTTAGAGTTTGATCCGAGGCTTTAGAGCATTATAGCACCCTTAGTTCCACTCGCTTCGGGCCTTGTAGAACGTATTTAAAGTGATCAGGGACCATTTCCCAGCTATTCTAACGTTGCACTAGCTAACCTAGTCAAATTTTCCAAAGGAATGAATTCTACACAAATTCGGGTCGAGTTGGTACTCGAGCCCAAGTATGGATTTTTTCACGGGCGTTACAATAATATTATAGCTCAATTTCTTTATTTAATAGACCTATGAAAGCTCACCCAGTTAGTTGGGCGTTCCTTACTCTACGAGGCTTGACCCAACTCGGCACTTGGGTGAGTTTCATTGGATTCTAACGATCTTTGGGTGTTGCTGAGTTGAGACTTGTGAATCTCTGGCATTTCCAACTACCAAATGAGTTAACTACCGAATGGTCTAGATGAGCCCATGCTGGCTCACGTGGATTGCCAACGTGTTGCACAGAACACAGTTTCCATTTTTGGAAACATTGTGCTACTAGGCCCTATTTGCGCTGGCATTTGTGTACACACATTGTCATGTCTACCTGCGGGACCCATTGGGTTTTGGTCAAAAGGATCGTCTGCACCAGATGGACGGTTCAGATCATGAGTGTGAGCCTACCCTCGTGGGCCACGATAAAAACACGGTTCGTCTGAAACAGACACTAGAAGAATGTAGGAGAGAGAGGATTTCTTTCTTTTTAAGGGAATTGCAGGTCAGCCTGGTTTGACTGGTTTTCCCTTCCTAGTGCACCGCAAGTGCATGTGAACTGTGCACATGCACTGCCCCAAAGTGGGGCCCACAAGACTAGCTAACAAAATCAGAGCCGTCCATCAACTTCCACTGATCTTATTAAGACCCCTGACCGACCACAAGGTAGATCCTAAACTCAGATGGCCCACACTTGCTGATTACACATTCAATTAATGATTTCTGCCAATCCAATGGTTGGATCATCCTCAACTGAAGCATCAACCGTAAAAAGATCCTAGTGGATCGTTCGTAGGACCCTTACGCATAATAATAACAATATACTAATATTAATATTAATTTTTATTATTATTACCATCCTTTATCATTATTATTATTATTATTATTATTATTATCATTATTTATAAAATTGCATTAATAAAAAGTAATAATGTAGTTTGTTTTATATATATATATATATATATATAAAAAAAACTTATATTATTACAGATTATTAATTATATGAATATTAGTGAAAAGAAACAAAGATTAACATATTTTATTTGCATATTATTTGTATAGTTATATATGTTTTCGGTTTTAAATTTTATATAAAATTTTAAATTGCTGGAAATATGTTATTTAAAATAGATTTTATTAATTTAATTAATAAAGATTTTTATGATTGAAATTCATATAAATAATGTCACAAGTGTATAATTATAATTTGGATTGTAATTACATCAACGTATTATGAAATTTTAAATATTTATGAAGTGTTCAAGTAACATTTCGTAGTGTATGTATTTATATTGTATTATAGTATTTATTTAAGTAGTTAGATCATATAACATACATATACTGAGTTATATATTGTGAACGCTGGAAATCGGCGCCTACGTTAATTTAGTTCCTTTGTATTCGTGAGGGGGGTGATTAAGCTGATTTGTGAATGTTGGAGTCGTCACTAGTCAATTAATCTCATAATCCCACAGTCCGCTAGAACCCACGAGATATGTAAGGTTGGAGAAATCTAAAGATTCTCCTACCTTAGATTACTCCTAGTTTGTGATCCAGGATTCAGAGTAAGGGACCTCGGTTGTAAAGAGGGAAGGTATTAGGCACCCTCTCTGCCCGTATAAATGTACGACCTCTACTTAATGTGGTAAGAAAATCTCAAGGGGTGAATGATGTAGTCAAATTAGGACTAGGCACATGTGGTTTCTAATGTGGCAAGATCCGAGATTTCGGCAAGTCATAAAGCATATGTTCAACAACGTGTCTAGAAGGCAGATGTCATGATGCTTATATAAAAAGGTAAAGAAAAGAGGACTACATCACTAGGAATTTCTGATGTGACAGGATTCGATATACGACAAGTCATAGAGCATACATTCACTAGAGATTTAGAGAAGAAAGGTGGTTGAGAAGGGAATATATGTCATGATGAATGCTTGTAATGTAAATGAGATGATCTTTGGCTTGCTCTTGAGATGACTAGAACATGGAGTATACTATGGTTAATCTGGACTAGACCAAAGGGGTTGAGATGGTTGAGGAGAGGCTAAGAGGTGGCTGAAAAATTAAAACTTTGAGGCTTGGGAGCTCCTCCTCACTCTCGCTCTCTTTCTCTTTCCCTCTCTTTCTCTCTCCCCCTTAGATTGGTGTTGTTGTAATGTAAAGAGGAGAGGGCTATTTATAGCCTTCTCCAATGGTATTTTTGTAATTGTTGCGCTTGTGAAGGGTAAAAGCTGACATGACAGCTTGAGATTAGTTGAAGAGAGAGGAATGTCATGTGACGTACTCTCATTAGCTCTTAGAGGTTGGTAAAATGGTAAATAAGGTAGGCTGGAGGGTAATTTCAGAAGAAAGTTTACTTTAGGATGAGAGACAGCAGTTGCTTGGAGGACACACATGTCTCGCGCTTGGCGGTAATCGGATTACCGCCGACGGGCTGGGTTTGGTCTAAACTCATGCAGTTGGCTCTATACATGTTTTTGAGCTCAAGCAGTAGTTTAACTACCATAGGCGGTTGTCAAACTACTGCTTGGGTAAAGTTTCTCCTGAAATTTTGTCAGTGGCCCTTTTTTAGGTCTTGAGAGCGAAACAAAGGTCTGTTTTAGATATTTATCTTGAAAATGGCTCAAAACTGGCTCGATTATGACCTGAAGTGGCTCAAAAATGGATTGATTATGGGTGAAGGTTTGGGTATGCTTTAGCTTAAATAATGGCTTGTGATAGCTCAGGTTAGGATTAGGGTTTAAGATAGAGTCAGGCTGGATTTAGGGTTTAGGCTGAGGATTGGGGTTTGGTTCGAATTAGGGTTTGGTTCAGATTAAATCATGGTCCTTGAATTTTCCTAGCTTTCTCAGGATATTATCCTGAGTGGAGTGTCTACAAATGTCCCTCTTTGGCTGAGGTTGCGAGCAACTGAGCACCAAAGCGAGTGGACACACCACCCTTCTAGTTAGAAAAGGTAGTGGTTCGAATCTGTTACCTACCATTGTATCATTGTCAGTTGACTGTTTGAAAAAGAGATGACTCACACATATCATGAGGGTTTGAGAAAAATGTTGTGATTGTTCCTGTGCGTTGATGCGGCATTACGGGTCACCAATCACAACCCTTTTACGTCAGATTGTTAATAGCATTGGAGGATAAGTCTGAAAAGTAGGGCCTCTGCAAGTTCTACGACTTTATGAGGAGTCTCGTACTATCCATTTCCTTTATTACGTTATCACCCTAGGAATACTTGTTCCGTTTGATCGTCAAAGTGGTTAGTTGCCCTGCGCATTTTGTGGCCTTATGGGGAACTCACTATGCCGACTTGTACTCGATCAGATTTTTCAAGCATCCTGGACTAGGTATGTGCGGGTAATCTTTTACCATGTAATCTGCTGATTCTGATACTTTGGTTACAATGGATTGTCTTCACTTTGAGTTTAATTATTCTTTCCATAGATAAATACAATCATTTTTACTCGCATTCGTACGACTGTCCAGATATAGAGCTCGGGCCAATTGTACTTTTATCATGTACGTATTCAAAAATCCTCTAGGGAAACTGGAAGGGATCGAATCTTACTTCGTTGTTTGATCTGACCGCAACTGGAGAATATAGAAGATTTCTTAGTGTACTGTGCCCCGCGTGCATTTTTAAAATTTGTTTTATTTGAAAACTATCCTCTTTGGAACTAGACTCCTTGGGGATTTTATTTGAAAATATTTTTAGATTTGTTAGAAATATCTATTTGATCTTGCAGAAGGACGTCGTCGTCTAGTTTTTATTTACACAAGTTAAGTAAACAGTCACATTGCTTCCACTGATGAGTTGGCAGGGCTAATGGTTTTGATTTGAAATATATTTTAAGTTTTGGAATATCCGTCCGATCTCGTGGGAGGGCGTCGTCATCAATTTTTTATTATACATTCTGGATTGAATAGCCAGATGGCCTCCACTAACGAATTAATGGGGTATTATTCATGATTTCTGGACAATGGACTTGGACTTTGAGATTCTTGAGATGGGTCTTTAGATAATGGGCCTTGTAGGCTTTGAAATAGGCTTTTGGACCTGTGGGCCTTTGGGGCTTTGAAATGTAAGCCTTGTGGGCTTTTAATTGTGGACCTCTGGGGCTTTAAAATGTGGACCTCTGGGGCTTAGAATTTGTGGGCCTATGGGGTTTTGAATTTGTGGGCCTTTGGGGCTTCATCTTCGTTGGAAGGATACAGATGATCACGTACCTAGCGATGATTAGTCTAGTTATATCATATGATTATGTATCATCAATTGTACAAATATTTCGTATACATGGAACTTTAGTTGCCCTATGGCACTTGGAGAAAGACGAGGTCTTCTACCTGTGCATGGATGTAGAGAGACTTAGGCAGAGGTTGTTGATATATGAGGAATAGGATAGAGGCCTACTTTGTGATCCTTGACCTCGCTAGCTACTTGTCCTGTATATGTATGGATGCTTTTGTTTTTGTTTTGTAAAGAAAGAAAAATGATGTATAAAAAGACTTTTTAAAAGGAATGAAAATTTTTTTTGTGTCATATCTTGTCAGTGTTTACTTGTGTTTGAACTTGTGCCTGGATGGTGGAATTAGAATATTGAACTTAGCCCACGTCAAATCCAGTATTCTGAGTTGTTTATTAGGGATCTCGGTTCCCTGAGAGTAGCGCGGACTAGGATCATACCCCTTGGATTTGGGTAGTGTCTGACAAAATCTAATCTGAGACTTATCTTTTCCTTGTACTTCTTCACTTTGCTTGTTGCCCTGGCTTCTTCTGTACCTACACTTCTTTTTTCTTTTTTTTTTTTGTTATTTTTTTATAGCTATTTTTGCCCATAGCGCCTTTTCAGGTTTTCACCACAACTGGCTTTCTTATCATTTTTGGTCGTGGTGCCCTTTCAGATTTTTACCACGTTTCGAGTTTTTCCTCTTGCCTGCCCCTTGGCATCTATGCTCTTTTTACCTTTGGCACCTTTTCAAATTTTCACCAAGTTCGCTACATACCCGCTGTTTTTACTCAAGGCACCCTTTCGAGTTTTCACCTCTCTCATTTTGCTTAGGTATATTACTTTTCTTTTGATTTCTCTTTTTCTTGTACAGAGGTAGGAGAATAAATTCCATTTATTACCGGCTGACTGGTGAGCTGCCTGAATTTATCTTCAGTCATGATCATGAAGCTGTCGACATTGTGTTTAAACAATCTTAAGGGGAAATGGGCTGGTGACTTGTGTTCTCACTTATTGGGTTTGACTCCTCTTTTCTCTTTTTTTTTCTCTCTTTTTTTTAGACTGCTCACTTTATTCGTCCATTTTTGTTTCTTTATTTTTTCTCTTTTTTTGGAACACTTATTGGAGGGAAGGAATGATGATGGAATGTACGTCAGGATGCTAAACCTCAACTTTACGATTATGGTTGTTGACATAAGTAGGACTACCCATGTTATCGGTGTTGATGGGCTCTAGAAGATCATTGCCCATAATGATGATGAGACAAAGGGAACCTCCCGAAAGAACTTCGCGAATGATCGGTGGATCATCCTAGGATAGCTTAGACTTGCCCCCTGGATCTAATAGGCGTAATAATAAAATATGCATTATTACCATGTTGCTAACCTTTCTTTTAGACTTGCTTATCGTTGGTCCTAGCGATCATCGTGTGCTTTATATCTGCAAGATGTATTTGGTTGTATCGAGATTATCACAAATCATTTTCCTTGACTTCTCTTTTTAATTCATACCGATGATGTAGTATGTTGTTGGCACCCACTTTTGTCTGCCACAAGAATATACTCATGACCATTGGATGCCTTTGGGTTCATTCTTTCGATGATGTACACACCCCATAATGAAGAAGGGCTAGAGTATTGTCAGGTTATAAAGACTCGAAGCATACACATGGATCCGTTATGCAAGCTTTGAATACTTGAAGCACTTCTTGACATGCTGCAATAGCTTATCTCCATCATTCATCACAAGTTCTTCTTAGACATTACACGTTCCTTTATACGAAAGTTGTGGACTCTATTGTAGACTTCAAACATGATCTTAACAGCTTTGGTGGGCTTGACTTTAGGCTTCATAGTAGATGGTGTATGATTAGCTCTTCATTTAATATGAGTAAGGCTTCACAGGAGAACCCAAAGTTAATTAGCCCCGGGTCCTAGGAATTCTGTCATTGTCTGCTTGTATTCAAGAAGGCAAGGATCTCTTGATGTGTATCGTTCTAGAGAGCTCAAGGGATCCCAAATTCACAATTTTAAAATCATCCGTGACGACATTAGCCTTTGCCTTACACTTTCGAGAGGGAATCCTCTAGCTTGAGAGTCGGATCATCATTTTTTCCATCCTGGACTTTGTTCAAACCCATGAGTTTGAAGTCTAACTCTAGATCGAAATCATATGAGTCAACTTTAAACTCGGGTGTTATAATAGACGCATTTAGCACATTATTGCTTGTGACTTTTAAAATATTTTCTATTATTTTTGTGTTTTGAGAAATTTCTTTTTTTTTTGGATTTTGGCAAATATATGATTTTTTGGCATTTTGATAAGTATCTGAATTTTTTTTGGCATTTCAAAAATATCTAATGTTTATGGCTTTTGAGAATTTTTTGATTTTTTATTTTATTTTTTGAGAAAGACGGCGATGTGAACTAGGGATTGCCTGATTCTGCTCGAGGAGCCAAACATTATTTTCTTTTATTATGTTGTCTTAGGGACTATAAACTAGCTATTGCCTTGCACTCCCTCGCCTTAGTAGGCAGGGCCAAACAGATCTGTAGGTGGGCCTCATTGTTGTGCCCAAATGTCGTGATGAGTTTGGGATTGGACTCTGAGTTGGTGTTGGATGTCACTTTCCTCATCTCATCCCCAACACATTGTGAGTCTTTGGATTCTTCCAGCTCAGGTGGGATCCAGACTATGGTCTAATCAATCAAGGGTAATTCTTGCCCCTTGCCCGAGTCCTTTTCAAATAGCCCAGTCGAGCACATTTTTCTCATTTGATCCTCCACGGTGGATTTTGACCTGCCTACCGAATAGATGATCCCTTCTTTCATGGACTTGATTGATGTGTGGATGAAGGGATCATCCTCCTCTTATCGATTTTGCCCTCCTTTGATACATCTGTGCTTTGCTATATCACCTATAGGAAGCAGATGTTCCAGTCCTCTCATGCCTGCATTCCCTTAGTATTTGAGCTGATAAAAATGTTAGTGCTCGACTAGAGGGAAGACATAGTTTAATCCGATGGGATTAATCTGATGGGACATGCAAGAGGCATACAATTTATAGTCTCGAACTTGAGACTATGTATGGGATATCCTCATTAAAGCATTGTATGTCTATGATCAGGATATCTAGCTCTTGAAAATTGGCTGCTTTTATCAGAAAGGTTTGTTCATGATCATCCAGAATGGCCAATGCCTTGTCTCTAAAAATGTACTTGGCCTTTTAGTGAAAAGTGGAAGAGAGAGCCTTGACTTTATGGATCCAAGATCGATCAAGGAGGAGATGAAATAAAGCTGTGATGTCAAAGACTTTAAAAGTGATGGTTGATGCTTTGAGGCTAATCAAGATCTCGATGTTAATCTCTTCTTTGACCTTTCTCCTAGAGGTGGAAACCACTCATCCTAGACTCTTCTTTTGAAAGATTGAAGACTGAGTAGAGCCAGGTAAATCCTTTTGAGTACCAAAATGTCCTTCCTAGAAAGTTTTCGCATGATTGAAGATGGGCCCTGATTTTGCTAGGGCATGTTGTATGTTAATCGGGGAAGGAGATTTTTCTTAGAGCATAATAGTTGGAGCAAGGGTCAAATAAGTAGGTGGTGTCCCTTGTGAAATAAAGGATGTATGGACTGGATTGATCGATGGTGGCTCCTGTAGACTTGAGGGCATGAAGATTAGACTGGTGGAGATGCCCCTTACATATTTAAGAGTGAAGAGATTAGACTGGCAGGGTGTGCCCCTTATAAACTTGGGACCATGAAGACTGGACCAGCTAGAGATGCCCCTTTATATATTTAAGAGTGAAGAGATTGGACTGGCAGGGTGTACCCCTTGTAAACTTGGGGGTATTATTGTTAGGCTGGTAGTGATTGAATGGATGTATTGGGCTGGATTGACCAAGGGTGGCTCTCCTTGAATGATATTGTAGTAGGGGTTCCTGATGAGCTGGGGTATACTTAATACGATGGTAGAGAATTCTGGAGGATGTTAGCCTGAGTCATATTTTTAGCCTACAGAGTGATCACAATCTTCTGGCTTTCGATCAAATCCTGGACCGCGTGTTTCAAGATGAAACAGCAGTTGGTTAGATGGCTAAGAGACTGATGATATGCACAATACTCATTTTCATTGTAGCTTGCGAGTAGGGGATTCGACGGATATTGAGGTTGGAGTGGTGTCAAAAGTTACTTTTGCACTAACATTGTCATGATCTAATTGTATATTTGTGCCAAAGGAGTGAACTTTTTGCTCAGCATTACTTGTACGGGTTTTGCACATTTTCCCTAAGCTGTTGCTATTGTTGTTGCCATTGTCCCTCTTGAAGGGAGAATTCAACGCCATAGGTGGAGGCGACAAAATTGTCTTCTTTTGTTGGATGGAGGTCAGGAACACTTCTATTACCGTTCTCGTATCCAGTAGACCTTCCTTCCACTATCCATTGCATTGGGGAGGCCTGATGAGGCCACTAACGGGAGATTGTCCCAGATCTTATTCCGGCTTTGACTTATTCCCCAGCACAGATGAGTTGGGTAAAGTTGGTATATGGATACAAGACGAGATATCCAAAGATACTCTGATTTGCTGAGTGGATGATCATGTAGATTTACTCATCATCATTAATGGGTGTTTTCATTTTGGCGGCCATGGCCCACCACCGTCCAACTTAAGTTGATAATGACTCATCATTCATTTGCCTTAAGGCAGCAAGATCTACCCTTTTGGGCGCTACATTAAGATTGTACACAAAACGGTTAATGAAAGCCTGAAAAAGTTGTTCCCAAGTTTTAATTCGATAGTAGTTTAATTATGCGTATCAATCTAACACATCGCCTTTTAAGCATTTTTAAAATTAATGGATCAACGCACCGTCATTACCTGTCATAGTATAATCTCTTCACAAAATGCTCTTAAATGGTCCATAGGACACCCCGTACCATCATATCTTTTGAATTTTTGTACCTCAAAGTTTTGAGGTACCTTTGCATCAGGGAAGGGACAGATCCTTGAATTGGGTGTATGGGAGATCTACCCCCTGTTGTTTTCGTAGCTTCCTCTGCATCTCTTGCAAGTGCTTACAAAGTTCTTCGATTTTGGAGGGATTGGATGAGAGGGGTTTTGTGCCTTAGAATTTATTGGATCTCCTATTAGGAGGAAGATGTGTGGGAGGGTTGCTCCCATTTGTATGTTAGGCAGATTCTGCAGGAAGAGGGAGAACATGATTTACTGGAGGAATGAGGGAGAAAGAAAAAGGAGTTTGTGGGATTAAGCTGTTTTGCACAATAGGCTGTATAACTTGCATGTTTGGTATGGCGTCTGGTACCAGGTGAAGCAATAGCTCTT
Source organism: Magnolia kwangsiensis (assembly GCA_037074715.1). NCBI lineage: Eukaryota > Viridiplantae > Streptophyta > Magnoliopsida > Magnoliales > Magnoliaceae > Magnolia > Magnolia kwangsiensis. Next base: position 59,984,904 of record CM073585.1, read on the forward strand.
ACAATGCTTTGAGATTTTGGGTCATCTCATTCATGGTTGTAGTAGTTGGTGAGTCTGTTGGAGTTGTCGGAGGTGTCGGCGCCAATGCTGGTGCTTTAAGAGCTGGCACAGCTGTCGGCTTTTCTTCATGGGTAGCCATAGCTGCATGGGTTCGAGTAGTCATGGCTAGGATTGATGCCCAAATAGGTATAAGCCAAAGATTGATATTTTTTCGTTAGTTTGTTTGTCTTATGACTGCTATGTATTTTTTTTTATGAATGCAATGATGAATGTCCTTTGAGATTGGAATACCACACACTTTCGAGTCGGGTCTCAGCTAGTGCACTCTAGCATGTCCCTAGTGGAGTCGCCATTCTGTGGACGATGGAAATTGGTGCCCACACTGATTTGGTTCATTTGTATTCGTGTGGGGGTGATTAGGCTGATTTGCGAATGTTGGAGTCGCCACTAGCCAATTAATCTCAGAATCCCGCAGTCGACTAGAACCCACAGGATATGTAAGATTAGAGAAATCTGAAGATTCTCCTACCTTAGATTGACTCCTGGTCTGCGATCCGAGATTTCGAGTAAAGGACTTTGGTTATAAAGAGGGAAGGTGTTAGGCACTCTCTCTGCTCGTATAAATGTACAGCCTCTACTTAGTGTGGTAAGGAAATCTCAAGGGATGAATGATGTAGTCAAAATAGGACTAGGCACACGTGGATTTCTGATGCGGCAAGATCTGACATTTCAGCAAGTCACAGAGCATACGTCCAACAATGTGTCTAGAAGGCAGACGTGATGATACTTATGTAAAAAGGTAAAGAAAAAGGGACTAGATCACTAGAAATTTCTGATGTGACAGGATTCGATATACAACAAGTTACAGAGCATACGTTCACTAGAGATCTAGAGAAGCAGGGGGGTTGAAAAGGGAATAGATGTCATGATGAATTCTTGTAACGTAAATGAGATAATTTTTGGCTTGCTCTTGAGATAATTTTTAGCTTGCTCTAAAGATGGCTAGAACATGGAGTACACCATGGTTAATCCGGACTAGACCAAAGGGGTTGAGGTGGTTGAGGTGAGGCTAAGAGGTAGCTAAAAAATTAAAACTTTAAGGCTTGGGAGCTCCTCCTCACTCTCACTCTCTTTCTCTTTTTCTCTCTCTCCCTTGGATTGGTGTTGTTGTAATGTAAAGATGAGAAGGCTATTTATAGCCTTCTCCAATGGCATTGTTGTAATTGTTGGGCTTATGAAGGGTAAAAGCTGACATGGCAGCTTGGGATTGGTTGAGCAGAGAGGAATGTCACGTGGCGTACTCTCATTGGCTCTTAGAGGTTAGTACAATGGTAAATAAGGTAGGCCTGGGGTAATTTTAGAAGAAAGTTGACTTTGGGACAAGAGACAATAATTGCTCGGAGGACACACACATGTCTCACGCTTGGTGGTAATCGGATTACTGTCGGTGGTAGTCGGACTATCGCTGACGGTAGTCCAACTACCCTCCAGGCTGGGTTTGGTCCGAAACTTGTGCAGTTTGCACCACACATAATTTTTGAGAGAAAATGGTAGTTTGACTAATGCTGGCAGTAGTTAAACTATCGCTCGGGTATAGTTTGTCCTGAAATTTGGTTGGTGGGCCCTTTTTTTGGTCCTGAGAGCGAAACAAAGGTCCGTTTTGGATATTTAGCTTGAAAATGGCCCAAAATTGGCTCGATCATGACCTAAAGTGGCTCGAAAATGGATTAATTGTGGGTGAAGGTGTAACGCCCTGAAAATCGGGGGTCGGGTAAAAACCCAACTCTCGAGTTCCAAAACATCACTTATGCAACATATATGATGATGATGATTGAATGTTTTCGAATGTTTTCTATTAGTACAGTAAACATGAGTGAGATTAAGCCAAACAGCAAATCATACTCCAGAGGCAATTAAATTATGCAAGTAGAAGACTGTCGTATGTAAAAATGATGGTAAGCTCTCAGAGTATGATTATCACCAGGTTAAATAATTACATGAAATGTGCAATAAGAAAAAGTAGTGTTTTCTATCCAAACCCTATAGTCCAGCCAGCGTAACTCCTGGTCTGCTTAGACCCGCCAAAGAGTTGGACAAAGGAGAGCTCCTCCTCGTCATCGAATAGTCCGGATCTGCCTCAAAGCATCGCCAACACCTACAGCTAAGACAGAGTCTGGTTGGTGTGTACAACATCATCCCATAATGTGGGAGTGAGTGATCAACTTAGTGGAATCATAGAGCAAAAGTTAACATGCTATCAAATCAATCAAGCGATAATGGTAAAGCAAGCAATCAAACATTCGTAAACACTATGATTAATGCAAGAATGAAATGACATAATGGATGCCCTTATCGACATACTCCCTCATGTGACACCATCTTACGTCCGCGGCATGCTTTCTTCCCTCAGTACTCCACATCTTCCAGGAACATGCAGTGCGATATGATTATGATTACCTTGTTGTTATTAGTCCTTTTCATACAGCAGAATTGGGAAACTAGGGTACCTCCCTTATATTATTCCCAAACAAGGATCTTGTCTAGGGTCATCACTCCTAGTAGTCTCATACGATGATATATTTCTAGGTCGCTGCAAGGGCTGTCAGGGCTGTTGCACACACTCATTGCACCGCTCCCCCATCACCTTATCAATACAGGCCTAGTTTATACTCTTGTTACTACGGAAGGGTCGTCGCCTCATGTAGACTCAGAGTACGCTCGAGGTCACTACAAAGGGCTGTCAGGGCTATTGCATGCACTCGTTGCACTGCTCCCCCATCACCTTATCAACGTAGGCCGACAGCAAGAATAGTTTCCCATACCACCATAATCTACTCACGAGTCTGGGTTGCTCACTGGTCACTACGGGGAGGTTTGTGGCCCCAGCGTAGGCCGACAGCTCGACCACAGTGTCCCATACCACCATGCCCGGCTCATGAGTCTTAGTGGATCAAGGTACCACGATTATCAGGGTTATCACTGGTAAGTTCAGTACCCTAGGTTCAACCAGTTATGACGAATACAAGGTGAACATACAACAGTCAATCGGGTTACTTGATGAGTCCGACTAGCACGAATGCACGTTGAATCGACCGACATGAAGTGCACAAGCACTTCATGTGGCCTAACCACTGCCGACGACTCTAGTACGACTCGGGTTCATCATACACATCCTTCGTGGAAAATAGAATCCAACCACAAATTCTAAACTGTTACCGACTGCCTGGACTAGAGTATAGCCCTAAGAACATGTAATCTAAATCAATAATCATATAAGAGAGGCAGAATTGAAATACAAGAAATTCCAGCATATTTTCAGCATATTATAACATACATCATAAGCAATTAACCATACACGAGTACTTCACACATAAGGTAATCAATTGAAATACAACAAGCATGGAGGAAATCATGTACATCATCAAATTAGTTGAGAATCAAGTCTCAATGCTAATCTACAACACCATTTACTCAATACTTACTAATACATACATTTATACAAACACTTAGACTACTCAACTCCAACGTACTTGACGTATGTTGATTTCAACATATAATATGACAGATCCTTATATCAAGGAGTTGTCTAATACACAACAATCATGTTCTTACATTCAAAACATATGGCAGGCATAAATCATATTGATTTAGGCATTTCAACAAACACTTAGTCTACACACATTAGTCTACATAGCATATGTCGGCCAATATGTGCATTAGGGCGAATCTCTTCGCCAAACAGATCATACACGTATAACTAGTATAGGTACATGATAAATACTCATGGTAATCATATCAGAAAAATATGTACGTATACAGTATTTCCTACAAATACCTAAAATATCCTAAATCTCATATTCTTCGTACGTATTCGAAATGAAAAACGGACAGTATGTTCTACATGTCAAACAGCATCCTTATCAGAAATTTACCATTAAACGATATTGAAAGCTTTGAAAACAGGTAATCTAAGCATCTAAAATCAGCACCTTATGCCGTAGAAGCATAATGAATCGAATAGGACTCTACGTCGTCGTCAACGACTGATTGGAAACCTACAACATAAGGTGGGTCAGCTACTTAGCTACTTGTACCCATAGGAGCCTTAAAACAGGTTAGGATTAGGGATTTCTTACCTAGAACGAAACCAGAATCGCCGGAATAACGATGCAGGTGGATGGCTTTGGCACGTGGAGCAGCAGGGAAGAATCCCAGGAGAAAGCCTCAACTTCTCCCTCACTTTCTCTCTCTTTTCTCTCTTCTCTCCTATAGTTTTTCCCAAATTTGTATGGGTTAGAAAGCTAAGGGTTTAAGGCCCTTTTATAAGCCCAAACATGACCAAAACAGACTTTAAGTCAAGGTATACTTAAGTTATAACCAAATCGGGTCTGTTCCGATCTAACGGAGCACTTCTGGAGGTCCTGTTATTAAATGCGGTCGAACTTAAGCTCTCTAATATTGGATCTAGGTCAAGCTAAGTTTTCAGTCCGGTCGGATTTCCAGATCGACCGTGGCAGACTAGTTTCAGTTCAGCGGTCACCGAAACTTGATCAGGGCCACAAGTGCTATGATATGAGTGGGCCATCATCCCTAATCCGAGGGTAAATTTGGATCAGATTCTGACGGTCAGAACGCTTAGAAAATGTCACGCAAGTGACACGTTCCAGATTTCATAAATTTTATTTAATTTCTAACATTTCTCACACTCTTCACTCTGGACTCAAGAAAATTGTCGTGAGACATCATCTGGACTTTATTTTTGGGGTAATTTTCAAGTCCAACTAGGCGGTCAGGATTATCTAAGTTTGGGATAATCGGACTTCCGATGTGCGGTCCAGGTCCGATACAAAGTTTCTGAATGCTCCCGTGAGCAACCGGGTTTAGAGTTTGATCCTAGGTTTTAGGGTATTGTAGCGTCAACTATTCAACACGGTTTGGCTCTAGCAGATCGTATTTAAAGTGCTTGGTGATAATTTCATAGGTAGTCTAATCTAGCACTTAGTTAATTTCATCTAATTTCTAAAGGAAGTAGCCCCTAATAATTTTTGTTTGAGGTGGGATTTGAAGGGTAGTGTGAATGGTATATGAAAATAAACAAGGAAGTGTTTGGAGAAGGAATTTGGGAGAGATTTGAAAGATTTTTCAAGAAACAGAAGGCTTGGAGGGGTGGTTTGTGAAGGAAGTACCAAAATGGAAAAGAAATAGGTGTCGAACCCTATACCATAGGGTCCCACTAGGCCCCACATGCAATCGGCCCGAACGGCCCGCCCGGCCTGGCCCGTTTACCGGCGAGGCCTCGCTGACTTTTGGTCAAACTGGTGTGGGGTCTCCATTTGGGCGAGGTCCTCCTACCCCCTAGGCCTCAAAAAAGTCTGGGTCCCACTCTGGAACCCCCTGGAAGTTGATCATTTAGGCCCCCTCTCCATTTGAGACATTTTCACGGCAAAAGTTGTAAATCGAAATGATTTTATATGACTTGTAGCATATGATTTTGGGGTAGGAGATGCTAATCTACCCAACTAACCTATTTATTTCGTTATATTCTAAAAGCTTAAGGGTCAAAACCCATTTTATCCATTTATTTACTATTTATGGTAAATTTTGGTTTCAGTATTGTTCTTCCTCATTTATACCCTAGGATTGGTGTGTATTATGAATTTTATTAAAAATAAATGAAGAATAAAGTGGTGGAGGGTGAGATTCTGAAGGAATTGGATAAAAGAGGTTTTAGGCTTTGAGATTGAGTGTAAGATGTTGGGGTTAACCTACCACCTAAGGACATTCATTTTTAAGTTTGGAATGAAATGAAACATAGTCTAAACCCTTCAATTTACGGTCTTGAAGTGATTTGGGGTCGTTGTGTGTGTTCAGGAGTGTGCACGGACTCAATCTCAGCGACCATTTTCAGTGAGTTTTAGTTTAAGTATAGTTCTTCACTATTTAAACTTGAGGATTCTTGTCTAATATAAAAGTACTTGGAGAAGTTTGAAAAATGAGGTGGTGAAAGATGAGATTTGAAGAAAATGGGTTGAAAAGCGATTCTTTGGCTTTGGGATTGAGTTTTGAGAGTGTTATGGTTGACCCATTGCCTAAGGACGTCTAATTTCAGGTTGGTAAAAAATTCAGGGTGTTACAATCTACCCCCCTTAGAAAAATAATTTCATCCCCAAAATTGGTGAAGGGTAATGAGTAAAGATTCTATTATTCCGTTCGCCTACGCTTCATCAATTTCACGTTCCTATGCGTGGTAGGGTGCACACTATCTATGCTCGTCTGGCGCATTTTAGTGTACCCTCCTAAAAACTTACTTCTTTATCCATTTCTTACACCCCGATGGTTTGCTACAATTTATTTCTTTATCTATTTGGAGTCTTGACGACAATTCCCAACTATATAGAGTAAGATGTATGTTTTCAATGGTCGACTAATACGGAGAGACGTTTGTAGTGGGCCTGATCCCGATACTTCGATCACCTACCTGACCGGGGTAGAAGGATCATCGTATCCCTTTCTAATCCTGGTAGATCCTGGTCTTCTGCTCGGTCAAGCAGTGTGTAATACTCGTATCTTGGTCCGTACCGTTCCGTAGACTTCCGCGGTCTTACCGGTCGAATTTCAGTAACCTTCGACCCTTAAACGAATATCGACGCGCGACCCTGATTCATGTGCCAACAACCCGAGTCGACTCAACCCGAGACTAATACCATAGCGACCGCGCCATCGTTGCGGTTCTGATGCCGCGACTCACGCGCCAAGGCGATACCCTGGTCAAGAGATATGGGCCAACGTTCGGTGCGAGAAAACGCCGCGCATTGCGAAACCCAAGGGAATCTCTACGATGTGTCACATCAATCACATCAATCCCATCAATCAATCAATCAATCCATCAAGCCATCACATGTCAAGTACACGTCACTTTATTCCATTTTCCCAAGCAACCACAAAAGTGTTCATCTCCCATACCTCTCTTACACAAAAAGCCACAAAAGTCTTCATCTCCCATACCTCTCTTACACAAAAGTCACAAAAGTCAATATTTTCTTACACAACCATCACTCACCACATCCATCCATCACTCTCTCTCTCTCCCTTACATCACTCTCTCTCTTTCTCTCTTTCTCATTTCAAACCTCCAAGCAACTTCCAAGCTCCATACGTATGGAGTTTTCCAAACTCTCCTAAGCTCCAAGTGGCCCACCTCTTCATCCCAAGATCTCCCATCTCAACCCTCCATTCTTCATCTCATCCATTGAAGTTGAAGCTAAGGTGCCAAGGAACCCCTAGGAGCAAGAAGATCGGACGGTGGGTGCCTCTATAGGGTAGATTATCTTGTTTTTATGGTGGACCAAGTGAGGCCCACCGATCAATGGTGTGGATCTCACTTGGGACCCTAAGTTGTGGCCGATGGACCACTTGGATCATCATGATCATTCCATGATGGGGCCATTCTCCATGGACCCCATCATGATGTTTATTTCTTTAAGAAAGGTCATCTAGACTGTCCATATCGGTGGGGAATCGATCTCCACCGTTGATTTTTATTTTCGACGGTCCCATGTACAAAGGGATCTGTTTATTGTATAGTTCCTTACAAGGGAGGGCCCATAATGTCGGGGTCCCTCCATCACAAGGCGTGTCCTACTCTCCATGTCTCTCTCTCTCTCTCTCTCTCTCTCTCTCTCTCTCTCTCTCTCTCTTTATTTCTTTTTATTTTGTATTATTTTCATGGTATGTGATAAGGTTATGTGGCCCACTTGAATGGATCCCACCTTGATGTATTTGTTTTTATTCAAGTGGAGCCCACCTTAGACGTTGTACCCACGTCAAACATCCGTGGTGGCCCACTTCATCAGGGCCCACCACAATGCATTTTGGGAGAGCCTACCGTCCAGCGTCTGGGACGCTGGACGTCCCTGTACCAAGAACAAAAAAAAAAAAAAAAAAAAAAAAAAAAGAAGAAAAGGAAAGAAAAGGAGAGGCTTTTGGGGTGGCCCCCTAGTGTAGGCCCCACCTTGACGTATATGTTCGATCCAAGCCGTCCACCCTCTTACCTACAGCATTTTAGTCGTTGGGTAGGAGTTTGGGGCTGATTGGAAGACCTGGTGGGCCATAGCATCGAAGAACTCATCACTACCATTCAAGGATCATTTTTCTTATTTTATTCATTTTCTAATCCCAAAAAAATTCAAACTTTGGACTCATTTCTACTGTTACGGGCCACTGAACACAATGGCCGGGGCAGATTTCACTTTAGCGGACCCCATGTACGAAAAACCACCAGAAAACTATTTTTTTTAGTTTTTAGAAAGTGGCAGAGCCTCTGCCACTGGCAGCGTGCAGCCGTGTAACGGGCGGACAACTGGCTCCCACGGCCTCCAGCCATGGGGCCCACCTTGATGTATATGCCCTTCCACACCGTTCATTAGGTGGGCCACCCCAGTGGTGGGCCCCGCTCCAAAAATGAGACAGATCCAAAACTCAGGTGGCCCACATCATAGGAAACAGTGTGAATGAACGTCTTCCATTGAAATATTTTTTGGGGCCCACCGAAGTATTGGATCAAGTTGAAATTTATGTTTTCCCCTCAACCAGGTTTGTTTGACCTTATCAATGGGTTGGATGCCATATAAACATTACAGGGTGGGCCCCACATGGGACCCACAATGATGTATGTATTAAGTCCACCGTCTAGACGGACGGTGGCATCCACCACGGTGGTGCCCACCTTTTGAACGCGCTGCCTCCACCATCCAGCGGACGGTGGGGCCCTGTGTGATGTATGTGCTTATTCCGCACTGTCCACTGGACAGTGGGACCCGCCATGATGCATGTGATGCACCCCGACCGTCCATCCACTTGGTGTGATCACTTCAAGGCCTGAGCTGTTGGTTGGGTGGGCCCCTCATGTATGGTTTAGGCCCATTTAATTTCAAAAGGGCTATGGGTTAGGCCTATTGATTTATAAAATGCTTATGGGTTTGGCCCATTTGATTCGTACAAGTCCTATGGACTTGGGCCCACTTGCTATGTAAAGCCTATGGGTTAGGCCCATTTGATTCATATAAGGCCTATGGACTTAGGCCCATTTGATGTGTTGCAAGTCCATGGGACTAGGCCCATTTGATGTACTTCAAAGCCCATGTAATTGGACCCTTTTGTTGAAATTTAAAGCCCATGAAAGTAGGTCATTTGATATATGTAAGGCCTAGGGGTTTAGGCCCATTGAACTCATGTTAGGTCTATGGGTTGAGGCCCACTTGATCTACATGTGGGGCCCAATTGGTGTGGCCCATTGGTCATATATTAGACTCATGAGACTAAGCTCATTTGATGCAATCCAAAGCCCACGGGTTTGACCCATTGCAATGCACATAAAACCCATTGGTGTGGCCCATTTATGTGGCCCATCTGATGAATAAAAGGCCCATAGGATATGGCCCATTTGATATATATGTAAGGTCCAATGGGGACAACCTACGGTCCATTGCAATGTGTAAATCCATTGCGGACTAAGTACTGATGTTTACAAAGATCGTGACTTGGGAGCAATGTTGGTTTGACGTCCACATTGCGAGTATAATGTTAGTTGGATGTCCACATTACGACTCTCCTTGGGGCCCATTACTAGGCCGTACTTATTGTGTTTAGGCCGTCCAGGTCCATCTGCATTGTAAGATAGTTCATTTTATTATGACATGTTTAGTACAGTTCCATGACTCATGATCATACGCATCATATGTATGCTTGACGTGACAATTGTCTGATCATAGCATTTGCCTTCGGGCAGGTTGTTTATGGGCTCCCGGTTAGGCAGTGTTGCCCTACATAAGCGCACGATATGCGCAGGATTTGATGCATGACTGGATAGCGTGAATCATGCATATCGCATTTATATGACATGGATATTGTACGACCTAGCGACATCGGAGTCGTAACTTCCACAGATGTATCGTGGTTGGCAGGATTGGATACCGAAAATCTTGTTCTACATGGGGTACTATAGATATCCCTGGGTGAAAGTTCCTAAACTCTTATGGTACTAAGAGATTGCTCCAACGTCTAGACCAAGTGGGTAGATGAGCGTTGAGTACCGATTATCAGACGGTTACGCTCTCCACTGTGTCGTGGTCGGTTGGAAGAGGGTGCGGCCTTACCCGCCTGAGAGTAGGGGGCAATACTAGGCTGAGTTTGACCAGCTCGAGGAATGGGTCCGCTATCGATGAGTCGCGCCTGATATTGGCAGACGAATAGTGTGGTCTCTTCCACTTACCTTATTACGCGCGATGTGGCGATAATCAGGTTTAGAGTGTACTAGACCCCGGTGATATTTCATATTTTGAGCTGTATTGATGTGTGGACATAGATGAGGATCTGTATGCTTGAGTTGCATTACACATCGCATGGCCTTGGGATGGCTGATACCATTCATGTCTTGCATCGCATAAGCCTTGGTACGGCTCATGATATTATAGTTCCATCTGCTATTCCGCATTACTCTGACATTGCATGTTCATATTACTACCTTGCGTACACACACTTTCACCACCCTCTAAGCTTTCTATAAGCTTATGCACGACCGTTGCGTGCAGGTGACGTTGGATCGCAGCAGCGCTGAGGCAGGAGCACATTGCAGAGCGTTTTGGAGTTTTTATTCTTTACCATTGTATTTCCCTTTATGCTCATTGTACTTGTAAAGTTTTTTATCATAGTGAAAATGTAATGGAGTTCTTGGTTGTTATTTGTGGGTTATTCCTTTGGTTATGCTTATTACGAATCAAACTGACATTGAAAATCCTCCTCGTAGCATCCCAGGATCGGAACCTGGTGAATGGGAGCTAGGAGCCGAAAATGGGGTTCTACGGAGGCTGTCGGCGCCGGATTCGGCGATCGGGAATTTTGTGAGCCCGATTTTCGAGTTTGGGGCGTGACACAGTGAGTCCATTGGTAGTCTCCCAGGTTGAGAATTGGGTCAAGCCGTGAATGCTTCGCAGTTGAATAATTCAGTAACTCCGTAATCCAATCACTCTAAAAGCTTAGGGAATGCCCATCACTGCAAGGTTCAAATTTCCTATTTGGGTCTTGGTCTAAAGAGTCCTCGTCTTAATTTATATCCATGGTGGGAGTTAAGGATTTCTATCTTTTCGTCTAACCTTGACCAGTTTCTTTCGATCCTGGGCCAGTGGGGAAGGGGCCAACCACGCTTCTGCTGCGTCACTCTGATCTAACGGTTGTATTAGCTGACCTAACTAGATTAGACTCATAATGTTCTACCCCCCTTAAAAAATATTTCTACTCTAAAAGGTCAGGGATCTATGTCCTGATTCGTATGTCGGAACGAGACGTAATTTAGGACCTATTATGAGTGTCGTGGTTAATTCCAGGAACGGGTGTGAGTTTGTCGCAAGATACCTATACCCTGTTGGTTATATGTTCTTAACACTTTCCAAGGGCGAATTAACAAACTTTTGGTTGTAGGTGGTCGGGCCAACACAGAAGAAAAGTTGCGTAGTGGGTTTGAGCCAGATACATTGACCTTCTGTCTAATTAGGACAGAAAATCCGTTGTATTAGTTCTTAATCCGAGTCGATACCGATCTTCTGCTTGATCAGAGCATTGGATTTATTGGTAACCACTAGGATTAAGAATTCGATTCAAACTGCAAATACTTCGCTTATATATAGTTTCTCTACTCCGTGTCCCCGGTTGTACTGAGTCCTTAGGAAGGTAATTCTAGGGGGCACGTTGGTTTGACCTAACATTAATCCTAAGGGATTTATAAGTGTCCTCTGAGCGTGAGGAGTTTCTAAGTCAAAGAGTTACTAAAGTGGTCAATAAGTATTAAGGGGATTCAACAAAGGAACGAGGTCTCACTCTAACTTAATCAAGCCAACTAAGTCTGTTTTTCAAATATCTTAGCATAATCAGTCCTTTACATTCCTTAGTATAACCAGTAGCCTAGTCTTAACTTAGGAGTAGCAGTGATCCACTAGTTGTAACCTAAAACCTATGTTTATACGCTAAATGATTTCATACCCTTCCTAATACAAGGAATTTATTTTATCACTTAGGGTCAAAGTTGTCTAGTTGAATTTGAGTTGCCCGGACCTGAATCTAATTGCACTTGAACACTACACATGTGCTCATACCAGCTAAGAAGGTCATAAGGTTCATGTTATTAATTTATAGAATTTCTTACACCACCAAATCCTTAAAGTCTACGAGTCCAACTTTAAGTCTAAAACTCTAAGTTGTATTCAATGGGTTTTGTCGCTAATCCCACCGTGGGATTCGAAATGACATGTTTGGAAGGAGGGTGGGATGGGATTAAAATCGATTCATAGACTTTGGAAAATGAGTCTTGTGTTGGGAAGTAGGAGATGGGATTTTCAAATCCCAAGATCCCGGGATTTACTTCTAATTGCATACATTCTGAACATGGTATTAGAAATTATGAGATACACCTAATCTAGGGGCGATACTTTACACATGCATCTATTGTTCCTTTTACAATTCCATCCACCCTAATCTTACCTAATGCAGTTGGTCAAATAGGCCCTAAATGTCCCATCATTTGGAGGTTGTGAAGGTTATGGGACACAAAAGTGTAGGTTTTATGCCCACATGAGGGGGGTATAAGGAAGGTGGAGAGTTATACAGAGTAGTTTTTGGGTAATGGTGGTGGATGGATGTAAGATGTAGAAGAAGACAGAAGCTTGAGTGAAAAGAAGTAGGGATGTGAGATCATTTTACATGGTCTCGGTTACGTATGGGCTATTCAACTGTAGTTAATCTCGCCCGTCGGTGAAACTTGTGATTCTAATGTGGTTTCTAGATTCCATCGCCCCCTTCCTAAGTAAGAATGCGTCAGTGTGCATTGTGTTACCATAACCCAAGTCCAGTTTAATCCAAATCATGCTCTGATACCATCTGTAATGCCCTGAAAATCGGGGGTCGGGTAGAAACCCAACTCCCGAGTTCTAGAACATCACTTATGCAACATATATGACGATGATGATTGAATGTTGTCTGTTAGTACAGTAAACATGAGTGAGATTAAACCAAACAACAAATCATACTCCAGAGGCAATTAAATTATGCAAGTAGAAGACTATGGTATGTATATAAATTATACAAAAATGATGGTAAGCTCTCAGAGTATGATTATCACCAGGTTAAATAATTATATGAAATGTGCAATAAGGAAAAGTAGTATTTTCTATCCAAACCCTATAGTCCCGCAAGCGTAACTCCAGGTCTTCTTAGACCCGTCAGAGAGTTGGACAAAGGAGAGTTCCTCCTCGTCATCAAATAGTCTGGCTCTGCCTCAAAGCATCGCCAACACGTGCAGCTAAGACAGAGTCTGGTTAGTGTGTACAACACCGTCCCGTAATGTGGGAGTGAGTGATCAACTCAGTGGAATCATAGAGTAAAGGTTAACATGTTATCAAATCAATCAAGCGATAATGGTAAAGAAAGCAATCAAACATTCCTAAACACTGTGATTAATGCAAGAATGAAATGACATGATGGATGCCCTCACCGACATACTCCCTCATGCGACACCATCTTACGTCCGATGCATGCTTTCTTTCCTCAGTGCTCCACATCTTCCAGGCACATGCAATGCGATATGAATATGATTACCGAGTTGTTATTAGTCCTTTTCATACAGCAGGATTGGGAAACTATGGTACCTCCCTTATATCATTCCCAAACAAGGATCTTGTCTAGGGTCGTCACTCCTAGTAGTCTCATACGATGATATATTTTTAGGTCACAGTAAGGGTTGTTGCACGCACTTGTTGCACCGCTCCCCCATCACCTTATCAATACAAGCCTAGTTTATACTCTTGTTGTTACGGAAGGGTCGTCGCCTCACGTAGACTCAGAGTACGCTCGAGGTCACTACAAAGGGTTGTCAGGGCTGTTGCACGCACTCGTTGAATCAGGTTCAAGCAGTTATGACGAATACAAGGTGAACATACAATGGTCAATCGGGTTACTTGATGAGTCCGACTAGCACGAGCACACGTTGAATCGACCGACATGAAGTGCACAAGCACTTCGTGTGGCCTAACCACTACCGACGACTCTAGTATGACTCGGGTTCGTCATACACATCCTTCATGGCGAATTGAATCCAACCACGAATTCTAAACTGTTACCGACTGCCTGGACTAAAGTATAGCCCCAAGCACATGTAATCTAAATCAATAATCATATGAGAGAGACAGAATTGAAATACAAGAAATTTCAGCATGTTATCAGCATATTATAACATACATCATAAGAAGTTAACCATACACGAGTACTTCACACATAAAGTAATCAATTGAAATACAACAAGCATGGAGGAAATCATGTACATCATCAAATTAGTTGAGAATCTAGTCTCAACGCTAATCTACAACACCATTTACTCAATACTTATTAATACATACATTTATACAAACACTTAGACTACTCAACTCCAACGTACTTGACGTATGTTAATTTCAACATATAATATAATAGATCCTTATATCAAGGAGTTGTCTAATGCACAACAATCATGTTCTTACATTCAAAACATATGGCAGGCATAAATCATATTGATTTAGGCATTTCAACAAACACTTAGTATACACACATTAGTCTACATAGCATATGTCGGCTAATATGTGCATTAGGGAGAATCTCTTCACCAAACAGATCATACACGTATAACTAGTATAGGTACACGATAAATACTCATGGCAATCATATCAGCAAAATACGTACGTATACAGTATTTCCTACAAATACCTAAAATATCCTAAATCTCATATTCTTCGTACGTATTCGAAATGAAAAACGGACAGTATGTTCTACATGTCAAACAGCATCCTTATCAGAAATTTACTATTAAACGATATTGAAAGCTTTGAAAACAGGTAATCTAAGCATCTAAAATCAGCACCTTATGCCGTAGAAGCATAATGAATCGAATAGGACTCTACGTCATCGTCAACGACTGATTGGCAACCTACAACACAAGGTGGGTCAGCTACTTAACTACTTGTACCTTTAGGAGCCTTAAAATAGGTTAGGATTAGGGATTTTTTACCTAGAACGAAACCAGAATCGCCGGAATAACGATGCAGGTGGATGGCTTTGGCACGTGGAGCAGCAGGGAAGAATCTCAGGAGAAAGCCTCAACTTCTCCCTCACTTTCTCTCTCTTTTCTCTCTTCTCTCCTGAAGTTTTTTCCAAATTCGTATGGGTTAGAAAGCTAAGGGTTTAAGGCCCTTTTATAAACCCAAACATGACCAAAACAGACTTTAAGTCAAGGTATACTTAAATTATAACCAAATCAGGTCTGTTCCGATCCAACGGAGCACTTCTGGAGGTCCTGTTACTAAATGCAGTCGGACTTAAGCTCTCTAATATTGGATCTAGGTCAAGCTAAGTTTTCGGTCCGGTCGGATTTCTAGATCGACCGTGGCGGACCAGTTTCAGTTCAGCGGTCACCAAAACTTGATCAGGGCCACAAGTGTTATGACATGAGTGGGCCATCATCCCTAATCTGAGGGTAAATTTGGATTAGATTCTGACGGTCAGAATGCTTAGAAAATGTCACGCAAGTGACACGTGCCAGATTTCATAAATTTTATTTAATTTCTAACATTTCTCACACTCTTCACTTTGGACTCAAGAAAATTGTCATGGGACATCATTTGGACTTGATTTTTGGGGTGATTGTCAAGTCCAACTAGGCGGTCAGGATTGTCTAAGTTCAGGATAATCGAACTTCCGATGTGCGGTCCAGGTCCGATACAAAGTTTCCGAATGCTCCCGTGAGCAACCGGGTTTAGAGTTTGATCCTAGGTTTTAGGGTATTGTAGCGTCAACTATTCAACACGATTTGGCTCTATCAGATCATATTTAAAGTGCTTGGTGATAATTTCACAGGTAGTCTAATCTAACACTTAGTTAATTTCATCTAATTTCTAAAGGAAGTAGCCCCTAATAATTTTTGTTTGAGGTGGGATTTGAAGGGTAGTGTGAGTGGTATATGAAAATGAACAAGAAAGTGTTTGGAGAAGGAATTTGAGAGAGATTTGAAAGATTTTTCAAGAAACAGAAGGCTTGAAGGGGTGGTTTGTGAAGGAAGTACCAAAATGGGAAAGAAATAGGGGTCGAACCCTATACCATAGGGTCCCACTAGGCCTCACATGCAATCATCTCGAACAGCCAGCCCGGCTTGGCCCGTTTATCGGCGAGGCCTCGCCGACTTTTGGTCAAACTGGCAAGGGGTCTCCATTTGGGCGAGGTCCTCCTGCCCCCTAGGCCCTAAAAAAGTCTGGGTCCCACCCTAGAACCCCCTGAAAGTTGATCATTTAGTCCCCCTCTCCATTTGAGGCATTTTCAGAAAAAATTTATAAATCGAAATGAGTTTATATGACTTGTAGCATATGATTTTGAGGTAGGAGATGCTAATCTACCCAACTAACATATTTATTTCGTTATATTCTAAAAGCTTAAGGGTCAAAACCCATTTTATCCATTTATTTACTATTTATGATAAGTTTTAGTTTCGGTATTGTTCTTCCTCATTTATACCATAGGATTGGTATGTATTATGAATGTTCTTAAAAACAAATGAAGAATAAAGTGGTGGAGGGTGAGATTATGAAGGAATTGGATAAAAGAGGTTTTAGGCTTTGAGATTGAGTGTAAGATGTTGGGGTTCACCTACCACCTAAGGACATTCATTTCTAGGTTTGGAATGGAATGAAACATAGTCTAAACCCTTCGATTTACGGTCTAGAAGTGATTTGAGGTCGTTGTGTGTGTTCAGGAGTGTGCACAGACTCAATCTCGGCGACCGTTTTCAGTGAGTTTTAGTTTAAGTATCGTTCTTCACTATTTAAACTTGAGGATTCGTGTCTAATATAAAAGTACTTGGAGAAGTTTGAAAAATGAGGTGGTGAAAGATGAGATTTGAAGGAAATGGGTTGAAAATCGATTTCTTTAGCTTTGAGATTGAGCTTTGAGAGTGTTATGGTTGACCCATTGCCTAAGGACGTCTAATTCCAAGTTGGTAAAAAATCTAGTGTGTTACAGAAGGTTTAGGTATGCTTTAGCTTGAATGATGGCTCATGATAGCTCAGGTTAAGATTAAGGTTTAAGCTGGAGTTAGGCCGGGTTTAAGGTTTAGGCTGAGAATTGGGGTTCAGTTCGGTTCAGGGTTTAGTTCGGATTAGATCATATTCCTCGGATTGTCCTAGGTTTCTTAAGATATTAGCCTGGGTAGGGTGTCTACATATGTGTGTGTGTGTGTGTGTGTGTGTGTGTGTGTGTGTGTGTGTGTGATAATTATTACATCTACACATTCTGAATTGGATGACTAATCTGATGATCAAATAATTCCAATATTAATCCCAAGCGCACCCAATTGCTTCCCGATATTATCATCGATGCTTCTAAGTGTCCCCAAGCTATCATGGACAAACTCTAACCGTTTCCTTTAGGATTCAGTAGTTATGCCGTGTAGGCTAGCATCGAATCATCTCATGGCAAGGTACGATCTTGACGAACGGTGGATCTTATGATCCATAAATTTAAATCTATAATGGTTGGGATGGATCTGTTTATCAATGAAATTAGAACCCTAAAGGTAGGTTTTCTGATGATGTGATGGCCCATCTCGAGGAATGACGGATGGATAGCCTGATATATGGATGGGAATTGTTTTTCAATGGTAATGCATGTGAACATTTTCTTGAGCTAGGTTTGTACTTATACTAAGTAGGGTTACTCGGTAGCACTCGAGTAGTACGGGTGTTACAATACCATAGCAAGTAACACCCTGATTGATGTATATTTTATAATCGGAGAGAAAACTTCATTATAATCTACTCCTTTCCTCTATCTCAACCTTTTTGCTACAAGCGATGCCTTGAACTTTTTATCCTCATTTTCTATTAGTGTTTCCTTCTTTTTACCCACTTGCACCCTGTAGCCCTTTGACCTTTTGGAAGTTCCAATAGCTCCCATGTCAGATTCTTGTGTAAAGATTTCATCTCCTCCACCATGGTCAACTTCCACTTGTCGTTATCCTTTCTAAACATCTTGACAGGTGGAGGGATCTCCACTCCTTGTGAATAATGCGAAAAAAAAAACCATTTCCTTAAACCCATATCATACTAGGGCTCAAATGGTTCATCTCTCCCTATTCCTTGCTATATTCTCCTGGGTATCTTGCTGATTGTTTTGGTCCGTTTCTTGCTCTCATTAAATTTCACATTCAGTAATCGGCTTAACTAGCTCCACCTGCACCGATAATCTCTTTACCTCACCATGTTTTTACTGTTAGTGTACCTATTTGTCATGCACGTGGGTTTGTGTTTCATTGATTTGGTTGAGCCCTTCGAAGTTGAAGACTGAAGACACATGAATACATAGAGCATCAAGGAATCAAGAATAGATAAATCATGAGGTGCCTTGGTGACCTTCACCTTAGACCCAAACCAACCTATCCTCTAGATGATTCATTCTCAAATAGTTAAACTCTTGTTTGATCATCACATAGCCTTAGTAGCTAAATTAGAACATGATAAATAACCTAAAAGAAGTGCAACGCTATTGCAAATCAAACAACCCAAAATAAAAACTTTCGAGTGGTTCTCGATCATATCGATAAGTTGTCGATGGGTCTCGATAGAATCAAAGACCGGCTTGATGCGATCGAAGAAAAATCCAACAACTAGATGGAAAATTCCTAGGGTTTCTCGAAGGGATTAAGGGATAGTTCGATCCTATCGAAGGGCCTTTTAATCCCATTGAAAGAGTTGTTAATTAGCTTTTGTAACATAATTTTTATAAAATAAGCATTCGGTTCTTCGATAAAGTGATGAGTTTAGGTGCAATTATAGCTTAGGTGATTCCTCACTCATATCCCTCATCCTAAGCCTCTAAACCTATGAGATTCAAGTCATCTTCTTGAGCTTTACCATTGTAATGAGGATTCCAATCTCCATTGTGAAGATGATCTTAATCTCCATCATTTTCTACATATTAGACACTAAGCCTATAGATATATCACAGTCTATATCCTCTAGAAGACGCATCTAGATGAATCCTCTTTGGAAATCAACTATCCATTAGTTGTAGCATCCTCCTACCATTTTGGTCACCTCATTGGGACATCATATGCAAGCGGTTGATTATAAAGAAGACCTATGTTCTGGTCAATGTTTTGGACTTACAAGGCCTGTAGTTGCCTATATTTACCTAGAGATGTCCACCATCATGAAGTCTTCCACTGAATCATGAGATAAAATTTTGAAGCTTTTTGTGAGCTATGGCATCGGGAGTATGCATTTCCACGTTGCACCAGGCATACATATCCAATAGATTTTTGTGCCACACGCTTAAAGGATCATTGTTAAGGGTGAAGATTTGTTTGTTGTCAATAGTTTAGGGTAGACAACTCGACCAGGTTGGGGTGGAGCAACTGGAGGGGTTTCTACTTCTTGGTCTTCATGTAAAGGATCAGTTTCATCATGGACTTGTCCTGTGTCTTCAGAGAGGAAGATGTCCCCAGCACCAGCAAGGTTATCAATCTCAAAGGATGTACCTTGGTGAGGGAATGAAAGAGATGAAACTCGCAAAAAAGATGAGATGGGGTTATGATGTTCTCATGGGAGAATATTTGGAGAAAGCAAGGAGGATGCCATGATATCTGGTGCAACTCGCAAAAAAGATGAGATGGGGTTATGATGTTCAGTCATTGAGGCCTTGCCTTTAGAAGAGTAAACTATTGAAGAGGGTTTGGGAGAGGTGGATGGCTTGGGTCATGGTGGTGGTGTAGGGATGTGAGCAATTTCACAAATGGGGTTTAAGAATAAAGGATTTGGAGGAGGAAGAAGGAGAGGCTGAGGTTGGAATTGGAGATTATATGAAGTAGTGGTTGGTGAGAAAGGGAGAGTGGCCTATGGGTAAGTTGAGAGAAAAGAGGGAGAGGTTTTGGTAATAGGTTGGAGAGCACGAAGCTGGTTTTGCAAGGACTTCTTTTCTATTTCTTTTTCAGAGATTAATGTGCTTGCTGTTGTGAAGTCTTGAACAGTGGTAGCAACTTTTTAGAGCTCTTTTTCAACTTAATTGCGGCGCTTTTGAACCATTTGAATTACTAGAATGTGCTAAGTTACGGCTTGAGAACTCTTTCTCTGTTAAGAGAGAATCTGTTGGAGGGCACGACTCTAGTGCAAAGTATTTTTACCTAGCCAATTAATGCTACTTCAATTGTAGAGACACGCTTTTAAGTTCCATGATGGTTAAGACCTGTAGGGTCCTTGATTTTCCAAACATGACAAACTCATTCTTAGGGAAATTCAAACTCTTATATATGTGGGAAATTGATTGGTTCATTCATAAAGACTGACATGGTTGATGGAATAGGAATGTAAGATTGAGCGGAAGAAGCACAAGATGGTAGTGATAACTTGGAGAAGGGTTTTTGGTAGTAAGGAGACAATGGGGGTTTTATAGGTGGGGCAGTTGGGTTTAGTGGAGAAGGGAATGGAGAAGAGGAAGGAGAGGCGACGATTCTATTTTTTGGGTAGAGAACATAATAGTTGAATTTACTAGATGGTTCTATAAGAAGACCACCATCAAGGTCTCCTGCTTCATAGCGCTCTTCATGATGCTTTTGAAAAGATTTCTTCCTTTTTGGCTTGTTATCCTCGAATTGATCATAATGACAATCATCACAGTTGTAGGCATGCCATTCAATATAGAGTCCATGTTGATGACACCATTCAATATATTGATCTCCCATTGGATCATCTTCAATAGATGGAGGTGTTGAAGAGATCAGGTTGATTTCTGGTAAAACTGTTGGAAACGTCGTGGAGGTATGAGATGTTGAAGGGACGAATCTTGTTTCTACAGTGTTATCTCTTCTATGAATAAAATGAGGCATGTCATTTTGGAGATTCTGTGCATTAGTGTGCACCTTTTCATAATTTGTGACCCAATTATCTGGAAGAATTTCTTTAGTTGAGTATTCGTGAGTTGCCTTGGGATAAATGTGCAGTAGGGAATATAGTTGTTATCAACTGAAATGGGGAGGGCATCTTGATGCTTTTCATGGCCGAGAATGGGAAAATTGATGGCATGGTTTTGTTCTCGAAATGCTACTTGGTAATGAAGGGTAGCAACACAAGTAGTGTAAAGCTCATGAGTGCCCATGAGCTGAACTTAGACTTTTAGAGCATCAAAGATATGTGGATCTCTAAAGGAGATTGAAATTCGGGTAGACGGTGATAAACATAGCTCCCAAATTGAGTGTGGTTTGCACAATGCCAATAGAAGCATGCTGGTATTCTTTGAATCTTATATCTCGGAGAGCTATTTGAGCTACCACAGGAAGCCGAGGCCAGCCATGAAAACTGAGTGCAAGCTTAACTACACCAAAATGGAGGTGTGTGCAACCATCTTTCTTCCACTAGGGAAGTTCTTTTGGAAGAGATGGGGTAGCAAATGACTCTAGTTGATTGGCTTGGATAGGGCATTAGTCAAATTTCGATGATAGAGCATATTCTTTAGTGATTGGAGCTTTTGGAGAAACAAGCTTTCTGATGGTGGTCTTAAGAGAGGATTTTAGTTTTTCAAAGACATGGTATGGTTTTGCAACGAGATATTTAGTAATAGGGATTTTATCAGACTCACTATACTCTGTTTCATATAAGTAGTCTAGCTTAGAAGCATTATGGACATGGAGAGAAATACTGGAGGAGGATGAAGCCATATGACTGGGTTAGTCTATTGTCATTGACTAGTTAAGGGAATTTATGCTTTAGAATTACCTATTTCAGAAGTCTTATTGCAGGTTAGCTTAGAGGGATGATAAGTTGAGCATGGCTCCAATATGTTTAGAGTATTAGTCTAAGAATCATAATTCAAAAGACCAAAATGTTGTAAAGGGAGGGGAACCAAAGTGGCCACTTGCTTGAAGTTCTAAACATAATGTCTGATCATTTGAAGAATAAAACTAGATTGAATGTTGTAGTCTAAGTGTTCAACATATTCTATTTAACCCAATGTTCTATTATAGAAGATTGCACAGGACGCAACTGTAGAGCATACTAATTTGGGTGCCTGAATAAGCCCACTAGTTGAAGAAGTAATATGGTTGCTGTGCTAAGCTAAATATACAAGAAGAAGTTGAAACAATATTATAAAGATAATATAATCCTTAACTAGTTATTGACATATATAAAAACTTAATTCACACCTTAGAACTTGAGATTAGGGTCACCATATTTGAGTTCTGAATTTCGGGGTGTGACAGATTCGTATTAGAGCATAAGAATTAGATTATTTTAAGGACATAGGTATGGGTTACATCAGACCTTAGGATTAAGGATGAACTACGAGCTAGTGTGAAGAATTGTTGGAAACTGGAACTTCTTAAAACATAGGGTTCCCTCTTGTAAACTAAAATTGAAAACATGTTGATGATCCAAACATTTTGAAGATACTAAGACACATTTTGAGTTGGGTGGAGATTAAATTTAAATTCTATTTTTAGTGGATACTTAATTAAATTCATGATTTTTTTGTTAACATCAAATTAAATTTCCTAACTTGGGTGATTACTAAAAACGTACGCCAATTATCTTAGGGCATGGAGACAAGACTGTCAGAATTAGATGAAGTTACCAATATACCGCAAATGAGTTGAGGTTAAAGTCGAACATAGGCATGTCTTAATTAAGAACTTAAGGTTGTCTTTGGGTACACACTTAGACACATTAGAGATGGGGTGCACCACTATGGAAAAAAAATGTCAACCTCGAAAACTTGGCCGTAGGTTTGTGAATCTTGGGGACGAGATTCTCGTAAGGGGAGTAGATTGTAAGAACCTGAAATTGTGTAGGTGGTTATACATACTTGTGCATGCACATATGTACAACCCGTAGAACATGTTAGACACTTAGACACACCATAGAATAGAATTTTCATATGATAGCAAAGCATGATGGTTGAATTTCAGGGACAAAATTTTGGTAAGGGTGGAAGAAATTCCAAAAAGTTCCAAGTACAAGTAGGTACACGAGTGCTCTCTCATGCAATTGAGTTTTGAGGACGAAATTCTTGTAAGGGTAGTATAATGTAATATCCTAAAAAATTTCAAGCATGAGTATCTACATGAGTGCTTTTCCACATCCATGTTTTAGTGAGTAGAATTAGTTTTAGAAATAGATGCTTAGGTAAAGGTACATGTACACATTCTTATACCATATATGCGCTATATTGAACTTCAAGTCCTTGTATACCTTCATATACATGATAATTCATTAAACCAACTATTGAAACAACTCAATATCACTAGATAAAGATATTTGATCATCCACTTTGATTGTGGACCATTCAATAATGGTGAATTAACTGCGAGATCTTCATATTCGCTCATATATACAGTCATCCCAGATTCTAATCCATTCATTTTGTTCATTACCTAGGTATATGCTTAAACTATTGTTGAAATCACAATCTAAAGACCTTACACATGTGCACAAGTTACCTGAGAATCTAATGGTAGACAAGCCTACTCATGGATTACTTTAGAAACCCACTTTGTGTTTATTCGTTTACAAAATCGACCGTAGAATATTCCATGCCTACCCACGGATCACTTTAGAAACCCACTTTGTGTTTATTCATTTACAAAACTAGTGGTAGAATATTCCATATACATGACTAAGGTCCTAACTGTCCAATTACCTTAATTTTAACTCATTATCTAATCATCTATGACATTTGGATCCGACGTCATCTGAGTCACCTAAAAGCCGAAATAGACCATTCATTATGAAGTTTGTAGGGTATACATCAAAACCTCTGGTTATATTCTACGCAGGACATGTATACACATTGTTTTGGACCACATATCTATATAAGCCATTAAAATGTATCTTGCTCACCATTGAGAGATCTATGTTGATACTAGACTCATTGGATAGAGCTCGATGAATGGTGAGCTATGACCAAGTCTCGCCTTGTACAGATAGTGTGTTTAGGCTATACAGCCATTTAAACCCTTTTGGAGTAAAAAGTACATGAGAGACTTGGCCTCTTTATGTCTCTATCTAGAGAGAATCTCTCAGCCTCCTTCTGTCTCTCTAGGGACTTAAAGTTTATATTATAATATATACATATATAAGAGAATTAAAAATTATTCAACAGTGGAGATCACTTACCCATCACGTGGCCCACTTAACGTTTGGATCTGCTTCTCATTAGAGGGAGAAATTTATGACTGTGGACCCCACCTTTTATCCAACAGTTTTTATGAAGCAATATAAACTTACTATACGAACTTAGATATGTACGTGCGAAGACCGAGTTCTACGATGAAAATACCCCTCCTTTTCATTGTTGTGGCTTTTCTTCTCCCTTTCCACTGCTGCTTTCACTGTCGTTGCTTTCACCCCCTTTCCTCACTCCATTTTCGGTAAAAAGATTAAAAAAAAAAACACATTTTTTGGGCCCCCCTTATCAGCATTTTGTCTTCTTCTGAAAATAGTCGGTCCAGTGAAGAAAGCACGCAACACAGGTATATTTTAAACTCAGTTGGGCCCACATTGAATGTATGTAGTATATCCATGCCGACCATCCATTTTTTCATCTAATTTAAGGGGTTGAGCCCCAAACTGAAGCATATCAAAAGATCAAGTGGATCATACCACGGGAAGCAGTGGGCATAATGACTTTCTAGTTTACCCTGCTGATTTCATGTTTCCCCCGCTCAATTTAATGTTTGCCACACTGATTTTCTAGTTTGCCCCGCTCAATTTCATGTTTGCCCCGCTGATTGTCTAGTTTGTCCTGCTGAATTTCATATTTTTCTATCTAAATTTCATGTTTACCTCGCTTAATTTCTTATTTTTTCCTGCTGAATTTCATGTTTCCCCTGTTGAATTTCATGATTTTTCCTGTTAAATTTCATGTTTTTCCCGCTGAAAATCAAGTTTGCCCCGATCAATTTCATGTTTTCCCCACTGAATTTCATGTTTTCCCCGCTGAATTTAATGTTTCCCCTACTGAATTTCATGTTTGCCCCGCTCAATGTCTAGGTTCTCTCCCTCAATGTTTAGGTTCCCTCCCACATATGGCGTTTTGGTGTATACATATTCTGATGAAAACAGAGGGATATTACATAATCCGATAAACATGATGTATTACAAATAAAACATCATTGTGGGGCATAGCATGCGTAATCGGATTGCGTATTGAGTTAGTCAGTACGCACCCATTGTACTAAGTAAACTCAATTGGGCCCACATTGAATGTATGTAGTATATCTATGCCGTCCATACATTTTTCCATCTAATTTTAGCGATTTATCCCCAAATTGAAGCATATCAAAAGATCAAGTGGATCATACCATGAGAAACAGTGGGCATAATGATTTTTACTGTTGAAACCATAGTGGGCCCAACAGTGATGTTTGTTTGTTATCAAACCTATTCATAAGATCATATAAACATGGATTAATAAAAAACACAATTATAAGCTTAATCCAAAACTTCTGTGGCCGCTAAGAAATGATCAACATTAGAAGTTTAATTCAAAATTTTCATGTGGTGTGGTCCATTTGAACATTGGATACGTTTAGATTTTTTGGCTCAAGCCATGAAATTATCTGTTAAGTTTGCCCCACTGATTTTTTAGTTTGTCCCGCTGAATTTCATGTTTTTCCCTCTCAATTTCATGTTTGCCCCACTGATTTCTTAGTTTACCCCACTGATTTTCTAGTTTTCCCTACTAATTTTTTAGTTTGCCTCGCTAATTTTCTAGTTTCCCCCTCTCAATTTCATGTTTGCCTCGCTGATTTTTCAGTTTATCCCGCTGAATTTCTAGTTTGCCCCACTAATTTCTAATTTTCCCCCCTAATTTTCTAGTTTGCCCCACTCAATTTCATGCTTGCCCTGCTGATATTCTAGTTTGCCCCGTTGACTTTCTAGTATGCCCCGCTGATATTCTAGTTTGCCCCGTTGATTTTCTAGTTTGCCCTACTCAATTTCATGTTTTCCCCGCTGAAATTCAAGTTTTTCCCGCTCAATTTCATGTTTTCCCACTGAATTTCATGTTTTCCTCGCTGAATTTCATGTTTCCCCTGCTAAATTTCACGTTTCCCTTGATTAATTTTCTAGTTTGCCCCGCTCAATGTTTTCTCAAAGCAATCGTTTTTTATATATCTCAATGGACGATTCTATCGTTTATAGTTGAAAAGAAGAGTCACAAGAGGTTTTTCAATCCAGAAGAGGTCTCTATCCTCTTTAAGTATTTTCAACTTCCAATTTTCTTGAAACTCTTGATTCCCATATAGATTGTCTGAATCCTTATTTTCTTCTGAACAAAGGGAAGGGTCTTCTTTTGTTGATGCCTCTTGTTCCTGTTTAGGGCCCATCGTTTCGAAAGTCGTTTATATTTCTGCATCTATTTCTTCCATCCTTTTCCCCTTTCTTCCATTTCTGAGGTTTGTTTCAGATTCTTAGTGACAATATTTTTCCTGAATAGTAGACAAAGGTGATAAATAAAAGAATACTAAAGATTCGAGACATAGACATTCTCAATTCTGACACAAGATACTTATTAGATCGAATAAGTACATTAGATCTAATAAAATTATTTTGACGTATCCAAAATAATACGAATCCAACCCATTTCATGAAGAAAATGTGACCAATTAACCAACCAAAAAAACTAGTTACAAATAACATCTTCTTGTTGATACTATTAATATAAATGTTCACTAATCTAGCTAACGTTGAACTTGGTAAAATGCAATGGTTGAATAATTGAAAAATGAGATTATTCAGGAATACATATTGAATGCTGAGATTACGCATTGAATTTCTGGTAACTTCCCCCATTGAATATCTAGCTTGCCCTAGTCAATATCTAGTTTGCCCCGCTCAATTTGTAGGTTGCCTCGATCAAATTATAGTTTGTCTCGCTTATGTTGATAGTTTGTCTCACACAATTTCCAGTATTTCCCCACTCAATTTCTATTTCTATTTCATATGAAGCTTGTTCAAATTAATGAAATGCTACATTATTTTCAATTTTGTCTGATTTTGTACACTATGTTTATCTTATAAATTTTATGTTTGATATGTTTTTCAATTCATCTCTGCAGGCGACAAATATTCTGCCGTAATCTCTAACCCAACATCTAGGTGTACATTGACATGATGGTTTGACAAGGTGAAGGGTGGAGTGGAGAAGCACGATGTCGGCTAAATTTGTTTAGGCAATCCCCTTTCTCGTTTCCATTACATGTTACACCCTTTAGATTTATAGGGGCTCTATTTCACGTTCTTTTTATAAGGTACAAAGGTGATCTAGTATTTGAGATAAGGGGGAGGCGATTGCAGTTTATCGAGATGGACTTCACCCTCATTATCGATCTTAAGACCGGAGATCTTACTGTACCAAAGAATCATTGCACTACGAGTACATTAAGAGACAAATACATCAAAGAATATCCAGTATTAAAGAAGTACCTAATAGACGTGTTTGAGAGATTAGTTGACACCAATAAGCATGAGGACGTCGTGAAGGTTGTCCTACTTCTAGTTGTGGAGTTCTTTCTTAGGGGAACCGAACCGAAAACCATGTGCAACATAGATTATATTCACCTGGTGGACTCGCTAGATGATTTCTATAGGTATCCCTAGGGTAGTTTAGGATAATATACAATGTCACAAGGAATCGAATCTACCGTTGCTGCATCAAGTTCCCCTCGGTACACTGTATGTGGTTACGTCCTTCCTCTACAAGTAAGAACACCTTTTATTTTCTATATGTTTTCCCTCTATAGTCAATTTTGGATTTTTAACCTGGTGTAATTTCATTCTAACAGGTATGGGCAGTAGAGATATTACTGGCCCTATAAGAGTGTGTTGTTTCGTATATTTTCCATTAAATTCCACGCTTCATTCAATATCGAGGCTGGAAGGGTTGGAGGTACAATAGAATACATGCTATTTTCGAGAGTAAAACTATAAGTTTATATATATCTCCGACATTTACTTTCCTTTACTTGACGTATACGTTTTTTTATTTAACATTATTTTTTGTTCTTTTGTAGACATCAGTAGTAATGAAATTAGAACCAACACTACAAGAATGGGAAACGGATGTCGTTCGCTCGGTGCGTGACAGTTTTCAGGTGAGATATTATGAAAAATGAACTATATTTTTCTATCATTGTAAAGTTATCCTTATTCTTACATATCCATCTATACATTTCGTAACTCACTGAGACTAGGAAGATGATGAGGGTAATGAGATTGATCATGAGGAGGATGACAAGTCAGATGATAACGATGAGAAAGGTATGGAGGGAGAGGGACCGAGGGGGGGTATTATGAAGAATGTTGTTTTTATGGAGGAATTTTGGATTAAGAGGGAAGAGTTGAAGGAGAGAGAGGAATTGAAGAAGGAGAGGTACACATTGAGAAAAGAGAGGGAAGAGATGAGAAGAAAAGAAGCAATGTTTGATGAGAGGGAGACGTTACTAAAAGAGAAAGAAAAATTGAAGAGGGAAAATGATTTATTTTTTGAGGACAAGGAAAAATTAGTGAATGAGAGGGAGGAGTTAATAAGGAGAAGGAAGGTAGTCATACACAGAGTGGATGTTTTGTGATGAAGGAGGATGAGGAGTTGAGGAAGAGAGTGGAAGTAAATAATATTGAAGATAAACAACCTAGACATGGGAATCTGGATGTGCAATTGTATAGTAATGCTAAAGGTAATGTATTGAATGCATCCACTTCTCATCCCGTTTATGAAAGGAGAACCAAAAAGATACCGAAGCCGTCATATTACAAGATTTCTCTATACTTGTCCCTGTCTGCATTCGATACAACCCTTGGGACGGTTCCCGAACCCGAGCAAGTAACAGTTTTTGCTACTTCTCCGATACCATTTCCTCTATAGATGGATCCTTTCATAATACTATCCGCGCAGGAGGTAAAAGAGGCAGAGGACTAGTATGAAGCAAACAAGGACATGGCAAAAGGGAAAATGGTTCAGTACAATATGGATGAAGGATGTGTGGTTTGATAGCGAGGTAAGCATTACTAATTTATTCTCTATATACATTGATTGACAAATAATTAATTATTATATTAATCTGACTAAATCGTACTATCCTATTGATTAGGCTATCGATATATACAACAAATTTTTTGAGAAAAGGCATAACGACCTTTCAATAACATATCCTCAGGATTGTAAGTTCTGTCCTACGTATTTTATAGTAACTGTTTATTTCAAAAATCCTTAATCTATTTAAAAATTTTATTTTCTTACATGTATTGAACTTTGATCATGTTTATTACAGCAAAGCCTTGAGGTGTGTTTGTCAGTTTTTGATCGCATGTCCAGCCTCCAAATCGGCGTCAGAACTGGCCTCGCTAATAGGCTAGCTGACCATAGCCTACACAATTGCCAAGCAGCGAAATAAATCATACGCCAAAGTAATTTGGTGTTATGAATGGGTAATACACTCGTCACAAAACATAATCGCTTACTGTTATGTGTTCTATCATGTTTTGAGTAATATATTATTTTGTGAATCATGGATAGGTCTATGCACCCATAAATCATGAAAATTCACATTGATTTTTGTTGGTCATCTATCCTAGAGTAAGAGAAATCATTGTTGTGGATAGCTTATGCACAAATCTAATGCCGAAGTACAAGCAGACAATAAAGAAGATGCCTTATGCACTCCCCATTCTCTTTCATGCCACTAGAGACAGCACTGCGCTTGAAGGGAAGAAGTGGACCGTCAGAGTCGATGAATCTGCGCCGAAACAAGACATATGCTACGACATATTCGTAACGAAATTCATCGACATTTGGTGTAGCGGTCTCACCTTAGCGGGAGAAATGTAAAAATTCACTGCCGATTGGAGGAAGTCAATAGCATATGATTGTTTGTCTCTAGTCGGTAAATGATATTTATCCAGAGCATAGGAGGAATTTTGGAAAGATGTATTATACGGAGTGTTAATTTCATTGTTGAATATACATTATACATTGTTGTCCCACTCATGTACCATATCATGTTATATACATCGTACGAGGTTTATAGAAATCTTGGAGTGCAGAAAATTTCTAAGTCTGTGCATTTCAGTCCGAGTTCCTTCTCTAATCATGATAACCTTAGGAGGGTTGATCCGAGGGATGGGTTGACTGTAAAAGGGCTGATTAAAACTATATTGGGTTATCTTACTGGTCCTGAAATCATTATATCAGCCAGCAAGATAACCCAATATAGTTTTAATTGACCCTTTTACAATCAACCCATCCCTCGAATCAACCCACTTAAGACTATCGTCATTAAAGAAAGAACTTGGACTGAAATGCACAGACTTGAAAATTTACAGCATAATCACCGGAAGTACAAGTTTTAATATATAGCATACTTTGTAATTTTGGTGGATGATAAAATGAACTTTATACTTTATCCCGCTATATTTTCAGTTTGTCTCGCTATGCACGTCGATCAAGTTCAATCCACATGGAACTCAATGCTTCACAATTGCTCTAGATCTTGAATTTCATGTTTGCCCCTTCATTTTCATGTTTACCTAACTCAATTTCAAGCTTGCCCCGGTTATTTTCATGGTTACCCCGCTCAATTCCTAGTTTACCCCGCTTAATTTCATGCTTACCCCGCTTATTTTCATGTTTGCCCTGCTCAATTTTGAGCTTGCCCCACTCAATTTCATGGTTTCCCCGCTCAATTCCTAGTTTGTCCTACTTAATTTCATGCTTGCCTCGCTCAATTTCATGCTTACCCCACTCATTTTCATGTTTGCCCCGCTTAATTTCATGCTTGCCCCGCTCATTTTCATATTTGCCCCGCTCATTTTCATATTTGCCCCACTCATTTTTGAGCTTGCCCCACTCAATTCCTAGTTTGCCCCGCTCATTTTTTAGTTTGCCCCACTCATTTTCATGTTTTCCCCGCTCAATTTCGAGCTTGCCTCGCTCAATTTCATGGTTGCTCTGCTCAATTCCTAGTTTGCCTGGCTCAATTTCATGTTTACCCCGTTCAATTTCATGGCTGCCCCGCTCATTTTCATGGTTGCCCTGCTCATTTCTGAGTAAATCTGCGTGAACCATTGTTTGACACAAGAATTAATAACTCTCCTAAAAGAGAATTTAAGTAATGAAAAAGCATTACCTGATGGTTAAGATGTTTTTAACAATGCAACACTGATTTCAAAGCTCAAAATCTTTGATTTTTGGGTTTTGGGTACAAAAGAGATTTTAGGAATCAGTACTCTCAGCTGACTAATATCATACACCTAAGAAATATGTATGCGCTTCAGTAATGCAGATTGGGTTGTCTAGAATCCACTCAAATGCATCAAAAGAAAAAATAATCTTGATAATTGAAGGATCTTTTTCCAATTATAGATTCTATAAAAGAAAACCCATCAAAGGTGTTGAGAGTTTGTACACCGATGAAATGTGTATATTCATATGGTATTCAAATGGGTTGTTTGGATGTCAAAATCATATAAAAATGTTACAAAGAACTGTCTATATTTTCAGATTTCACTAGGACCCAAAAAACCCATATTAGAAACAATGGTCAAATGGTGGACATTATACACCAAAGAAATGTGTATATGTACTAGGAATTCAAATAGGTTGTTACCTTGGACACTGAAATCTTCACAAAGATATATCAAAACCATATCAAAAGGTCATGAAGTTGGAAGATCTATTTCCATTTTCAGATTTTTCATAGATACCCAAAAACACATATTACTCGAAATCATGTACATTGAGTGTAGGGTCCACCAAAACTGTATTTCAGAGAGTGGGGCGCATTGAAATTAAAAAAAGGGGGGCCGGGTGGCACTACCTCACCCGGGTGGCACTACCGCCTGGACCACTAAATGACGGTGGCACTAGTGCCGATCTGACGACATTGCCGCCCGAACTCGAACGAGTTCGGGCGGCAGTGCCACCGGACTGGCGCTACTGCCACCGTACCTGGTGGTCTGGGTGGTAGTGCTGTCCGGCCCCCTCTTTTTTTATATATAAAATTTTGGTGGGTCACATCATGCGTCCCACATAAAGAGTTTATATAATCTCCCTCACACGGCCAAACCCTTATTTTCCACACCCTTTCTTCATCTTCCTTCCCCTTTCTTTATCTTCCTTCACAAAAACCCTCTTTTTCTAATCTCTCAACTTCTAAACCTTCTATCCACATCTTCCACAACCATCATTTCCATCTTTCAAACCCTCGTTTTCTTAACTCTTTCTTCATCTCCCTTCCCCTTTCTTCATCTTCCTTCATAAAACTCTCTCTTTTTCTAATCCTTCTACCATCTTCTCAACTTCCAAACCCTCTATCTTCATCTCACACAACCATCTTTTCATCTTTCAAACACATCTCTCTTCATATTCTAAACCTTACTCACACAACCATCTTCCCATCTTCTAAACCCATCATCCTCATGGTATTGCATTCTTTTCCTCGATATTTTCCATCCCCATGATTATCTCTCTAATGGGGAAGAAGAGAATGGTTCAATCGTCTCCGCAGATTGTAAGAAGCACTAGGTGGGACGCTGCGGATGACGCAAGTCCATCATCACCACCCGTTCGAAGAAATGTGAGCACGGTCAATGTTGATACAACGAGTTCTTCACCACCACCTCGTGAGAGGAGGTCGAAGAGGGCCCATGATCAGAATGTACGGACATTGGATGCGGGCGATATCGCAATCGGGAAGTGGTTTTCGAAGTCATGGTGGGGGACCGACTATTTGTCAAAAACGACGTGCTAGATTGACTCTTACACAACGGTTAGGGACCTATTTTTAAAGGTAATTCTCGAGTCAATGAGCATGATGTACGGTTTTTCTACTCTCGAATTGTTAATGTAAGACTCAACCCAATTGAATTTGACATTTCATATGGAGATGTGGTGCATCCCATCGGCGTACAATAAATCGCTAACATACTTGGCGTGTCATTGGGAACAGTCCAAATCCCTCCAGACACAAGGAAATTGAATACATCCCAGCACAGGAGTGATCTAAGTAGGAGTTTGTGTAGCCACCTCTTTGAGTGGAGGAGAGATAGCAGTTTCAGAAACAAAGAAATGATTCTAATTTACAGACCGTTGCACTACATCTTCACACATAATTTATATCTGAGAGCGGGAAACAACAAGGAGGTTTCAGTCTACCATGCAGATATAATGTAACAGATAGGGCATGGGGAGAATGTGTGCCTGCCCTCCATTATCCTTTACCATATGGTGAAGGCCGTGAGGACAAGAAGAGGTAATCTCTCCCTTTCATTTGGCCACTTAATTTACAAGCTAGCTGGAGATATTGGGTTTAGGGCATCCAACGGACCCTCACATCTAGAAAGAGTGATAACGAAGACACCTTAATTCACATGCAATGTAGCCCTAGACAAGAAGCAAGGCAGTTAGAAGAATTTAGAAACGAGGTAGCTGAAGATGAAGAAGAAGAGGAAGAAGGCAGCGAAGAGGATGATGTTGAAGAAGAAGAAGAGGGTGATGATACAGGTGAGGTGCACGATGCACGTCTGGGTTTAGATGAGCGTTTAGGGGCAATTGAGGCTAGTATATTTGAGCTTAAGAAGGACCAAGACTATCTGAAGCGTAAGATGAAGAGTATGCATCGAACGATAAAGGCAGTGTTGTGTTGTGTACAAAAAGAGGGAGTGCCCCCTCCCTCGTCGAACTCGGTATCACAGTAGGGAGTTGTGATGCATATGGACTCCTTTACTTTTGTTAAGTCATGTTAGTGGTTATGTGCTTTGTGTTTACTGTGTAGTAAGAAATAGATCATTTCCACCTAGTAGTGTAATAGTTAGTAGTTAGGTTATTTATGTTTTTCACATGGTTAGGTATGTATGGGAACAATGTACTAACTCAAATTAAATGAAATTGTTTCCACTTTAGTTTACCATGTGTAATAGTGTATGGATGTTCTCATTTTATCACTCTCAATCCCCTTCATCATGCATCTTAGATTGATCATGGGGCTTTCAGAATCAGAGCTGATTCTGTCATTCCTCACCCCATGCATGAAAATGAGTGGGGCAAACATAAAAATGAGCGGGGCAAACATGAAATTCAGTGGGGTAAACATGAAAATCAGCGAGGCAAGCATGAAATTCAGCAGGGCAAATATGAAAATGAGTGGGGAAAACATGAAATTTAACGGGGTAAACATGAAATTCAGGGGGGGAAACATGAAAATGATCGGGAAAAACATGAAATTGGAGGTTGATTCCAAGCATGTTAAGTAGGCATCATCTCAAACTTCCCCTAATCGACGAGCATATCTGGACAAACTAAAAATACTGTGGGACAAAGTAGAAAGTTTATTTTATCATCTACCAAAATTACAAAGTATGCTATACATCAAAACTCTAAATAAATTACAAAGTATGCTATTTTTCAGGTATAAGAAACTTGCACTTTCGGCGATTATGCCCTGTTTGTTTACATCGCCCACACTTTATTGTTTTCGATTCCTCTCCACGCGATGGAATTCTAAGCTCTTTGAGTCTTCCAGCTGACCTCCTCTGTCATGGGGGTTTAATCCGCACACAATACTCCTTGAAGTTAATTGAAATTTCTTCCCACTCACTCTTGTCATGTACTTGGTACACTGATTCACTATACGTGGCTAGATAATTTTACGTCGTGTAGAATGGGGAGAAGTATGAGTAATGAGGAAGATTGTAGTTTACCCCTTTACGCTAAACTTGTGACATGTACACGAAAACTCACTGAGCTTGACTGTATTATTATAATCTCCCACAACATAGTACTCATCTCGAGAAATAGAATGACAACGAACATCTCGCGCCTTCTATACAAGATCATTTAATTGTTGCTCTACCCATGGTGTCAACGACCCTACGAATGATGCCACAGATTTTCTTCTCTTATAAAATAATTCTTGTATCTTAAATATAACCCCTTCTATTAATTTCGTAATGGGATATTTGCATGTTTCTTTGAAGAGGGCATTAACACACTCAGAAATGTTTGTAGTGACCAAATTAAATCTTTTTCCTGAAAAGTGCGAAGATGTCCATCTCTCGTATCTAATTTCTGTCAACCATGCATGTATTGCAAGGTTGGCCATTTCGATATCATGCATTAATTTTTCAAATTCAGTCCTCCTACATGTCTTCACTGCCCGCCAGAAGTGCATCTCCAATGACTTATTTTTAAAGGTGTCCACTAAGTTTCTGTAGATATGATATGCGCAGTAGCCATGAATTACATGTGGGAAGACTTGGGGAACCTCTTTCAATAAACCTTTATATCGATCAGATATAATCACAAGATCCTCCAAAGACCCTAACGTATCATTAAGGTAGGTAAGGAACCAATTCTAACTGCTACTGTTCTCTGATTCCCTTATGCTAAATGCAACTGAAAATATATGATTATCCCCATCTAAGGTCGTGGCGATGAATAGAACACCCTTGTATTTGTCCTTTAAGTGTGTCTCATCAATGGCTAATACCCTCCGCAATGATTTTTGAAAACTTCTAACGCATTGTCCGAGCGCAACAGAACATCTCTCGAACCTGAAAGTCTCTTTGTTAACAAGCAGGGCAGTCACTGTCCTTGGGTTGATCGTCCTCAACTCATGCAAATACAAGGGGAGTTGATTGTACAAATCTTCATAAGACCTCATCACCTGATTAATTGCAAGCTCCCTGGCTGCCCATGCCTTCCTATAACTGATAACAATATTATACTTCTCTTACATGGCGAAGATAATATTACGTGACCTCAACCCTAGGCGTTGCTTAATGTGGTTAACAACCAGATCACACGCTAACTTACTGCTTGCTTGCCGGTGATCGCTCTTCATCCATGACATGTTGCACGTGTGTTTTAACGTATAAGTCCGTATCTTGAATATCCCCGCATCATTCACGAGAGATGCATGAACCCTTCATTCGCATCCATCTTTGAAGCACACAACCGTAAATCTTCTAGAATTTGAGTACGGTACCCTATACTGGAATTTGTTGTGAATTACAAATTGGCTCAAAACATACTGACACTAACTCTTGTCCTTAAACGTTTGCCCAACAACTATATCGATCGGTTCACATAATGAATCCGTATATTCCAGAATTGTTGCATTGGTGAATGCAGCATCATCAAACGGCGTGAGAACTTGACGAGTGATGAAGTTTGATGTTTTGGGAAGGTCTGGATGCGGAATGTTGCTTTCAGGTTTGATGTATTTTCAAGTGGTGGATGATGACGACAGATCTGCTGTTGTTGCTAGAGGCGGTGCCATGTAATCATAAATGAAGTTAAGGTCACGTGCACTGCTGACTTGGCTACTCACAAATTTTGATGTTTGGAGAGGCTCGGGCAGTTTATCATTTGTTCCTCCTACTTATAATGGATTTGACTTATATTCAAATTCCACACCATGCTCTTCTGCCACACTGTCCACATGTGTTATCATATTAATGTGTTGGATTGTCTCGATAACTAAAGGGATGATTTTTTTTCGAATGCTCCAACTATGTTGCCAGGAACTCTCTAGCGTCATCGTCGTCCTCGATTACGGTTGGAGGGATTGATTTATTGGACCAAGGATATAAAACTTTCATCCTAATATTACAATTTGTTAGTGTACTCTTAATAATCCTGTACATTCTGGATAGAAGCTCCTCGTATGTAGTATCAACACTTAGTGAAATAGTTTTCGTACTTTCACTCGTGTATGTCCATTGCTTGTTTTTACATTCTAACTCCCCACCATAACAACAGATGATTCTCGTAGCCATTATTTGGAAATCAATACAATGACGAATTATCAATAAATCGTTAAACAACGGAAGCTTGCTATAAGACAAAAATCAATTGAATAATAGAAGACCGAAAACTTGCTTTCCCTTATAGATAAGAATGATACAAAGCTTAAGGAAATAAAGGGTAAGCAACACATTAAATTTTCAAGTAAATAACCAGATCTTATATGGATTAGGCCTTCTACGAATGATTTTGTGTCATATTTTATTAAATTAAGCAAGATAATCTACCATGACATTGAGCGGGGCAAACTGGAAAAATGAGCGAGACAACATAGAAATTGAGTAGGGCAAATATGAAATTCAACAGGGTAAGCATGAAATTCAGCTGGGCAAATATGAAATTGAGCGAGCCAAACATGAAATTCAGCAAGCATAGCATGAAATTGAGTGGGACAAACTATAAATTAAGATATGCAAGCAAACATTAAATCGAGCGAGCATAGCATGATATTGCGCTAGACAAACATTAAATCGAGCGAGCAATGCATGATATTGAGCGAGCCTTACATGAAATTGATCGAGGCAAACATTAAATTGATTGACATATAATTAAATTAAGTTGGACAAACATTAGATTGAGCGATCTTAGCATGAAATTGATAGGGTAAACATGAAAGGTAAGCATGAAATTGAGTGAGCTTCAAATGGAATTGAGCGAGTTTCATACGGATTTAACCGATCAGCACATAAAAGTAACTAAGCCTAACACATGAAATTGACTAAGCCTAACACATGCGCATCAACTTGTATTAAATTAACCTTAGCTAGCATCAAATAACTCCCTTATGAAATTCACTGAGTTAGCATCAAATAAACAACCAGAGCTCATATGGATTAGGCTTTCAACGATACGAATGATTCAATGTGGTGCTCGTTTAATTTTGTGACACTATCTATGATGACATTGAGCGAGGCAAGCATGGAACTTGATCAACGCAAGCTAGAAATTGATCGAGGGAAGTATGAAATTTTAGCATGACAATCTACAAACTGAGCGAGGCAAGCATTGAAATTGAGCGGGGCAAACTAGAAAATTGAGCGAGGAAAACTGATAATTTAGCGGGGCAAATTGGAAAATTGAGTGGGGCAAACTATAAATTGAGCGAGGGAAACATGAAATTGAGCGGGGCAAACTAGAAATTGAGCGGGGCAAAAATGAAATTCAGCGGGGCGAACTAGAAATTGAGTAGGGGAAATATGAAATTGAGCGAGGTAAATATGAAATTCAGTGGAGAAAACTGAAAATTGAGAGGGGCAAACATGAAATTCAGCAGGGCAACCTAGAAATTCAGCGGGAGAACATGAAATTGAGTGGGGAAAATTAGAAATTGAGCGAGGAAAACTAGAAATTCAACGGGGTAAATTGAAAATTGAGCGCGACAAACATGAAATTGAACGGGGCAAACTGAAAATTGAGCAGGGCAAACATGAAATTCAATGGGGCAAACTAGAAAATCAGCAGGGGAAACATGAACTTGAGAGGGGCAAAGTAGAAATTGAGCGGGGCAAATTAGAAATTGAGCGGGGGGAAAATGAAATTCAGTAGTGCAAACATGAAATTCAGCGGGGCAAACATGAAAATTGAGCAAGGCAAACTAGAAATTGAGCGGGACAAACTAGAAAATTTAGCGGAGAAATTCAAAAAATCAGCGGGGCAAACTAGAAATTGAACGGGGCAAATTGAAAATTGAGCGAGACAAACTATAAATTCAGCTATGCAAGAAAACATTAAATTGAGTGAGCGTAACATGATATTGAGCTGGGCAAACGATATTTCGAGCGAGCATAACATGATGTTGAGCATGAAATTGAGCTGGGAAAACATTAAATTAACCTTATCTACCATGAAATTAAGCTGGGCAAATATTAAATTAAGCGATCCTAGCATAAAATTTATTGAGGCAAACATTAAATTGACCTTATCTACCATGAAATTAAGCTGGGCAAACATTAAATTGAGTGATCCTAGCATGAAATTTGTCAAGGCAAACATTAAATTAACCTTATCTACCATGAAATTAAGCCGGGCAAACATTAAATTGAGCGATCCTAGTATGAAATTTATCAAGGCAAACACTAAATTGACTTTATCTCCATGAAATTAAGCTGGACAAATATTAAATTGAGTGATCCTAGCATGAAATTGAGCAGTGTAAATATGAAATTCAGCGAGCATAGCATGAGACCGAGTGAGCCCTAACATGGAATTGAGTGAGCTTCAAATGGAATTGAGTGAGTTTCACATGGATTTGACCGATCAACGCATAAAATTAACTAAGCCTAACGCATGAAATTGATTAAGCCTAACACATGGAATTGACCGAACTTCAAATGTACGAGCCTAGCATTTTTTTAAAATATCTGTACCATCGACTACCATAGTACCGGTCAAATGCAGGTTAAAGAGAGGTGCTTTGGAGTGAGGGAATATTTTGAACCTTTTCAAGGATTCCAGATACAGCCACTTCGTGGGATTTCACGTAACCCTAGCCAAGATAGAAAATGACAAATGTAGAATGATGATATCTAGATGATTCACGGAGATTTTAGTCAAGAAAATGAGAAGAAAAACCTCCGTACATCGGTTTATCATTGCAAGGGAGTGAAAGGCAGTTATTTTGAGAAGGTAGGTTTTTTCGTTAAGGGAGTGAAAGCAACAAGTGAAAATATAGCAGTGAAAGGAAACAGATTGACTACTCCCACTGCCACCAGCCAATGGCTGGTGGTCGATGGTATGTGAGCCCCACCATGATGTATGTGTTTCATCCATTCCGTTCATCCATTTTTACAGTTCATTTTAGGGTATGTTCCAAAAAATGAGAGGGATATAAATCTCAAGTGGACCACACGACGGGAAAATAATATTGATTGGATATTGACAATTAAAATTCTCCTAAGGCCCAATGAACTGTTTATTTGACATTTAATCTGTTGGTTAGGTCATACAGGCCCAGATGACCAAAAATCAGCTTCATCCAAAACTTTTATGGCCCCCTAAAGGTTTACAATGGTTTACGCTCATTCAACACTGTTTCCTATAATGTGGTACACTTGAGATTTGGATATACCTCATTTTTTGTCTCATACCATAAAATGATCTGGAAAAATATATGGACGACATGGATGAAAAGCATACATCATGGTAGGGCCCACAGACCACCAACCATCCGCCATTGGCTGGTGGCAGGGGGAGTACCCAATCCGTTTCCGTGAACGAGGGGTATTTTTGTCCTGGAATTCGGTGTCCGTACGAGAAGGTCTAAGTTCATATGTTAAGTTTGTATTGCTTCATAAAAACCACTGGATAAAAGGTGGGGTCCACAGTCATAAATTTCTCCATTAGAGGCCCATGGCCTAATATGACCCAACGAAACTGATGGTTGGAATGGATTTCGGTCCACCGACCTCAATGGGTCCCATTTTAAAAAATGGATAGACGCCTTGGATAGACACCCTGGATGCGGATTGCATCCAACCCCCGCCCGGACGGTAATCCGTCTGGGTAGGGCTATGTGGAGCCCACCGTGATGTAAGTGTTTTATCCACGCCGTGCATCATTTTTCTCAGATCATTTTAAGTTATTATCCAAAAAGTGAGGCAGGTCCATGGCTTAAGTGGACCACAAAATGGGGATTAAACGTCCACCATTAAAAAATTCTTGAGAGCTGGAGAAGTTTCAAATCAACCTGATATTTGTGTTTTCACTTCATCCACGTCTACAAGACCTTATGAATAGGTTGGATGGTAAAATAACAATACAGTGGCCCTTAAAAAGGTTTCAACGGTGGGTCTCATTATTACTGCAACTTCCTTTGGTGTGGTCTACTGGATCTGTAGACCTACTTCATTTTTAGGATACCTTAAAATGATCTTAGAAAATCGATGAATAACGTGGAAAAGACACTTACATCACGGTGAGCCCCATAGAGCCCTACCTGAATGGATTACCGTCCGGGTAGGGGTAGGACGCAATCCGCGTCTGCCCTGGATGCGGATTGCATCCTACCCCCGCCTAGGGTTGCTCCTACCCCTGCCCAGGGCTGTTCCAAAAGTAGCTATGCATAGTATATTTATAGGGGTTTGAATTTAATTCTTAAATCAACTTCTAGCTCGCTTGACTTAACTTGAAAAAGTTCGATTTGACTCGATTCGAAAATGAGTTCGAGCCAAGTTGAGTTGATTTTTTTAGCTTGAAAAAATTTTCAACCAAGGTCGAGCTTGGCCGAGCTCGACTCGACTTGGATCAAACCTAGCTTGAATTGGACTCGGATTGAACCAGTTCGATGACTCGGTTACTTTGGTATTGACGTTGCTCACCAACTATTTGACTAAATAACCCAACCAAGTGACGACTGGTGGCAAGGAAGGTATGTATGTTACACAAATGCTCCTTTTTCTTGATTTTGATGTTGCCTACGAGGTATTTGATGAAATACCTGTAAAAATTGTTGCTAATGTTCTACAAATAGTGTGAATTTGAGATGCAGTCGATGTGTTTATGAAAATGCCGCAGAGGCAAACTCGGCTTGATCTTGGCTCGAATTGGCCCAAGCTACTGACCGCACTGAGCCGAGCTGGCCAATCAAGCTCGAGGACTGAGTCGAGTCGAGTTCGAGTTGGGGTTGGCAAGTGGCCGAGCCAAGTCGAGCTGTGCCAAGCTCGACTGAGTTCGACTCGTGTACACCTCCACCCTTGCCCGGACAATAATTTGTCCGAGCAAGGCTATGTGGAGCCCACCATGATGTAAGTGCTTTATCGACGTCATGCATCGTTTTTCTCAGATTATTTTAAGTTATTATCCAAAAATTGAGGCAGGTCCATGGCTTAAGTGGACCACAAAGTGGGGATTAAACATCCACCATTAAAAAATTCTTGAGAGCTGGAGAAGTTTCAGATCAACCCGATATTTGTGTTTTCACTTCATCCATGTATACATGACCTTATGAATAGGTTGGATGGTAAAAGGGCTTCAATAGTGGGTCTCATTATTACTACAGTTTCCTTTGGTGTGGTCCACTGGATCTGCAGACTTGCTTCATTTTTAGGATCATACCTTAAAATGATCTTAGAAAATCGATGAACGTCGTGGATAAAACACTTACATCACAGTGAGCCCCACGGAGCCTTACCTGGATGGATTACCGTCCGAGCAGGGCTATGTGTAGCCCACTGTGATGTAAGTGTTTTATCCACGCCGTGCATCATTTTTCTCAGATCATTTTAAGTTATTATCCAAAAATTGAGGCAGGTCTATGGCTTAAGTGGACCACAAAGTGGGGATTAAACATCCACCATTAAAAAATTCTTGAGAGCTAGAGAAGTTTCAGATCAACCCAATATTTGTGTTTTCACTTCATCCTCATCTACATGACCTTATGAATAGGTTAGATGGTATAAAAACATCACAGTGGCCCTTAAAAAGGTTTCAACTGTGGGTCTCATTATTATTGTAGCTTCCTTTGGTGTGGTCCACTGGATTTGTAGACTTGCTTCATTTTTAGGATCATACCTTAAAATGATCTTAGAAAATTGATGAACGGCATGGATAAAACACTTACATCACGGTGAGCCCCACAAAGCCCTACCCGGATGGATTACCATCCGGGCGGGGGTAGGACGCAATCTGCATCCTAGACGCCCTCTCCTCTCTAACATCTTCTCTTTCGTAACCTCTTCCCTTTTCTTTTTTCTTTTTCCTTCATGAGGCCCACCATTATTAGGGTTTGTCCATCATAGTGGGACCCATCAGATGATCCAAACCGTTCATCAAGGCTCGGTCTCAACAATGGTTTAAATGGTAAAGAATTTCCTGTCAAATCTCTCACTATGCGGCCCACCTGAACGTTAGATCTGCTCCATTTTTTGTCCCATGTCCTACCATGATTTGGCAAAATAGTTGGATAGTGTGGATTTCTCAAGGCATCATGGCAGACCCCACCTTATTATTATTGTAATAAGACTCGACACGAGATCAAGTTGAGCACGAGATAATGTACTGATGCTTCCGTGTTTTTCTTCTTCACCCACATATACATAGTCTTGAATACTTATGGAACTTGATTGAGTCCAAGTTTGTATAGTAAGTTCTTTGTAAGGTTGCAGAAATACCAGGGTAGTTAATCACTTTGACGATCAAGCTAAGCAAGTACTTCTAGGATGATA
The DNA here is from genome assembly GCA_037074715.1 of Magnolia kwangsiensis. Lineage (NCBI taxonomy): Eukaryota > Viridiplantae > Streptophyta > Magnoliopsida > Magnoliales > Magnoliaceae > Magnolia > Magnolia kwangsiensis. The sequence continues at coordinate 60,027,980 of CM073585.1, forward strand.
GTGTAGGCAAAAGATATTTAGATCCAAGCAGTAGGGGGATCCCGGTCAGGCCGTGAAGCGCAGGGACACTAGTTTCCATATTCATTCCAAAGCTAGTACCAATCTGACATAAAAAGGCTATGATTGGTTACCCATAATGCTACAGAAAGTGTAGAAAAATCGTAATATTTTCCTTAAATCCTCGTTATATGTGCGAGGTATCTCTTTTTGAACAATCAGCTGACACAAACACTAAGGTTGGCAATGAATTCAAGCCACATCTTAATCTGACCAAGGAAGTGGGGTGTCCACTTATTTTGGCATTCGATTGCATGAAACCTTTGCCAAAGGGGCAATCCATAGACACCTCGCCCGAGGCAAATAGCTGATCTCTACACCACCAAAGCCCAAACCAAGACCCCGAGCCCAAACTAGAGCCCAAGCCCAAGCCTACCTAACCTTAGGACCCTGAAATCCTAAAAATGAGCCCAGAGGCGTACCTAGACCTCACCAGAGCTCCCGGTGAAATATAAGCCTCCATGTAGGATCACCTTGAAATTTAGTCCAGGGTTTTATAAAGGAGAGAGAAACCAAACCCCAGATCATGAGTCCTGTTCAGATTGAAATGACCCTTCTGTCCCTGGTATTCCTCCAAATTACATCCTTCACCACCCATCCAGGCAATGACAAAGCACCACGTGGCACACCCATCCCCTCAATCAATAACAACTCTCCTAACCCGTTGTAGCCCCTAAACTTTTTATAAAAAAAAAATCACTAAAATGCCACCACTCAGGCCTAAAAATATGTTTATTCTCCTCATTTTCAAATCATCAGTCATTTTCCCATGTCTCATTTTCCATCACTCACCAACTACCAAAACCACTTATGCACCAAGGAGAAAAAGATAGTGAAAAGAGAGGAAGCCCTTCTAGCACTAGGTTAGCTGAGCCAAGCCCGAATCCTAATCTCCTTTACCAATCGAAGGGCTGATCCAACCCACTCTAACCAATCCTTGGGACAACCACTTCACCCATGCATCCAGCCACAAATTAGCTACATTCATCTTCATATTTGTATTTTGCATCATCATCTCTCCTTTGAACCTCCCTACTTTCCTAGTCTACTCGGGTGTATGCTCTGTAGCTTGCCGGTATTATGGATCCTGCCCATAAAAAACTCGAAGTGACTGAAATTTTCTATTTTTTTTACCTTACCTCATTAGGTAAATAGATTCGGTCAGATTGCTTTGCCAATCCCTCACTCCCACTCTTGAGGTAGACATTGCACTCCTCATTCACATCATCCTTGCATTCTGCACATCTACATCAGCATATCACCTCTTAATCACGCTGCTACTCTAGTTGGTTTACGTGTATACTCTGTGACATGCTAACTTTTTGGATCTCGTCACATTTTAAAAATTCATGTCAATCGGAGGCTGTTTTTTCCTTTGTTTACTATCACCTTTTAGGTAAACAGGTCCGTCGAATTGCCTTTGCCAATCCTTCATTCCCACTCCTGAATTGGACATTTATTATCGCATCCCAAACCATCCATTCCATTGCATTGTTCGGACACAAGAACTAATCAAGTCCCTTATATTTTGCCGAGTTATGTGAAATAGAGACTGCATGTTTGTGTGGGCAAAGAAGGTGCCTAATACCTTCCTTCTCTTTTATTGTGGTCCCTTACCTAGAATTTCAGATCCCGATTAAGAGTTATTTAGACAAGAAAATCCTTGGATTCTCTAGTTTATAGATTTTACAGGTTTTAGCCGACTACGAAGTTCTGAATAATTGGCTAATGGCAACACCAGGTAAAAAATATAAAACCCCAAGCCAACTGTATAAGAAAGCCTGAAAAGGGCCTCGTGAGCGCCATCTCGCAATCATCAACGATTTAGCACTCATAGGTACAATGTTCTGTTGTGGTAGTACGTGGCTCCTGAGTCCTTTGATGTTGGAGATGTGACCTTGGTTGTAGAGCTTAGCATGGTACATAGTTTAGAAGTATCCAAACTCAAGTTGAGATTTACATAAAAAAGTGTGAAAAATCTTCACATCTTTAGGATTTTACACATATATGTAAGCTCACTTGCAAGCATCCATTGCGATCGTACCTAGCCTTTGAGCTGCGAAGCTATGTGCCATTCGCTTTCAATAGTCATATTCTTAATGGTTGTCGGAAGCAACACTAAGGATGGTAGGATCCACCCATGAGATGTAGTTTATCCTTGTGTGAGAGATTCTACTGGGGATTAACTTGTTAGGGTTTTAACTAGAGGTGGCTATAAGTGCCTCTGCTTTATGACTCGCTAGGAGTGATTGGAGATACCATGCCTTGGCAAAAACAAAGTTGAGATGGTGCCATAGATATTCTTCGGGGAATCAACGAAGATCGTACTGTTGGGGAGTAGAATAGCGGTCTGATAGTGTTTCAGCATTTTAGCTTCATACCGGGCTTTAGAGTGGTAGAAGTACCCGTGGTAGCCGAGTGACGGCTATGGTGCCGTTGCAGTTTAGGCACATGGATAGCTTTGGAGCAAAGACATACTTTAGGATTGTAAGTTGCTGGAGGTTACACAATTTATTCTCGTGCGGTGCTGGAGTACATCATAGTTTAAGCTCATAAGTTGTTGGAGCATTGTAGACACGGGTGACTATGGTCGTCTGTTGGTGGGACGATGGTCTTGAGTATTGTCATAGTTTTAGGCTTGTGTATAGCTTCACAGGGATGCTTATGGATAGTTTCTTTTGAGGGTTGATGGGAAAGCTGATTTGAGGATCCAAAGATATACTAATCCATAGTAGTTTCAGGCTTTATTGGGAGGCGGATCATAACGTGTTTTGCCCCTAGACCCCTTACGCTGGTTTAACTCCGTATGTTGGATATTTCGTCTGGGCCGATGACTCTTAGCAAAACGTAGATGGCTATGCCGCAGTTCAGGCCAAAGGGATTGCTGTAGTCAAATACCATTTTCTCCATCATGTATTCGCTAGATGGACTATAGCACTCAAGATAAGAAGGATCAAAATTGCCTTGTAGGATGCATGAATTGCTTGTAGGAGGCCGTGTGTGATTCTCATAGAACGAAATAGGCCTTTAAGTATATATAGCCAGGAGGTATGCAAAAGGTTCAAGGCATTTCTTGAAATGGCTCAGATGCCTCAAGCTTGGGAAGCAAGATTGTAAAGTCTGTCTTTAGAGCTTCTAGTGTCTCAGGTGATACCAGGGATAATGCTATGAAACTGTTTCTTCAGCTACACAGACTTTCAATTGACCGTCATTCTCACGGAAGAATTTAGAACATCGTGGACCTTAGGTTGCTTGCGTCTTACATGACTTTATAACTTCCGGGTTTGTCAACCTTTATATTAATAATGAATTTAGTTCTAGTATTTGTTGATAATTAATTTAGGTGTCTTGGTGCTCTCTTCCTTAGTAAAAGCATACTGAATTGTAGTAGCGAGTGTCAACAAAGTAGGATTCCACGATAGAATAAGGTTTCTTGTCAGTTGTGACCCATTTCTGGACGTTGTTGTCATAATACTTGAAGCACTGGTGAAGCGATAATGTCATAACAATTGCGTCAATGGATGGCCAAGCAATATGTTGTAGGTGGTATCTGTGTCAATGATCTAGAAGGTGACCTTTGTCACTAGGGTGTATAGTAATTGCATGTGTGCATTTTAGGGAAGGGAAGTGGCCTCGCCTTAGAGGAACCATGACATCATGTCCTCTAATCTCTTGATTCTTTGGGCCATGTTAACCATGGAAGAGGATGCTGGGGCTTCTTCGGCTGCATGTGCAGATGGCTCGAGGGCAATGAGGGTGCCTGCATGTCCTCTTGGAACATTATGGCCAGACGTGACTATGTAATGATTGGACTACGAGGGGTGATTGCTGTAGACTTTTTGGGGGCGTCTAAGTTCTTTTGTTTTGTTTTGTTTTGTTTTTTTTTTTTTTTTTTGCTATATATATATATATATATATATATATATATGATTTTTCTTACCACGAAATGCACCAAGGTGAGTGTGCGTGTTTAAATGCAATTCAGGCTTTCCAACACTTTTGTAGGTTCCCTACGTGACATGCCTTAGCTCGAATAGATTGATCTTTGGTACATGCTTGGGTGGTGCCTTTCGAAAGGACTTCTCAATGACATGAACGGGAAGGAATTCCCTATGAGCTTGATAGGTTCCTACATTGCACAAGGTGCTCACAGCATGAATGCCAATGGTGATAGTTGCTCTTAGTTTACAAAGTAAAATATTAACAACGATAAAATACATCCCCTAAAATTAAACTGTGCAAAATAAAATGCTAGAAAGTAAATGGTGTAGAGGTATACATCCCCTAAAATTTGTGGGGGGGGGGGGGGGGGGGGGGGGGGGGTGGGGGGTGGTGGTGGTGGCGGTGGTGGCGGCGGCGCACGGACTTGGAGTCACTGTTAGACAAATATCTCCGAATCTATGGTCGGCCAAGTCATTGCTAGATACAGTAAGACCATAATGAGCCAAGGAGCCACTCCCTGATTTCAGTGAGTCACCACTAGCCAAATATATCAGAATCTATGGTTGACTTGGAGTCGTTGCTATATACTGTAAGACCATAATGAGCCAGGGAGCTGACTCCTTGATTTGAGTGATTCATACGATAGGTCTGCAACCAAAAATTTAGGCACCCTACTCAGCTCATATCAAAGTATGGTATCTACTTGTGGGATTATGGGCAAGCTCTTTGCAGCCACACAAGTGTCGGCTAAGGGTGCACACAGTTAGGCTCGGTCTAATTCTGGGATGAAACTGAAGCCGAACCATCCTAACAATTTCAGGAAAATTGGAACCGAAACCAAACCACTTGCACCGTAGAACTAAATAGGAATCGACTGTAAAAATCAGTTCAGTTCCAATCCAGTTTTACAGTTTTGGGCCTTTTATAATCTTGTCCAATTGCATATTTTTTTATAATCGAGCCTATGTTCATTCATATTGTAATATATTTGATAAATAGCATAAATATTATATAAGATATGCAAAAGAACATTTACAGAAACAATCAAATGTGGTGCATTATAAACTATCAATCATAAGTTAAATAGATAACTAAAATACATTGTAAACTCATTAAATAGTTTTAAAACAAGTCCAGTTAAGCATAATAATTACGGTCTGGTCTCAGGTTCTATTCCAAGTTCAGTTCTACAGTTTAGTTTAAAGTACAATTCTACAGTCAGTTAAGTCTTATATACTCCCAAACCAAGAACCGAACCAAGCTAACCAGTTTTTTTTTTTTTTTATATTTTCGGAACGGGTGCACTTTAGAACCAGTGGGATTTGTTAGGATCCGGCCCAGTTTACCGGTTCTACCGGTTACATGTGCACCCCCAGCATCGGCTTCTCTCCAAGTGTGTGGATGGATGAGTTGTGGACTTAGAATATGATGTTGTTAACTTGCAGTAGCCAATATCCAAATGAAGCTAAGAATCTATGATCGGCTAGACACTATAAAATCAATTATGAGTTGGAGAATCACAAGACTCCCTAACCCAAGTGACTCCTGTAATTGGTCTATGGTTGAGAATTCTGAATAAGCGCCTTGGGGACGAAGAAGGAAGGGGTTAGGAACCATTCTTCGCCCGCACGCTCGTGTACTCTTTACTTTATGGGATTTTTGGAACTTTTGGGCATTTACTAGCTTTAGAAAATTTGAGATTGGGACTACAGAGATGGAGTGCTAAATGTCAGCCCAGACCTCAAAGAAAATGAAGAAATGCTGAAATAAAATAATTGTGATCACATATGTGAAGCTATGGCACTCAATGTCAATCCTGATCAAGGAGTCAATTACTATGGAAATAAAGGAAATACAAATTTAATATAGCTCATCTACTATCATAATTGTGGAGATGGAGTGCTCAACATTAATTATGATAAAGGGGATGGTTATTATAGAGAAAAGTAAAGACAAGAATTGATCTCTCGATTTCTAACGCACCAGTTTCCATGGTTATGGTGAGGCACAAAGCGCAAAAAAGTAGCTTTTGAAAACATAGAAGAAGAGCTTCAATGCATAGGTCATGGGTTTGAGTACCCACTATGGTGTGTGTGGGTGGAATTAAAAAGAGAAGAAGCAAAGAGGGTGTATGAGAAAGGAGATGTTGCATCTTTAGTGAAAGGAGGATGCCGTTGTAGAACTGCACTAGGTGATTGCGCGCTATAGAGATGTGAGAGAGGAATAGAGAGACTCGACACTATTTGTGGAAGAGATGGTCGGATATCTCAAATCCTCACCCTACTCCGACAAATTTGGACTTTTGAAGTGGCTCAAATTAATTGGAAAATACGTTTGGATAGCTTGGATGTGTGGTTGGGATGGGTGGCTAGGTTGGCTTTTCTTTTTTCTCTCTTCAACTTCTCTTCTTCTCTCCTCTCTTTTCTCCTCTCACATGGTGTCTTCGATTCCTCCCATGGGGGGGGGGGGGGGGGGGTTGTTATTTATAAAGCTGACAAGAATCGAATTCCTGCTTATGGCTATGTAGCTCAAACCCCAATTCATTCTTTGACTGCTATGTACAACAGAGGAGCTAACTTTTGGGTTTGGTAGGAATCTGATTCCTACTACTGTACTAGGCTTGATTTTCAAGGTGCAGTTTCCATGCAGGAACCGAAACTGTACCAGCATGAATCCAATTCCTGCCAATGGAAGTCTACAATGCATGATCTCAACAAAATGCCTATATCTCTCTTCTTATAAGTTTTTTTTGGGTGATCTTGGGCTTAATAATCTTTCCAACAAGTTATCAAATGTTGGCCCAGAGTCATCAGTGATGTGATCTTCTATTGTCCATTTGATCACTTGTGTACATCTTGCATAATTAGACCTCATCTCCTTTGAAGGTGGACTTGGTCTAATCCAAAAGAGAATTGGATTAGCCCCCAAATGAGCCTAGGCCACGCACGTGCCTCACAAGAGCTAAGAAATCAAGGTTGGGATTTGATTTCTAGGGATTTTGGGATTGGCTGTAGGGTTTTGGGGAATCTGGGTTCTAGGATTCAAGTTTTTGGCTATTTCGGGTTTTGAGTTTTCAATCTTGGTCTAGTTCCAATGCTAAAGTTACCCCCATTTTGGGTGAGGTGTGTAAAGAGATTTAGGGATTTTTTGTCGACTTCAAACTTTACATGATTATTACCCAACTCAACTGTGAACAGGATCCAAAATTGACAATTAGGTATCATCAACTCGACCATAAACAGGATATGAAACCGAGGAAGATTATTGCTTGACTTCAGTCAAAGACTTCGGAGATGGTCATTACTTAAAAGTAAAAACCAAAGAGAAGATCAATCACCAATTTCTGATGTGTCAAGATTCAAGGTCATGGCAAGGCAAAGAGCATACATCAGGCAAAATTGATGAGTAAGATAAGAAATACAAATATACAGCAATGGGTACATGAGAAGGAAGATATAGCAATGTACGAGAACAATAAAAAGAAGAAAATTTTGAAGAGTTGTGTAAGGTGACCATGTGCGTTGGAGATGTGAGGGAGACTCAATACTCTCCCGTAGAAAGAGATGATATGATATTTTAAATCTAGACGCTATTTGCAAGATCACAAACACTAGGATGACCTACATTGATTGTATGTAGGGCTAGGATGGATTGGATTGGTTTGGATGGCTTGGATTTTGGCTACGGCTTTGGGGTTGTTTTTTTCTCGCTCTCTCCCTCTCTCCCTCTCCTCTCCATCCGGTCCTATGTTGAGGTTTGAGTGGCATGATGGAGGCCTTGGGTCGATTTGGATCAAGCTTAGGGTGAGCTTTTGTGAGGGTTTTAGGGTACCAGGTTTTTGAGTTTAGGGTTTCGGATTCTATGGGTGCTATTGTTTGGGGTTGCAATTTAGTTCCAATGCGGTCAGTCACTTCGTGTTAAATGAGGTCTCTACACTACCAAAGATAAGCTATTGCCCCAAAATGATGCTTCATTTATTTCTCCTAATCTCTGATATTTATAAAGTAGAAAGTCTGCAATTGCCACTATTTCTTCTCTTAACTATCTATTTCTAAGAAACCAATGGAATGTGAGGAACGCGGAGGGTATATTTGGACCACCATACATATCATAGGTTCGAGGATGAAATGATTCAAGTGGACAATCTAATTAGGGAAATCCAGGCTATCTGTTTGATGAGCACTCCACAGATAAGATATTGACCAAAAACACTCCATAAGAAATTTCTAGTGATCCAATGGTGCACATCATTAGGCCAAAAGACTGGTCCACATGATGGAAAGCTCAGATGTTACACAAATGTTCCAGCTCAGAATGTGTGATGCAAAGTGTGGTCGTGTGTGGATTGCTTTGCATCACATGCAAGCCTCGTCTGGCTAAAAAGTTAAGCTAATACTGCTGGTTAGGCCAAAAGTGAAAAAAAATGGACCACAAGCATCAAATGGCTATTAAAATTTTAATTCATAATCTGTGGATGCCTGAGTTGGCTGGTCTGGAAGCTAAAAATGAGAGACTTGACAGAGTTTGAAGAAAACAAAAGTTCTTGTAATATAATACATTCAAAATACATACTCTTGGTCTTCTTTTATTGAAAATTATCTGACCTGAAAGGACAGCTAAAATTGTGTCCAGACAACGGTGTAGCCATATCTGACCTGAAAGGACAGCTAACAGTGTGTCCAGATGAGGGTGTAGCCATGACCTTTTCTTTTCCGAGTGAGTTTTTCCATGTTTATATCTTTCTATGCATATGTTCTTGTGGGGCAGAAGCATGCAATCTTGACCCCCTATCAATGATGGACTTTTGAAGAAGCTGTAACTTCATTTTGCAGCTTGGTACCTACTATACTAGCTGATGTTTGGATATACTCTGTGGCCCACTTGAAGCCTTGGCTCTGGATCGTTGTCTTTCCATCCACCTAATCTCATGTTCTCCTCATACTTCAACAAGATCCCAAAGAAAATCTTCCCCTGCTTCCATGCAGAAAAAAGTCCTGATTATAAACACTTACATACTTCGCAACTAACAAACTCACATTTTGACCACCAACGGCAGTTCCAGGAACCTTGGAAGGGGATGTATAGAGTCCAGTCTGCACAAGTGGGGCCAATGTTGCGTTATCAAGACTGTTGATCTGATAAGCGCCATTATTAATGGGGGATGCCACAACAATCTTGCACATTAAAGATCCTAACCTCCTGAGCCTTTGTTTCTCTTCTTATTCTATTTGTTGGTCACTAATCAAAGGATTAGGATCCTCCAAACTGCCAGACTTTGGGGGCATAAGCAATCCAGTATGGCGCCAATCAGAACAAAAATGGTCTCAGTTACAGAAACATCAGCTCCACTTGCAGCGCATATCAGGATACCGTATTGTGTTTCCTCTCTGAGAAACTTGACCTTGCAAAGGTCATTACATCTCTACTAGACCACGAGAATTGAAAAAGGCATTAGAATCCACACAATTAGTTATTAGAAGTAAACCATAATATATAATATGATCATATATGAAAAGGTTTTTTAAGCAAGTGAAGGGGCATTTAGGTAATTCAGGCCAAGTTGTCTTAAACCAAATCCTGTCCTCTCCACCAGAGGGTAAGACTCTTGAGATAATTCACCATCATTTTGAAGAGGGTGTAGTGACTCGTATCCACACATGAGGCACTCAAGTACGGCTATTAATGCAGAGGCATTTTCAAACTGGGCTCGAGTGGGGTGGCTTGTGGGATGTAAGGGCACACTCGGGGTGGGTGGCCTGTGTGAGGCAGGCCCCACCCTTATGAGGCGGGTGACTTGTGTAATGTGGTACTTGTGTGTTTTGGGGCCCACAAGGAGGGTTCGGCTGAGTTCCTAACCTATGAGATGTGGGGCCTGGTCTATGAGATAAATGGATTGATTCGCTATGCTTTAACAATTGGAGCTTTTAGAGAAAGTGGTTAATTGTCCTGCATCAAATTGGTATTAGAGCGGGAGGTCTCGTGTTTGAGACTCCTCACCGGGGTGATTAACGCAAGGGCATTTTCACATCGGGCTCGAGTGGGGTGACCTGTGGGATGCACACTTGGGGTGGGCAGCCCATGTGAGGCGGGCCCCACGAGGGGGGTTCGGCCGAGTTCCTAACCCATGAGATGTAGTTTGATGATTTGGATGGGTTGGATTGCACAAGTACACAACTATTGTAGGAGTCTAGCACTGTCAAAAGAAACCTACTTTTTCCAACTGCTTCCCTGCTGTCCCATGATTTGCAAACCATCCTCTCTTCACATGTATTACATGCGCCAATTTTACTATATATATAGAGCCCGTTGTAATCAGGCCGGATGGCCATAATGCCTACTAGAGATAATTTTAAATGGCAATCCTAAGAAAATGCTGTCATCATAACGGCCAGTACAATGTCTTGTTATTATGATTGTAATGGCCACTATAATGCAACATGTTCATTTTTAAACATTTTAAGGCCTCATAACAGCTCCAATAGATGTTATAAAGCACTTGTAATAGTTGATTAAGAAAACTAAACATGGCAAAGTTGTTCATAATAAATGTGAAAAAGTCTACAATAGTAAGGCAGGGGGATGCAGATTGGGTAATACCCCTGCCCGTCCCTAGCTAGGAGCATACAAGGGCTCTAGGGGGCCACCGTGATATGTGTTTTATCAACACCGTCCATCTATTTTGACATGTCATTTTAGGGTACAAGCCCCAAAATGAGGTAGATCCGAGGCTCAAATGGACCACACCACAGGAAGTAGCAATTATAATGACACCCACCGTTGAAACCTTCCTAGGGCCCACTGTGATGGTTAATTGCCATCCAACCTGTTCATGAGGTCACATAGACCTGGATGAAGGGAAAACACAAATATCAGCTTGATCCAAAACTTCTGTGGCCACCAAAAAGTTTTCAATGGTAGGTGTTTAATCCTTTGTGTGGTCCACTTGGGCCTTGGAACTGTCTCATTTTTTGGGCTTGTACCCCACATGATATGTCAAAAGGAATGGGCGGTGTGGATAAAACCCATACATCACAATGGCCCCTTAGAACCCCTGTCCATTCCTTGCTAGGGATGGACGGGGAAGTACCCAATCCGCATCCTAAGGCAGGTGGCTGTTTTCTGGCAATAAAGCCCATTGCAAAAACTTCATGATTAGTTGAATGACATGAGTTTTAAGCCATCTCAATGATGGGGTTATTTTGAATTCACATGGCTATCGACAACAGATGAATTATGGGATCATCAACCCAAGGCTTTGCATATTGCTTACTTCTCAGGTCTTGACCAATGAGGCCCATGGTTCAGTAATCCAGAACATCGGTCACCTGGGTGTCACCATGGATGGACCATGCTCCGAAATCACCTCGATAGGACCATCCTAACCTTTCAATTATAGGCCTACTGATAGACAATAGAAAAGAGAAATACAACAATGCTCCCCATTCAACTGAAGAAATGTCCAAGATTGGTGGCTGCGATCTTCCAATCTGGAAGAGTTTTGAGGCATGGTTCATCCAAGGTGGGATGAAACAGATTAGGTCAGGATAACTGAAACATGGGCCCCACTTGTCAACCGAACACCCGAGCATACTGTGGGTCAAGGACTTAAGTTTCCTCTTTAGAGAAGGCATTCCAACTGTTGTGATTACCATCAAACTATCCATGATCTAGACTGACCTGCACACGTCTGTAAGATGCTAATGTTGCCAAAGGTTCCTTCAATTTCTGCACTTGTCCAGTCTGGGGATTAAGATTTATCATTTGACAACGGTTGCATCCACCTAATGACTGCAGAGACACAAGGAAAGAAGAGAGCATAGGTAGAGCTGTGAGAAATGGATCAACTAGGAAATTTCAGAAGGCAAAGATATGATATGCATGATAAGAGATAATATCTGAATTGAATTTTTTATTTATCGGTTAAATTAAATGGGAAATGCAGACAAAAACTATGTTAAGGAGACCAAATGGATCAGTTAGGAAATTTCAGAAGGCAAAGATATGATGTGCATGATAAGAGAGAATACCTGAATTGAATTGTTTATTGATCAATTAAATTAAATGGGAAATGCAGACAGAAACTATGTTAAGGAGACCAAATGTTGGTATTTTCTTGGGGTTGAGGAGATTGTTTGTCCTTTTGATGGTGATGATAACCAGTTTTCTCACAAATACACTCACATTATGGTGTATGGGACATGTTCGTTGCATTTCATGGGAATCTGAATTATTGCACTTTGCGAGAAAGGTTCAAAAGAGAGGATTATACTACAATAATGGTCTACAGGCATTACCTTGTTACACTCTGGAAAATGGAAAAAATGGGAGGTGATGTTTCTTAGAAATTAGTATACTTGAATTTTGTTTCAGAAGTTAATTATATTATTTTTATGTTCATTTGTTTTTCGACTAACAGCCTTTTACATATAAAAGATGACATTCCATTAGTTAACGGTGTTATATTTAAATACATCCAGTACGAGTATTGGCTGTTATGCCAAGTATATAATGTACATTATTTTTTAACAATCAGCCATTATATTTACCTAATGGTTGTCATTTACAGAGGTGTTATTCATTACTTCTTTTTTGAGAGATAAGGTGTTATTTATTACAAATTTGACATAGAGTGATCGTTCCCATTATAATGGCCGATACACCATTTCTTCAACCATGTTCAAGGGTTCTAAGGTGTGTAAAAATGGTTACATAATGGTATCTGTGATACCTGTTCTGAGATATGGCGGTGTAATGGTCCCCCTTTTAAAACGACACTGTAATGGATTGTTACAATAAAGACAGCGACATCGCTGGTCATAAAAGCTGGTATTCTGAAGCACACACAAAGCGAATGAAGTCAATCACATGCAAATGACTCGTACGTCAACTGAACACACTCTATGAGCAATCTGAGAGTAGTGATTCTTTCGACTTTCTTAGAATTGCCGACTTTGTGCTCGCTTCAACACTGCTCAATCCCCATCTCAACAACCAGTGCTCGTAGTTCAGTTGCCTAAATCTCTTCCTTATTTGCTGCTACCTTGCCCTAAGTCCAAAAACCAAACCCCTTAGCTCCCCGGGACAGGCATCGATGGTCGATTTTTGGTTGCTGCAAAACCTCCGCAAAGTCGTAAGACCATGCATGGGGGCTGATGCCTTCCCAGTGCCAGAAGGTTAAGGAAGTTGGTGACTTGATGACGGGGGAGCTTGCGACCTCAAACCCGAAGTAGCTACGGCCAGCATGCATTGGTACTGCATCGCCACGACTTATGCTTCTCATATCAATGCTTCCTAAGCTGGTAATACGGGCTACGCTACTACAGAGCCACTACTACTACAGGAGCTTATTGGTTGAGCAACAAGAGCATTGTCCAACCAAACGTGGAAATTTGGTGCACCCTCAACAGAACAAGCTAGTCGGCCTCCAACGGTAACTTGTAACGGTAAAGAAAGGGTTTTTTTTTTTTTTTTTTTTCCTTCTTAGCTAGCGCTGTGAAGGGATTTTTTCTTTTCTTTTCTTTTTTTTTTTTCACTTTTCTTCAATTGTTTTTCATGTTTTTGGTTTGTAGGGGTGATTCTAAGTCAATTTCATCCACTCTTGTGCTTCTCATATTCATATATATATATATATATATGGGGTAATTTCTGGAATGAATAGTGTTAGTTCATAAAATTCAGCAACAATTGATTTTCTTTTTCTTTTCTTTTGGGTGTGGATGGTTGGAATACATGTAGAATCATTAGATCTACACACGCATGCTTTAGATCAAAATTTGGCATCTCATTTTCTATTTTTTTTTGTAATTTTTCTATTTTCGGGTAATTTCTAAAATGACTAGTGTCAGTTCATAAAATTCAGCAAATTTGGATTCTTTTTCTTTTCTTTTGAGTGTGAATGGTTGTAATACATGATAGTACTGTGAGAGAATGGGTGCAGGTAGGCACCATATGAAATGCAACTATTGTGAAAAAATAATAACTGGATGCATCACACGAGTCAAACAACATTTGACACATCAAAGGAGCAAATCGCAGGTGCACAAGCGTGCCTAGAGAGGTAATGTAATTGATGCAACAAAATTTGGAAGAGATGACAGGGAAAAACTAGCATGCAAAAGAAAAAGCAAGATGCTCTTGAAGTGGCTCAACAAAGAGGTGTTTGGTCCTGATTATATGGGAGTTGATGATGACGAGAATATTGAGTCCAATGAGGATTCAAATCGAGAGGTGACGATCGCAAAGAGTGACTGTGTGCACCACTCGTGAAGAAGAAGAGCATTGGTGCATGTTTGTGGGGAGGGGGTTCATAGGTGACTAGGGCACTCGAGGGATCCTCATGTAATCCAATTCAATTTAGGAAGCAAATGATGTGTTATACCAAATATTGGCTAAAATTGTAGTTGAGAAGCTTGACATGCCTGCAACCAAGTTACTCATACAAGACAACATAGCTCCAAATGTTGCCAACTTTCCATATTGGCAATGGATGATGGATGCAACGACAATGGCAAACGAAGAAGTGAAGGCACCCACAACACGCGAGATTAGGGGAAAATGGACAAATGCAAAGTACTAAGATGTGAGGGTGGTCGTCTCCACCTTTAAAACTGTATGACAAACTAGAGGATGCACCATTACATGAGATGGTTTGACTGACTCAACTAAATGTAGCATAATCAACTTTATGGTGTGCTACTACTTGGAAATGATGTTCTATAAATCAATTAATGCATTGGAGGCAATGAAAAAAGCAAGTCCTTATGAAATATGAATAGGATGGTGAATGAGCCTAGGAGAAAAATGTGGTGCAGATTATAATCAACAATGAAATAATATATAAATCCGTAGGTAAAATGTTGATGGATAAGATTAAAAAAATTTATTTTGGTTACCATGTGCCGCACACTGCATCGACCTTATATTATAAGATATTAGAAAGAAGAACATTGTTACAAACTTAGTTGAAAGGGCAGGGGATGTGATAACATTCATTTACAAACATAATCAACTAGTTGCTATAATGAGGAAGTTCATGCATGGGAGAGAGCTACTTAAGCCTACAACAACTCGAGCATCAGGGAGAGTTGAGCGAGATGCTTGTTTTTCGTGAGTTGCTCAATACAAAATATGGGAAGAAGACATTGGGGACTGTGGCTGAGATTGTATAGATCATTAGGCACAACAAATATTGGAAGAAGGTTGTGAACATCCTCGAGGTGATGGACCCACTAATGAGAGTCTTTTGTTTTGTAGAATTTGACGAGATACCTACCATGGGCTTTCTTTATGATGCTATAGATAAAGCGAAACTTACTACTCATGATTGTAAACATTTATGGATTATTTAAAGATAATTGACAAACATTGTGGACGAATCAACTTCACCACGACCTGTATGCAACATGTAAAGTCTCATTTTAGTAATGTCTAATGCATGTACATTATGCACTTGTTTTTATTAGTACACTAAGTTAATTTTATGGTATAATCATAAAGTCTTTGTTGTCATTATTGTAATGTAGGATACTAAACTTTGCGATATCAAATGTTGCTTCATTTGTTGAGGATGAAGAGGTCCATGTCGACCTCAAGAACCTGATAAAGAGATTAGAACCCGACATAAAATTGTAAACAATGGCATTGAATGGATTACAAGTTTATATATATATATATATATATATATATATATAGTTGATTAGTGAAAGCATTTTGGAGAGAGTACAAAGACTCTGAAGACTAGCAGTGTAAGTGTTGAGCCAGGCAATTTCTTCCTCTACCTGTAAGAGCAACTGGAGTTGTTTTGCACTTGTCCTTTCGAAAAATAAGAATAAGTTGAAGGCCAGGAAATTGGATTGACTCGTTTACATGCAGTACAACATGAAACTAAGACTATGGAATTCAAAGTGTATGGCAGACCTAGTTGAAGAAGGCGAATTTTGTCCAATAAACTTGGACAACATATACGATGAAGAGGACCTGCTTCTACCAAAGTTGGAATAAAGGGCGAAATAGGTAGAAGAGGACAATGGAGAATGTTGAGGTGCATGACCCAGTGTTGCTCGTGGGGTAACAAGAGAGTCGTGCAACTATCTTGAAGTCGAGCAAGGTTACAAAAGATTTGGCTCAAGAAAAGATTAGCAACAATGAAACTAATATAGATGATGATGACAATGATGAAGATGCCCCCGTTGGTCCTACTTCTGGTGTTGTTGAGCACAAGTGGGTACAACCATCTATAGAATTAGAGGCCGATGTGCATTGCGTGATTAGGAGTCGGATTTATGAGTGTATTAAACATGGAGTGACCAGTCATGGGAGGAGTGTCATAGGGAAGCAGGGCACAAATGGCATTGGAGATGGAGCACCAAGACATTATAAGGCTTACAAGTCATAAATCTTGTATAGTATGCGCAGCTCGAGGAACTTTCTTATTGGACTAGTCCTGGTTGATATGATCCAAATGGAGTAGGTCGATACAGGGGATATAGATACTTGGATCCGGATCTGAGTTATTCATCATCCCAGTCTCACTCTGAGTAATATTAGATTGGCTGATGGTTCCCATTCCAAAGCCCTAGGAAAGGGAACTTTTTGTCTTTTTGATTCCTTGTTTTTTTCTTCCATAGTTCATGTTCCATCTTTTCCATCTAGTCTTCTATTTGTAAGCTCTTTGAGAAAAGAACTGAATTGCTATATCATTTTTTTATCCGTCCTATCGTGTTATCCAAGATTTGGAAACGAAGAATATGATTAGTGGTGGTCACGAAGATTGAGGGCTTTATCTTCTTAACCATGACCGACCTAGTTATGCTCATGTTTCAGCTTCTGACATAGGGAATAAAAATCATGTGACCCTCTACCACACTCGTCTAGGTCATTTATCTTTTCAATCATTATATCAATTGTTTCCTGGAAAGTTCAATAAATGTAATAACTTAAAATGTTAAACTTGTCAGTTATCCAAGCATTGTCAGACTACTTTTCCCTTCGGTAATAGAAAGATATTAAATCCTTTTCAACTCATCCATTTAGATGTATGGGTATTTGGCTTCAAATAAATGTATATTTTTTCATTTATTGATGATTTCTTTTGGCATACATGGGTTTACCTCCTAAAGTGTTGCATGAAGTCCCATTAATTATAAAGATGTTTCATTAAATGGTTTCCACACAATACAATACTAAGATAAAAAGATGTCAATGCATCATGATTTACAAAAATATTTCATTGACCATGGTGTAGAACATGTGGCCTTATATGCCATAATAAAACGGAGTGGTTGAGCGTAAAAATCGACACTTATTGGAGGTTACCCAATTGTTACTAATAAGCATGCTAGTACCAAAGATATATTGGGATGAAGCCATTCTTCTTGCAACCTATATCATAAATCGAACTTCAACCTGATGTTTTCAAAGGAAAATACCCATTACAAATCTTACAACCTCATGCATCTTTATTTGACCCCCCCTCCACCCCCCCCCCCCCCCCCCCCCCCCAAAAAAAAAAAAAAAAGTGTTTGAGTGCACTTGCTTAGTCCACAGTGTTGGACCATCTTGCACAAAGTTGGGATGACAATGAATAAAATGCGTGTTCTCAGGGTACTCAAACTCTCTAAAAGGATATAAATGTTAGTCCTATAAATCAAAATAGATATGTTTTTAAGGATGTCACATTCTTTGAAATCATACCTTATTTCAATTCATAGGACAATACTCATACTCTTGCTCCTCTTCCCCTTCTTGTCTTGGATGATTCCCACATGGAAGAGGTTCCAAGCCCCAAAACCAATAAAAGAACTATGGGTCTACTCTCAGAGGAAGAGAACTCTTCCCAATCACAACCACTCTTCAATGTTGGAGCTAGAACAAGAGGATCACCAAATTGCCCTTCACAAAGGAACTCAGTCTTGCACACATCATCCCATTGATAACTATATCTCATTTAAGTGTCTTTCTCCTTCTTATCAGCCATACCTTTCATCCATATCATTTGTTTCTATCCCAAACACGATTTGTATACGCTCTGAATCATGTTAAATGGAAAGCAACAACGATAGAAAAGATGTTTACCCTTGAAAAACAAAATATGTGAGACTTGGTCACTCTTCAACCAAGAAAACATGTATTTGGGTGCAAATGTTCACCTTTAAATACAAGGTTGATGGATCAATAGACAGATGTAAAGCACAACTAGTTGCTAAGGGCTTCAATTAAAAGTATAGCGAAGATTATGATAAAACTTTTGCCCCGGTGGCAAAATTAAACTATGTTTGCATCTCTTATGTATCATTGAGAACCATAATTGTCCCTTGCATTGGTTGGATGTCAAAAACATGTTTTTACATAGTGATCTTCATGTAGAAATATATGTGGCTCTTCCTCTTGGTTTTCGGCCTATGTGGGAGATTGGCAAAATCTTTTGTCTTCAAAAAGCTTTGTAATGCCTCAAGTAGTTACTTCAGGCCTGGTTTAAAAAGCTTGGCAATACGATTTCCAACATAAGATTTAATAGAAGTGACTTTGACCATCTTGTATTCATAAAACATACGACAATTCTTGTCGTATATGTTGATGACATCAATTTAACTAGCACAAGCATCACATTCACTGAAATAGACTATTAAGAAATACTTTGCCTTGTCATTTGAAATGAAGTATTGAGGGCTAATGAAGTACTTCCATGGAATTGAAGTGGCTCGCTTAAAACAAGGAATCTATTTATCCTAACGTAAGTAGGTGCTGGATTTTCTCTTTGAAGTGGTTTACTTGGTGCTTGTTCTATTGACTACCTATTAAAATAAATCATAAATAACATGAGAGACACTCAGATGAAATTGATACTCCCAGCATGTATCATCAACTAGTGTGTTGACTAATTTATCTCAGCTTAACTCGTCCCAACATCTCTTATGCAGTTGGAATTGTAAGCCAGTTTATACAACCACCTTGCCAACATCATCTCGAAGCAGTCTATTGAATTCCTCAGTATCTAAAAGCTCCACCTGGTCATGGTTTTCTCTATTTAAATCATGACCATTTGAGCATAAGTGGTTTTTGCGATGTTGACTGGGTTGGCTCCTCCAGTCGGCACTCTACTACAAGGCATGTTTATAGGAGGAAATCTAGTTTAAAAAAGCAAGAAGCAATCTTTTGTTGCTCTCTCCTCCGCTGAGGTCGAATATCGGGCAATGGCTCTTGCAGCATGTAAATTGCTATGGGTGAAAACCATTCTTCAAGATATGGGGTTCATAAGAAATTCAATTCCACTACATTGTGATAATCAAGTGGCCATACATATTGCATCAAATCCGGTCTTCCACGAACGTCCAAAGCACAATGGGGTTGACTATAATTTCATTAGGAAAAAATTAGCTGGCAAGCTTCTACATACACCCTTTGTTTGTTTAGAAGAACAATTAGTAGATGTCTTCACCAAAGTCACAACAACAGTTTGCCTCAAGACAATCAGTGTCAAGCTCGGCACGAGTGATATCCATGCACCAACTTGAGGGGGAGTTAGACTTGTGGAGTACCTTATGATATTAAGATTTGCATTAGACCTAAATTAGGATTAGTCTTTCTAATGCATCTTTTATCTTCTTAGTATTCTATTTTGAATACAATTCTTATCCTATAATGTATCTAAACTTTTCTATTAATACATCATTAAGGGGGAAATACACAACTTTCCCAACTCTTCTTTAGTGCCTCTGGGAGCATGGGAGACATGATCACTCTATGTCAGTGCCACATGTGGAACATATCACTAGATATGAACCATTTATTTAATAGGTCTAATAGTGGGTGGACCATATAAAAAATGACAATTAGGATGATCCTAACCCTGTAACTGGGGCATGAAAATGGATACTCGAGAAAAAAAATCAGCAAGAGTTAATATTCGGGGAGAAAAAAAAATAAAAAATCATTTAGATGGTTACGGTAATCCAGTTGAGTAATTTTTTTGTTAGAAGCAAATCAATGGAAGAGCCCATGGGATGAATTGGGTAAAGTAGTGGTACTGGGTAGATGGTTTGGTGCAACCAAGGACCACCATGTGTATAGTACAAAATATGTGAAGCACAAAAATTCCATGTTTTTAGAGGCAATGAATCTCTTACCATTACAATAATTCTTTTACCTTCCAGCTATGCTATTTTATGATGCCCATAAATGGATATGGACATGTCTATGGGAAGTGGAGATATGGCATAAGACACATCTGAGTATGACATCTCTGATACTTCAATGACATAATAAAGTTCCTACCCAATAAACGACGAATCGAATAGGAGATAATTAACCCATATCTTAAGGGCTATGCACTATTTGGTGCCAGTGCTATTGAACATGGTACAATAGCTACGTTAAGCAAAAAAGTTATATTGTAGATGGTTTAAAATATAAACTAACAGCATTTAGATATTTTGTTGTGGACATCACTTTCTTTTGAAATTCTGTGGGGCACTGGACTGAGAGAAAATAGTTTTCAATTCCAGGATCCTGCTAATGCTGGTTGAGTGCATCAATTTCCTTCATGCAGGTTGGGCATCCTTTCCAAAGTCTTTATAGGAGGGAACTGGCTTATCTCCAAGAATGCTGGAGCAAAGTTATTCAGGGAGGTGATGGTGTTTTAGACAAGTTGGTTTCTGGGTAGGCTCTGTCTATGGGTTGGCAGAAATTGAATGCTGACAGTAGTTTGTTGGGGAACCCTGGTCTTTTGAATCAGTTGCAATCAATACCACCTAGGGGAGATCAAATTAACATATTTAGGCGCAACAGCTTCTGCTGATGCACATTCAGCAAAATTGACGGCAATTGGAGTGTCCCTTTTCCCTGAAAAAAAAATTCACTGGACCTATCATTATTGGAGAAGATTTTAGAAATGCTATCGTGTGGGCATCCCCTAGTAGTTTGTCCCCATGGGAGCAGGTTTTTGTTGTCAATGAGATTAAGGAAAGATGTTTTACTTTGAGAGCATTGTTTGAGTCTTGTTTTGAGAGAAGCTCATTGCAATGCATGCTTTAGCTAGGTGTATCTTGGAATGGCCTATCAATTGGGTTTTTTGTATTCACTACCTGGATGAATTTCTTTATCTTTTGCGTTTTTTAATAAAATGTTTTGGTATCAATAAGAAAAATTATAACTAGTGTTCAAAATGTTGGTATCGCGTTACGTATCACACCCTTGGTATACAGATATGTATCGGTTATCACATGGGATATATCGATTGTATCGTGTAATGTATCGTCGTCGTTGTTGTTGGAAACATGGGCAAACATTGGAAATTGATCGAATTTTTCAATGAAATTTCAATGATTCTTAAAAAAGTCATCAATACAAATCAAAACATTACAAAAAGCAAGTGCACATAATAGGTTTTCTTTGTATGGGGTCCTAATCTATGTGCTGTCTAACTAAATTGATGCAAGTATATTCAAAGTTTTTTCATAAAATTTAAAAATGTAAGAGGACGTGTGGAAACATAAGCAATGCATTCAAAAGCAAAAGAAGAATCACTACATTAGGCTACATACATGTTTGATTTTATGTTTGGACACAAAGATTGCAACCGATTTGCAAGAAATCAGGAAAATTTTATTTTAATTTTTCAATTTTTCACAACTCGTTCCTCTAAATCTTGAAATTGAAGCTCCCAATCCATGATTTTCATGTAACAATTTGGCACTGATTTAACATGATTTACAGAAAAAATGATCAAAAATAAAAAAAAAATGATCATTGGATCGAACATGTGGGATCTATCCCACTACTTGTGCGTTTCGTATCGCACAGGTGGGATACAAGATATATCATGGGATATATCGGCCGATATCGTCGATATTTAAAACACTGAATATAACTAACAGATGTTCCGAAAGCTTACGGTAAAACATGCCTTCCCTATAGTAATATTCCTCCAGTTATCCTCTGCATATGGCTCAGCTCCTGAAATGACGAGATTGGGGCGAAACCTCATTGAATCAATATGAATGGGCAGTTGATGACCGGGACTTCTATTTTGTGGGTCTGCAAAACAAGAAAGCATGGCTTTCATGAATTTTCGCTAAGAAACTACAAGTTAATATTTAGATTGTAGACAGCAGGTTTGTTAGGTCCTATAACTGAGTATAAATCTTCACTTATCAATATTGAAACCTACAATAACCAGATACGGCATGAATGTGGCAATGATGTGGTAAGAGCATGCTTTAACACCTAATTTTGATGGTTAGACACATATTAGATATGCGTATATGACTTAGTTATCTTGAAAATAAATGCAAAGGCAATCTCCAAGAAAAGCATCTTGACTCCATCGTCAAAGTGCAGCATGCATGAGGGATCCAAGCCATTCATCAAGTTTCTCCACCATGTACATGTAATAATCCAGAAATCAGGCCAGTCGGATCACTACAGTGGACAATGTGCACAACATAAATGGATGGGTAGTAAAGAATGTCCTTTGGTCTACATTCGATATATACGTTGTAGTGGCACGTAATGAATGAACCAGTTTAGGTGGACAAGGCAAATAGATGCAGGACCTGTCTGATGAATGGCCCTGATCTCACACATCTGCCACATTGGTATGTATTGAAAGCTCAGCTAGGTATCATCTGTCTAAGCATTATCATAATTAATAAAAATAAAATTCTTTACCGAATCAAGCATTCAAATTCTTCCAATTACATTATGCTTCAAATACAAAAACAAAAGATAAACCAAGTCATAGTAATAATCTTTTGAACATAAGCATTATCACCATCATCATCCTCCAAGCCCCATCCCAATTACTTGGGGTTGGCTACATGAATCCTATTTCACCATTCCACTCTATCAAGGACCATATCCTCAGTTAAACCATGGGTCAAAGTTTTTTCTTACTACCACCTCTCATGTCCTTTTAGTCCTTCCTCTTGTCCTTCTACCTTCAATATGAAGAACAAAAGTATGCAACAATTTGTGCAATAGAGACCAAGAAATGAGCTGGTTAGAAGAGTTGGTGCAGGTTGAAGGCTCTAAAAGTGCAAGAGGAGGGCCCGAAAGGACATGGGTGGAGGTGGTAAGAAAAGACTTAGGGCCCATTTGGATACCACCAATAAGTAACTTTTTAACTTTATGTTAAGTTAGTTACTTTTTAAACTTTTGCTTGGTAAGCACCATTGTAAAAGTAACTTATATGATAAAAGTTACTTATCCCCAAGTTTTTTATTTTCTAGCTTTTAGTTAACGGTTGGGTATGGGCCCATGGCCCTCTTGGTTTTGGTTATGGGCCTATGATCCACAAGTTTCTTGGTGTTTTTAGTCTTAGGATATGCTAGACATAAAGTTTATTGTACAGGGGTATTTTTGTTATATTTGGTTTTTTATTTTTATTATTATTATTTTTTTAAATTTTTTATTACTTTAATAAAAGAGAAAAGGGGCGGGGATGTGAAACCCTAACACATTCCTTTCTTCCTTCTTCTCTCTCTCTCTCTCTCTCTCTCTCTCTCTCTCTCTCTCCTATTCTCCTTCTTTCTTCTCCTTTTCAATCTCTATACCAATCTATATGGTATTAGAGCCCCGTTAGGAGTGGTTCAAGCCTCACAATCTTCTCCAAGCCAACCCCAAGTTGCTAGATTTAACTTTAGGGATCTTTCCGAAATGTAGGGGACCGATCAGGCTTTAAGAGAAAGTAAGTTGCTGTTTTATTTTATTATTATATTTTTGTGTGTGCAGAAAACATGTTGGTTTCTGCGTTTTTCTTCAAATAGAAAGAAAACGCCCTAAAAAAAGGGAGCATAGACGCCTTGACAGATATTGAAGGCATGCTGATTTTTCATTTTATATATGCAGTTTTTGGTTCTTTAATGTTGGTTTCATTGTATAGATGTTGAATATTCTTACCCGGAAAGTTGTATGCGATGTGGGAACCATTTTGACATGAATTGGAGTTATTCTGGGCTAGAAATTTCCGTGTTATGTGATTTTGGACATATAGTTGTGTGTGAATCTAGCGTTTAAAATTAGGGTTCTTCATTGGTGTTGAAGTTTAGTTTATTGTGGAATGTATATGGAGCCCAAAAGTATAGTTGGTGGTTCCTTGTGTCTTGGGGAAATGCAGGGTCCCTCCTTTAATGCCTCAATAACCTCTGTCAAGTTGAATGGGAAGAATTATCTTCTAATGGCCAAGCTAGTCGAGGTTTTTCTCTTATTAGCCCGCGAAAGGGATCAATATCTCACGGATCCTAAACAGGAGAAATCTGACCTTAAATACAAACAATGAATGTGTAAGGATGCCTAGATTCAATCTTGGTTATGGAATAGAATGGAGTCTGAAGTGAGCTCTAATTTGGTGTTTTTAAACATGACAAAAGATGTCTAGGGTATTGTGAGGGGGATGTACTCCTCGGAACAAAATATTTCTCATGTGTATCATTATATGAGATCTTTTTGTTTCAAAAGGGGTATAAGCCCCTTGGTGAATACTTCGCAAAATTGACTGGAATGTGTGAAGAGCTTTCCATATATCATCTAATTATGTCTGACATCACCCTCATGAAGAAGCAGCAGGAAGATATGAAAGTAGTGAAACTTCAATCTGAATTGCCAAAGGAGTACCAATCAACAACGGATCAGATTTTGGGAGGAGCTTCTATTCCTTCAGTGGCAACGGTTTATGAAAGGCTTCAGAGAGTCTCCTTGGCAAGCGACTTTGTTAATGTTAATGTTAATGCATCTGATAAAACTACGTTGGCCAATTCTTCCAATTATTTTAGTTCACATGGAGGCTGTGGTGGACGTATTGGGTGTGGTTCTCTTTGTGGTGGAAGAGGTGGTAGATTCTCAAGGGGAGGTAGAGATGGTCGTGGTGTTCAAGGAGACCGTATGTGTACTCATCGTGGCTTGATAAATTATACTATGGACTTTTGTTGGGATCTTCATGGAAAACCCTCAAGGGACTAATCAAGCCCTTATGGTAAAAGATGTTTCTTCCGATGGTAGATTCACTACTCTTGCTTCGTCTGAGCCTGATCGTGAATAGATAAGTATTTCATTATCATGAGAGGAATATGTGCGTTTTCTATCTTCTAATGGATCTACATCCAACAACAATGCTACCTCCACCTCTACAACTACTTTGGCTCAATTAGGTAAAGCATGTCTTTTGTCATCTTCTACCTCCCCTTGGATCATCAACTCTAGGCATCCGACCATATTTATGGTAATCCTACTTTCTTTTCTTCTTTTTAATTATGTTTCATAAAATACATTGGTTACTTTAACTGATGATACATTGTCTAATGTTGTTGGAGTTGCTATCACTCAACCTAATGCATTAGTCTCTGTGTCATTAGTTTTATATGCACCCAAGTTTCCATTTAGCCTTTTATTTGTAAGTAAACTAACAAGGTTATTAAATTGTTCCGTGTCCTTTCCTTCTTATTGTGTGTTTCAAGACCCCAAGACAGGTAGAACGATTGGTGGAGGCCATGAGAGGAATGGTCTATATTACTTGAAGAGAGAACCAGTAGGTGCAATAGTGTTTCCTTCAGATTTGACAATTCAATGGCATCGTCCTTTAGGACATCCATCACTCTAGAATATACAAACTCTCATCCCATCTTTTCCCAAGATGTCAAAGTTAGAGTGCGAAGATTGCGAGCTGAGTAAACATCATAGAGTTCATTTTCAATGCAAAATTGACTCAAGAAGTGATGTTCCATTTAAATTGGTTCATGGTGATGTATGGGGACCGGCTTGAGTCCCAAGTTTTGTTAGGTTTTAAATACTTTGTTCTCTTTAGTAATGATTATTCTAGGATGAAGTGGTTATATCTAATAAAGAATAGGTTGGAAGAGTTTATTATATTTCAAAATTTTTATAATGAAATAAAGAATCAATTTGGTGCAAAATTGTGCATGCTTAGGTCAGATAATGTCATGGAATTTGTTTCTAAGGATTTTTAAACCTATTTATAAAGTTATGGCGTTATCTACCAGACCTCTTGTGCTTATATGCCCCAACAAAATGGGGTGACTAAACACAAGAATAGACATCTAGTGTATGTGACTTGAGCCTTGTTACGAGGAATGAATGTTTCATAAATCTTCTGGGGCGATGCAGTTCTTATTGCATGTCATTTGATAAATAGGATTCCCTCATCAATTTTAAATAGCACAACACCATTCTCTATGTTGTGTCCTGATCAACCATCTTTTCTTGTTCCTCCCAAAGTGTTTGGTTGTACTTGCTTTGCTCATATATTTGGGTCAAGTCGAGAGAGACTCTTGCCTCGTTAAGCTAAGTGCATTTTTTTGGGATATTCACGTAATCAAAAGGGTTATTGGTGATATTCTAAAACTCTTAAAAAGCATTTTCTGACTGCTGATGTAACCTTCTTTGAAGATGTTCCGTTCTAAGTTAAAGATGGTCGTACTGTTGACGCCAAATCTATGGAAACTCCCTTGCCAAAGGTATTTCCTTCGAAATTTGATGTTGAAATACCTCAGAAGGATTTCAGAGAGACTTATTATAGAAAAATGAAAAAAGACCTAGCATGACAGACTATTCCTCTTTAATTCACATAGTTAGCTACTGCTCCTACTAAGGTTCTTAGTTCTTCTGAGTCTCTTGGGTTGCAGATGATCTTTCTATTGCGGTCCAGAAAGGTAAATGTCCTTGCATTACTCATCCAATTTTCAGCTTTGTCACTTTTACCCATGTGTCCACAAATTATCATAAGTTTCTCATTACCTTGTCCGCTGTATCCATTCCTAAGTTAGTCTAGGATGCATTGTCCAATGAAAATTGGAAACGATCTATGGATGAAGAGATGAAAACCATGTACTCCACTGATACTTGGAAGCCGATTGATCTTCCTTCAGGTAAGACTCCGATCAAGTGTAAATGGGTGCACACAGTTAAGTTTCTACTAGATGGCTCAATTGATTGAAGCTATGTTGGTTGCTAAGGGATATACTTAGATTTATGGGGTAGATTACGTGGATACATTTTCCTTAGTGGCAAGGCTTAATTTAGTTCGGGTTGTTACATCCCTCATTGAGAATCATGATTTGTCTCTCTTTTAGTTGGATGTGAAGAATACATTCTTGTATAGAGTCTTACACAAAAAAGTTTAAATGGCGAGATCTACGGGGCATGTTGCTCAAGAGTTGTCTAAAGTATGCAGGTTCAACAAGTCAATATATGGGTTAAAGCAATCACCATGGGCTTGGTTTGATAAGTTCAGTAGTGTAGTTGTATCATTTGGATTAAAAAGGAGTAAAGTAGATTGCTCAATCTTCTCAAAACACTCAACTTTTGGCTACATTCTTCTGGCCGTGTATGTCGATGATATTATAGTGACTAGTGATGACTTTCGAGGGTATTAAAATGTTGAAGGCACACCTTTAAACTCAGTTTCAAATCAAAGATCTTGGTCTTCTTCGATATGTTCAGGGCATTGAAGTGGCAAGATCGAAAGTTGGAATAAATTTATGTAAGAGTTATGACCTATTAAAAGAGACAGGGATGTTGGGGGCCAAATTGGTTGATACTCCAATGGACCCTTATCTCAAATTAGAAGCTGAAGAAGGAGAATTGTAAGAAGACCCTGGTACATACAGGAGACTTGTTGGCAAACTCATCTATTTGGCTATCACCAGGCATGATATCCTTTTTAGTCAGTGTGGTGAGTTAGTTCACGCAAAGTCCAAGGGACACCACACCTAGCAGCAGTTATGAGGATCCTCAGGTATTTGAAATGTTCTCCTGGTAGGGGTATCCTATATAGAGTTCTTGGGCATCTTTTGGTAGCCGGTTTTTCAAACGCAAATTATGCATGGTTGAGACATGATAGAAGGTCGACTATAGGTTATTGCACATTCCTAGGTGGTAATGTGGTTACTTGGACAAGCACGAAATAAGACGTGGTTGCTAGATCAAGTGCTGAAGCTAAATATAAGTCAATGACACATGCGACTTGTGAACTCATGTGGTTGAAATCTCTTCTTCAAGAATTGGGTTTCGAAGTTCAGGTTCCAATGTCATTACATTGCGATAATCAAGCTGCAATGCATATTGCCAATAACCCTGCTTAATTATTTATGAGAGAAGGAAGAATATAGAAGTTGATTGCCATTTCATTCGAGACAATATATATCAGGGATAGATCCACACACCTTATATTTCATCACATAATCAAATCACAGATTTATTCACCAAGGCTCTTGGAAAATTTCAGTTCGACAAACTTGTTTCCAAGCTAGATATGCATGACATTTATGCTCCAGCTTGAGGGGGAGTGTCAACAGTTGGGTATGGGCTCATGGCCTTCTTGGTTTTGGTTATGGGCTTATAGTCCATAAATTTCTTAGTGTTTTTAGTCTTGGGATATGTTGGACATAAAGTTTATTGTACAATGGTATTTTTGTCATATTTTCTTTTTTATTACTTCAATGAAAGAAAAAATGGGGTGGGGATGTAAAACACAACCCATTCCTTTCTTCCTTCTTCTTCTTCTCTCTCTTCTTTTATCTTTCTTCTCTTTTTAAATCTCTATACCAATTTACACTTCTCGACTTCTCTCTCTCTCTCTCTCTCTCTCTCTCTCTCTCTCTCTCTCTCTCTCTCTCTCTCTCTCCATGTGATGGATGGTCCATATCAAAGGAGGCCCCACATGATGGGTGGTCCACATCAAAGGTGGGCCCCACATTATGAATGACCCACATCAAGGTCAGCTCACATAATGGATTGTCCACATCGAAGGTAGGCCCCTAATGATGAATGGGCTAGATCCAAAGTAGGAACCACATGATGGATGATTTGCATTGGTGGGGCCCACATGATGGATGGTCCATGTCAAAGGTGGGCTCCACATGAGGGGTGGAGGATTTGGAAGGTGGTCCTGTGCGATGGACAATAACATTAAAGGTGGGCCCCACATGACGGATGACCCACATCAAGGTGTGCCCCACATAATTTACAATCCACATCAAAGGTCAGACCCTAATGATGAATGGTCCACATCTAAGATAGGGCCTGCATGATCGACGACCCACATTGAAGGTGGGGCCCAAACGATGGACAGTCCACATCAAAAGGTGGGCTTCACATGATGAGCGGTGGACATTGAAGGTGAGCCCCACATGATGGACACTTTATTTTGATGGTGGGCCTTGGATGATAGATGACCCACATCAAGGTGGGCCCCACTTCATGTGCAATCCATATCAAAGGTGCTGATGATAAATGACACACATCTACGGTAGGCCTTGCATGATGGACGATCCACATCAAAGGTGGGCTCTACATGAAGGGCGGTGATTATTAAAGGATGGCCCCATATGGTAGATGGCCCATATCAAGGCAGGCACCACATGAGGATAGTTCACATCGAGGGTCAGCCCCTAATAATGAATGACCCAATCCAAGGGGGCCCCGCTTGATGGACGACCTACTTTAAAGTTCGGCCTTGCACAATGGATGGTCCACATTAAAGGTGGGCCTGCATAATGAATGACCCACATCCAAGGTGGGCCCCACGTGATGGATAGCCCACATCGAAGGTGGGCCTCGCAAGGTGGATGGTCCACATTGAAGATAGGCCCCATGCGTTGGATAGTTCACATTGAAGGTAGGCACCACACGTTGGATAGTCCACATTGAAGACAGGGCCAAGGTGGGTCCAATATAATGAACGGTCCATAGTAAAGGTTAAACTCACATGATGGACAATGGATATTAAGGGTGGATCGAACAAACTTAAGAGATAAGTACTTATGTGATGTTGGAAACCAAACATACTTTTCTACTTTTTGGCTAATAGGTATGTCGTTTAGCAAACATACTTATCTACTAAATAAGTAGAAACCAAGATAAGTTACTTGAGGCATTAGTAACTTATGTAAAGTAACTTACTATCCAAATGTCCCCTTAATGACCTATACTCTAACTAAAGCTATGGTCCTTGATAGAGTGGAATGGTAGAACATAAATCATGTACCCGACCCCATTTAGTTG
Source organism: Magnolia kwangsiensis (assembly GCA_037074715.1). Taxonomy (NCBI): domain Eukaryota; kingdom Viridiplantae; phylum Streptophyta; class Magnoliopsida; order Magnoliales; family Magnoliaceae; genus Magnolia; species Magnolia kwangsiensis. The sequence continues at coordinate 60,057,992 of CM073585.1, forward strand.
GTATAAGGGTTAGATGATGATGTTGAAGTATGCTAGAATTTTTTTTCTTTTTGCGGATTAGCTGATACATGGCAAAAGGAAAATTAGCTACAAATGTGGAAGAGGTTTCAATACAAGGGAAAGTCAAGTGAAGTTTGTATAAAGGTATAGACCTTAAAGAGCGACTTTATTCACTACGCCATTAGCCTCCCTAGGAACATATGCTTAGGCATAAAATGGGTTGAATTTGCAACATTGATGATTTTCATCAATAACACTACATTCATATAATTCAAAGACCTTCAATTGCTTGGTGATAACTGATAACTAGCCCTCACTAGGCTGTCAATGGACTGGGCTGACCTGAAAGTCAATTGGACTTGGTAACATGGCTAGTGCAGGTTGAACACCAATCCTGTTGGGTTAGTGCTGGGTGTAAATTCGGGCTCAGGTAGGTTTGACTGATTTTCTATTGGGATTCAACCTAAGCATGATGCTGCAAGCACAAGCATGCTTGCATGGGCTGAGGCCTGAGTATTAGGTTCATAGGCTGACTCTGGATCTAATTTCATGCTCAATATATAAACAGGCTAGGCTTGGGCTTACCTAGGCTTGTCCCAAAACAGGATCATTGACATCTTAGCCTTTAGAAAAGGTTGTAAATACCAATATATGTGCCCACATCATCAAGCCCCAAAACAGATAAAGCAGTGCGAATCAGCTGTATCCTTGCAACAGCATGAACTTTATGTAAAAAAATCTTAAAAAAAAAAAAAAAAAACCAACAACAACAAAGATAAATAATAAAAAAGGAGAATGCTTAGTTTGGTATTTATTTTCTGTTTTAGTACACTTCTATGAACGAGTTGGTCCAATTTGTAATATAGCGGGAATAGCCTATGCATTGAATGTTGAATGTTAAGTTTGGTGTTATTAGTTATAGAGCTTTTGAAACATGTCATGTATTTGTATGTGAAAGTGAAGCACATATAACAATAATAACATACATACAACAAGTTGATAGCTTTGGAAGTAGAAAAATTCTGCTTTGGCCCCTTTCTTTAAGGGCATGTTTGAATTGGTGGAATTGTGTTTTCTACCATGGTGATGGTAGAAAATTCGGCAAAAAAAGCTGAGTGCGTGATGCCCTCGTGATGTTTTACAAGGAGCTGCTCTCCAATGAGGGGTGGATGTCGCCTCAGCAAGACAATCTCCTCTTCAGCCAACTCCTAGCACAGGTTGCTAATGGCCTAGAAAAACCGTTACTATGGAGGAAATTAAAGCTGTTGTTGACTTGTTGGGTGGGGACAAGGCTCTTGATCTGGATAGTTTCTTGTTGACATTCTTCTACACTTTTTGAGACATCGTGAAAGGTGATCTATTCAACATCTTTTCTAAATTCTGGAAAGAGATTGGATACCTTCGGAGCTAGTGATGCAGGACAATTAACTACTTGATCTAAAAGCTCAAACTATTAGAGTATGGAGAATTAATCCCTTTATCTCATAGCCCAGTGATGTAGGACGGCCTAATCCAACCTTAAATGAGCATGGTATTTGAAAGGGGTAGATTCATGCAATCTTAAAAAATAAATAAAATATCAACCTGCCTTATACATCATAAACACAAGAAAGGAATAAGGTTAATATAACATTGCTTATGATTATCCAACACAAACACGAAGTATTGAATCTTAAAATCTGAATTTAATTGGATTCGGCGAAAGATAGAACTTTTATCTTGCAATAGGTCCGTCTAACGATCCGAGTGGATTTTCTAATCCAGAAAAATAGGAATTTCCTGGATTCGGAAATCTAGAAAATTCAGAAAAGAATTGGTGGTTCTTTAAATTTAGATTTGGATGATGGGTTTTATGTGGGGATGAAAATCTTTTGAGATTTAATGATTTAGATAAAAAGAAACAAGATTTGGATCCTAGATCTAAAGATTTTAGGAGAAAATGAAGAGAATGGGGTTAAAGAAACGAGTACCTTGAGAAAAGAGAGAAGGAGAAAGAAGTAGAGGATGAGAAATCGTTTACCTGGGCCTCACGCTCACTTCCCAATCACTGCAAGTCGAAGACGAAATCGTCAGAAGCAAAAGCTCTCTCTGTGTTTTTTCTTTTCATAAACATAATATAACATGTTATAGGTATAGGGCAACCCTTATAAATTCATAACTACATGAAATTACCAAAATACCCCTACTAAAAAAAGTTTCAAAAAAAATAAATTCACACAAAATTATGCGCAAACTGTCTCAAAACTTAAATAAATCAAATGTTCATAGACTAAATACAAATTTAAAATGCACGATGGGCCCTGATGATAGCGCCGTGAAGGTGGCGTAATGAAGGTGGGCCGTGACGATCCAACTGTTCGATCACACCATCCTCGCGATCCAACAATCTAAATGTCTCCTCTAAGCAACTTACACATGTCACGAACACATGTGTAAGGTATTCAACTCTTAGACCCGATCCTTATCCGTCATCTAACCACATTGACACGGGTAACGCACGCCTCCTGCATTGATATACTTTGAATGGCCTGGTGTCCGCATCAACTCCCCTCGGCTGAGAAGATCTCGACTCCGGCCAGATAAAACTCTTATGCTTTTCTAACAAATCTGGATCTAGTTACTGCAATTCCGCTTCCGTCAACCATGTACAGTCGGATGATGGTCTGTTCTTCCACTTCGCCAAGTACCTCTGAAATTCACTGTCTCGAGTGGAAACAATTTGCTCATCCACAATTCTTTCAATTTCTTCTCTTTTCTTATGTATAGTGGGCATAGGTGGTGTAGGTTGGGAAGAAAATTCAAAAAGTGGCCAATGGTTTAGAACAAAATTAGGGTCTATAGGATGACTTGAACAAGGTATTAGATCTTCCACATTGAATGTTGAACTAATCCTCATGCGAGGTGGAAGATCTATCACATACGCATTGGACCCAATCCTTTTCAAAATCTTAAATGGTCCAGCACTGCGTGCTTGTAACTTCTTAACGGTACCTTGTGGAAACTGTTCTAGCCTCATCCTAACCATTACATAATCAACCTCATTAAATTCTTGAAATCTACGATGTAAGGTAACTGAAATTTTGTATTGTTCATTACTAGCATTTATCCGCCTCTTAATCTCTGCATGCAACTCATGAATGTGATGGGAAAATGCAGTGGCCGACTCTGAGGTCCTCTGGGTGACTGACATAGATAACAAATCTATGGGTAGTCTAGGTTTGTAACTACTAACAATCTCGAATGGACTCATACCTGTAGACCGATTAACAGAACTGTTATATGCAAACTCGGCGACTGGCAGGACTAAGTCCCAAGTTTTAATGTGTTCACCCACCAAACATCGTAGTAGATTTCCGAGACTTCGATTCACAATCTCAGTTTGGCCATCAGTTTGAGGATGGTAGGCAGACGAGAACTGGAGTCTCGTACCTATCAAATGGCATAATGTCTTCCAAAAATAACTAGTAAATCAGACATCTTTAGCAGACACTATAGTCTTAGGTAAACCATGTAATCGAACCACCCCCTCAAAGTAAATCTTGGCTATGTTGGACGCATCTGAGGTTTTAGAACACGGGAGAAAGTAAGCTATTTTTGAGAAACGGTCCACGACCACAAAAATGGAATCGTGCTTTTTAATTGTCTTGGGAAGCCTAAGCACGAAATCCATACTAAAGTCTTGCCACAGTGCATGTGGCACTGGCAAAGGCGTGCACAATCTAGTATTCTGCTTCTTTTGTTTTGCCAGTTGACATGTTCGACATTGCCCTTAAATGTTGGCTACGTCTCGCTTGAGACTTGGCCAATAAAATCGATCCTTCACTAGGGCGATAGTCTTATCTCGACCAAAATGGCCAGCAATACCTCCAGCATGAAGCTCCTAAACAAGGAAATACCGGAGGGAAGTGCGGGGAATATAAATTCGGTCTCCTTTGAAAAGGAAACCATCTTACAACACGAACTCACCCGAACTATGCTGGGAACTTAAGAGTGACACGTATGTTCCCCCAAAATCTGGACACATGGGATACTCGTCTTTCAATTGCTCAAACTCGACAACTTCTACACTTAAGGAGTTGAGCAATGTCACTCTCCTACTAAGGGCATCTGTTGGTTTGTTCTCGATCTCGGCTTTATGTTTCAGGACAAATGAATATTCCTGAAGAAACGCTGCCCACTTGGCACGCCTTGGGTTAAGCTTCTTTTGGGAATTCAAATACCTCAAAGCCTCGTGATTAGAAAAGAAGACGAATTCTTGTGATAGAAGATAATGACGCTAATGATATAGCGATTGCACTACCGCATAAAATTCTTTGTCATATGTGGAATACTTTTGTTTTGCCTCATTCAGTTTCTCACTGAAATAGGCAACGATGACCCTCTTGGCTTAGTACGCCTCCTATACCTACACCTGAAGCACCACATGCTACTTCAAAGACTTTAGAAAAATCTAGAAGACGCATGATGAGAGCCTCTATCATCTTGCCCTTAATATCTTTGTATGCCTTAGCTGTGACCTTACACCATATGAACTCTCCCTTTTTAATGCGATCAGTAATGGGAGCCATAATAGTGTTAAACCCTCGAATGAACCAACGATAAAATGTGGCTAAGCCATGAAAGCTTCTCACTTCATGTATGTTCCGCAGTTCAGGCCAGTCAACTATGGCCTTGACTTTTTCTGGATTTGCTCGCATCCCTATAGACGACACTATAAACCCTAAGAAGACAACTCTATCAGATAGGAATGAACATTTCTTAAGGTTCGCACATAACCTCTCCCCCCTTAGGACACTAAAGATTTGCCGCAAGTGGTCGAGATGCAGCTCTTTAGTGGTACTATATATGAGTATGTTATCAAAATAAACCACTAAGAACTTCCCCATAAAGGGTCTCAAAACCTGGGTCATCATATGCATAAAAGTATTAGGTGCATTAGTCAAGCTAAAGGGCATGACTAACCACTCGTACAACCCATCCTTTGTCTTGAAGACTGTCTTCCACTTATCTCCTGGGTGTATGCATATCTGGTGATACCCACTCTTGATGTCTATCTTAGAAAAAATGTTAGATCTAACCAACATCTCTAACATATCATCAAGCCTCGGTATCGGAAACCAATACTTGATCGTGATCTTATTAATGACCCTACTATCCACACACATCTGCCACGTACTATCTTTCTTAGGCATTAATAGCGCTGGTACGACATAGTCTCATGCTCTCACGGATGAAACCTTTTTGTAGGAGCTCATTTACTTGTCTATGCAACTTTGCATGCTCTGCAGGATTCATCCTATAATGAGGAAGGTTCGGTAAAGTAGACCCCGGGACGAAATCAATGACATATTGGATGTCCCGCATAGGTGGAAGCTCATCTGGTAAATCCTTAGGGAATACATCACTGTACTTCTCAAGAACAAAAGTCACCTCAGGGGGTAACTCTACATGAACCTCGGGTGTAACTTCCCTAACCATTAGGATGTACACCGTCGAATCATCCTGTCTCTTTCTCAAATTCTCAATAAAAAAAAGTTGATACGGACACCAGGCCATTCAAAGTATATCAACGCAGGAGGCATGCGTTATCCATTTCAATGTGGTTAGATGACGGATATGGGTTGGGTCTCTAGAGGTTGAAGACCTTATACATGTGTTCATGACATATGTAAGTTGTTTATAGGAGACATTTGGACCGTTGGATTGCGAGGATGGTGTGATCGGACTATTGGATCATCACGGCCCACCTTCATTACGCCACCTTCACGGTGCTATCATCGGGGCCCATCGGGTATCTTAAATTTGCATTTAGTCTATGAACATTTGATTTATTTAAGTTTTGAGACAGTTTGCACACAATTTTGTATGAATTTCTTTTTTAAAAAACTTTTTTTAGTAGGGGAATTTTGGTAATTTCATGTAATTACGAATTTATAAGGGTTGCCCTAAACCTATATAGCATGTTATGTTATGTTTATGGAAGAGAGAGAGAGAGAGAGAGAGAGAGAGAGAGAGAGCTTTTGCTTCTAACGATTTTTTTTCGACTTCCAGTGATTGGAAGAGGGCGTGAGGCCTAGGTAAATGATTTCTCATACTCTACTTCTTTCTCCTTCTCTCTTTTCTCAAGGCGCTTTTTTCTTTAACCTCATTCTCTTCCTTTTCTTCTAGAATCTTTAGATATAGAATCCAAATCTTGTTTTTTTTATGTAAATTATTAGATCTTAAAAGATTTCCATCCTCGCATAAAACCCATCACCCAAATCTAAATTTAAAGAACCACCAATTCTTTTTTGAATATTCCAGATTTCCCAATCCAAGAAATTTCTATTTTTCTGGATTAGAAAATCCACTTGGATCGTTAGACGGACCTATTGCAAGATGAAAGTTTTATCTTTTGCCAGATCCAACTAAATTCAGATTTTAAGATTCAATACTGGTGTTTGTGATGGATGGCCATAATCAATGCTATATTAACCTTATTCCTTTCTTATGTTTATGATGTATAAGGCAGGCTGATATTTTATTTGTTTTTTACGATTGCATGAATCTGCCCCTTTCAAATACCATGCTCATTAAGGTTGGATTAGGCCGTCGTACATCAATTATTGGTATCAAAGCTAGGTTTTTGTATTAGGTTGTCTTAGATTGAGTTATCAAGAGTCTAGATTTTTATTTTTATATTTTATATTTTATTATTATTATTTTTTTTGGGTTTCATGCATAGCATATAGTCTAGATCTGAAATTTTTAGACTTGCAATAAAACTAAAAATAAATAAAAATCTAGGTCTGAATTTTTCAACATTTGCATCATTCTAAATGTTAGGATCATCGGTGTCCATAGTCTTGTATCAAAACAATCTCATAGAGTTGTGTTTTAGGAAACCAAGTTGAGTCTTATTATGTATGCCCACTCGGACTGGTAGAGGATCTGGTCTACACCCGATTTTCAATATGGAACAGTTGACTGAGATGATGAACACGATCAACCAACGTTTGGCCGCCATTGAGGCGCAATCTAGGAACACGAATACCCGTATGGGTAAGTAAGAAGCGTCCTTAAGAGAAATCTCCAACATTAAAGGGATGAACAGTCTCACGTAGGGGGAGTAGTTGAGGAACGGGTAGGAAATCGTGGCAGAGGTCATGGAGCACGTGGCCGAGGGATAAGACGTGGAGGGGCACGAAATCTGCAGCCCCTTGTCGAGTATCAAGATCGTTATGATGTCGATGAAAGGGTCTTAAAGAGTGTTAAAGTAGATGCTCCTAGTTTTGATGGGCTCTTGACCCAAAAACATTCCTTGATTGGTTAGCGGATATAGACCATTATTTCGAATGGTATGAGATGTCTGAGAACCAACAAGTTCGGTTTGCAAAGATGAAACTTGTGGGTCAAGCTAAATTATTTTGGACAAATATGGAGCATAGGATCGAGAGATCAGGTGTCCCAGTTGTGTATTAGGTAGATATGAATGAGTTCTTAAAAGAAAAATATCTTCCTTTCTTACCGTCAAAAGCTCCTAAATCAGTGGCAAGTATTATGCCAAGGATCTATGTCGGTTGCAGATTACATCGCAAAATTTGAGGAGTATATGATGCGGTGTGATATTTAGGAGGATCCCTTAGTGATGCTGGCGCGTTTCAAGGTGGGTCTTCGCGTTGCTGCAGCGTGAGCTTTGGACCCATGCAGTCAGTGACTTGGATCAGACTTGCCAAGTTGTACAGGAGTTAGAGCTTTACCTAAAGTCTCCTATCATGAGGCACTTTGAGTCCCAAGACTCTACTGTTAGATCTAGTTTTCAGGGAACCAAACCTAACAATGGAAGTTAGCCTATAAGGATGATAAAGGCAAAGGTGTGTTTGGTGCCAATCCTAACAGTAGTCACTTGAGATTTTATAAATGTGGAGGTATAGGTCATTACGCATACCAATGCAGGGCAAAAACTTGCGGGAAAGCCTTAATCATAGACGAGTCAAATGAAAATGCGGATGACATGGGTGATTATGAAGTTGAGGAATATCACCCAGAGATAGGTGCTAGTGATTATGAAGAAGAAAAACCGGAGACTGCACCACTAGCTGTAGTTAGTTGTACTTTAGCGCAGGCCAAAGAGTGATGATTGGCACAGAAGCACAATTTTTTACATGTTTATCAAGAGCGGTGACAAAAATTGCAAAGTCAGTGTGGATAGTGGTAGTTGCACCAACGTGGTCTCTATTAGCATAGTCACTCGTTTGGGTTTGAAGCCCATCCCTCACCCTCAACCCTATAAGGTTTCTTGGGTTGATACGTCTTCTATGCCTGTGTCCCAGCAGTGTTTAGTCCCCATCAAAATCGGTTCATATAAAGACATGTTATGGTGTGATGTTTTACCTGTGGATGAAGGTCGCATCATTCTAGGGAGGCCGTAGTAATACAATAGAGATGTCACGATTTTTGGTCGCTTGAACGTGTGTATATTCGCACATGAGGGCAAGAAAATAAAGATTAATCCGTTGCCACCCAAGAGCCACATGGACAAGGCTAGGGATGTGAAAATGAGTTAAGAAAGAAGTAGATGAGAAATCATTTACATGGGCCTCACGCCCACTTCCAATCACTAGAAGTTGAAGACGAAATCGTTAGAAGAAAAAACTCTCTCTCTCTCTCTCTCTCTCTCTCTCTCTCTCTCTCTCTCTCTTCATAAACATAACATAACATACTATAGGTTTAAGGCAACCCTTATAAATTCGTAATTACATGAAATTACCAAAATACCCCTACTAAAAAAGTTTCGAAAAAAAAAAAGAAATTCGCACAAAATTGTGCACAACCTGTCTCAAAACTTAAATAAATCAAATGTTCATAGACTAAATGCAAATTTAAGATATCCCATGGGCCTCGATGATAGTGCCGTGAAGGTGGCGTAATGAAGGTGAGCCGTGACGATCTAACGGTCAAATCACACCATCCTTGAGATCCAACTGTCCAAATGTCTCCTCAAAGAAACTTACGCATGTCACGAATACATGTGTAAGGTCTTCAACCTCTAGAGACTCGAGACGTATTCGTCATCTAACCACATTGACATGGGTAACGCATGCCTCTTGCGTTGATATACTTTGAATGGCCTAGTGTCTGCATCAACTAGGCCCCACATCTCATGGCTTAGGACCTCGGCCGAACCCCCCTTGTGGGCCCTAAATTGCATGGGTACCGCCTCACATGGGTCACCTACCCTGAGTGTGTCCTCCATCCCACAGACTACACACTCGAGCCCGGTGTGAAATGCGCATTAATCACCCTCGGTGAGGAGTCTTGAACACGAGACCTCCCCTGTGGGCCCCGCCCACCCCGAGTGTGCCCCTGCATCCCATAGGCGACCCCACTCGAGCACAGTGTGAGAATGCCCTTGCATTAGCTGGGAGCATCATTCATCACAATTATCCCAAAAGTTGATAGTGCAAAGTGCTTGTGGGATTTCAGGCCTATCAACATAACTGGGAGCCCCTATAAAATTCTCACCAAAATCCTACCCTCGAAATTCCAAGCGGTGTTGGGTTGTGTTATTTCCAAGCGCCAAGGTGCATTTGTAGCAAGAAGCTAGATCTTGATAGCGTCCTTATTGTCCACAAGTGCATTGAGTCTCAGCACAAGGAGAGGAAAAGGAGAACAATTTGTGAGCTGGATATTTAAAAATTCTAAGAGCTGGATATTCCTAGATTACATGTTGGGAAAGCTGGGGTGTGGTTAGAAATAGAGAAGTTGGATTGAAGAATGCATGCACCTGGCAAAGTTCTTTGTCAACGGCTCTCCTAAAAGCTTCTTTCAGGCGTCATGTGGCTTGAGGCAAGGGGACCCACATTCACCAATTCTGTTTGCGGTAGCAGCAGAAGCTCTAAGCAAGGTGTTGGATAAGGGCAATCAGTTGAGCTAATCAGAGGTTTCAGAGTGGAGAATGTTGACTTCCTAATCTCGCATCTCTAGCTTGCCGACAAATGATCCTTTACATCTTTTCAGCAGCTTGCTAGCTTTTTAGGGACCACAAGATCCAGTTGGAGCCTGGAGCCAAACCCCATGGCCTCCCTTCTCTGGAGATGCGAGAAGGGACAGTGTGCGCTGTGCGAACGAGTAGAATGAAATCGTTCATGGACAAAATAGTGAATAGTCAGGCATTCCCCGGAAAAGATACAATGTCAGGATAGTAGTCAACCCCGGGAAGATAGTGAGATGCTTTGAGGTGGTATCTAGTCTAAAGGTGAATATTCATAAGAGTGAATTGATGGGTATCTGTGCCACCAAAGAAATGGCTAGGTTGGTGGAAGTGTTCGGGTGTTGGGCTAGATCCCTCCCATTGATGTACCTTAGGCTCCTACTGTGTGTTGGCAAGCCTATCAAACATATATGGGACAAAGTGATCAGAAGGAAACTAACCACGTGGAAGAGAAGTTTTTCTTGTTCATCATACTAATCAAACTGGCAATGTCGAATCATCTAATCAAATTCATGTCCCAATTTAAGTGCCCAACGTCATCCTTGGACAATCACGCAATTTCCTTTGGCAAAGTGCCGAAGTTAAAAGAAAAAAGTTTTATCTTCTCATGTGGGATGAGGTGTGCAATCTATATTAAACAAATCTTGCATTGCTTGGTAAATGGGTTTAGAGATTCAACGTGGAAGAAGGGAGGTTGTGGAGGGAGGTGATTGCTAGAAAATATAGTGTCTAGGAGGGGATTGGTGGGTAGGGGCCTTACGGATGTGGAAAACAGTTGATAGTGTGGCAAATTTGTTTAAGGGGGGGATTTGGTTCTCATGCGGTAATGAGTAGTGAATCCATTTTGGAAAGACTTGTGGCTAGGGAAGAAGGCCCTTAAAGATGAGTTTCGATGATTGATTTCTTGGTTCAGATAGGGACGTTTCTGTTGCGTGTTGCTTTCCATCTCCAACGGCTCCTTTGTCTGGGCTCCCCCTTGCAAAAGAAACCTAACTGATGAAAGCAGAAGATTTTATTTGTCTTTTGGAGCGGTTGCATCAAGTCAAACTGTCTTCAGCCAGGGGAGACTTAATGGTTTTGTCTTTGGTCAAATCCAACAAATTCTATGTAGATCATGTCTATAGGTTGATGACTGATAGTACTTCAGTTGAGATAGGTGCTTGTACTTCACGTGTGGTCCTATCATTGTTTCAAATCATACTCGTAGCGTACACTATAACGTAACAAATAGCGTAACTTCCTTGTAGGTCCAATCAGTGTTTTAAATAGCGCTCATAGCATACTAAATAGCATAACTCCCCTATAGCATACACTACAGGGGTCGTAGCGTACGCTACAACTACATAGTGTAGCATACACTATGATGTATTATTTATTTATTTATTTATTTACGTTTTCTTTGTATCTAATGTTGAGGAATGTGACACTTGTGCTATAGTTAATACTTGTAACCTGCGGGATTTTTATTTCTTTTCATACTTGTGACTTGTGCTTTCAATCAAACATTATTAATTAAAGTGGTTTACTTAGAAAATTGTTGATGTGATAATTACTTGATTTGGTTTATATATGCGGATTGGCTTTTGATAAATGATAATCAATCACTTGTTTGAACATGCTTATGCTTGAAAAAATGAAATACCTTTTAGGCATTTTTATATTTTTCATTTCCCTTTTTTTTTCTTACTATTTATCATAGTTTCCTATTTTTAAATTAAAAAAATAAAAGTATCATGTAGCTTATGCTACACGCTACACAGTTTACACTACACGTTATAAAGAGTTGAGCGCTATGCAACATGCTAAAACTATTTAAAGCACTAGATCCTATAGGACCCCTCCTAGGGTGGCAACTTTTGCTTGGCTCATAGGAAGGAAGAAGATGCCTACTATTAATTTTTTGAAAAAGTGATTGTTGATGATGCGGAGCCTGTAAGCCAGTTGTTCATCTAGTGTGTTTGCTCAGAAGGTGTGGGATAGCCTCCTCATGCTCTTTGGGATCCCTCGGGTGATGCCATGATCTATCGGCATGCTTTTCCATACAAAGGTAATGGCAGGGTCATTTGCAAGCTAGTTTTGTTGATTGTCATGTGAGCCCTATGGGGGGAAATGAACAATACATCTTTCTATGATAAATGCGGGTTGGAGTTGACTGTGTTTGAAAAGGCTAAGGTTGATGTTGTAACACGGTTTAATTTTACAATGGCCCCCCACCATTTTGATTGGAATGGGTGCAGGGTTGTAATTGGCGCTTTTCCACCATTGGTGGTGTTTTTAATAAAATTCTCTCTAAACAAAAAGTTTTCTACCGTGGAGAGAAAAAATGTTCCACCGATGTGACGCTTTCTGTTGAAGACAATAAAGTAACCTATGAAGACAATTTTCCTAACAAAAGACATTTTTCTTGCCCTCCCAAAAATCTAATAATTATGTTTTTTTAACCTTGTTTTAATAGACTACTCACTTTCTAACCATTGAACTTTCCACTTTTCCTTGGAAATTAGGTTTGCTCAAATAAACCTCTTTAGGATTCTTTTCCACGAGTTTAGTTAGAAGTGATGCATTCCTTTCCGAATCTACTTGGTGGATTCCACCAATCCAAACATCATATAATAGGAAAATCCAAAAACAACAAAGAAAAGCGTAAATACAAAATTTTTAAAAAAAATCTAAAAAATATTGAACATTGCATGTTCGTTTGTATATATCAAATTTGCTATTCAATGTGAATTTGGGTGTGGCCGATTCTCATAAAAAATTTCTATCAACCAAGGTATTCCATAACGGTAACAGTGGCTGTAACAGCAACCGCTGTTATCATTATGATACGAGCCATAACGGCCGTTATGACTCCCTTATTAGCTGTTACGACTCCTTTTTTTTTTGGAAAAAAAAAAAATGATAAAAGGACTGTTACATGACCGTTACGGGGCCATTACGGTCCATTATAGGGCCATTACAAGCTTCTTTTTTTTTAATAGTAACTGAGAAATTCATTGAAATGAGGAAAAAGACAACAACGAAAAAAAGAAAAAAGACAAAAAAAAGGACCCAGCTGCTGAGATAGCAGACAGGCCCTAAAAGCCTAGAAAGCTAAGATCGACCAACTTAAGACCATTAACACTAGAAGCCCATTCGATTACAAGTCTTTTGGCTCTGGTCCAACCCTTAAAACAGACGAGGAAGCATTAATAAAACAGCAGTCGTTCCTTTCCTCCCAAACGGCCCACCAGATTGCGATAATAGCCAGACGCCATATGACAGACTTAGATCTTTCCAAATTGATACCATTCTAGGCCTGCAGAAAGGTAGAAGTCGACTCAGGATTGCACCAGGCAACAGAAAAACTCTGACAGAAATCGGCCAAAATTTTTGTCGTGACTGAGCAATGGATCAACAGGTGATTCGCTGACTCCCCATCCCTCATACAGCACAGGCAAATATTCACCAAATGCATACCATGCCTGATGAGATTATCGATCGTCAAAATTCTGTTCCGCCCCACAAGCCAGGCGAAGCAAATAAACTTTACAAGCTTTTACCATGCCATTACAAGCTTTTACGGATCGTTATGGGCTTTTACAGACCGTTACGAGCTTTTATAGATCGTTACAGGACTGTTACGGGGCAATTACAACCGTTTTGGCCTCGTAATGTTTAACGGTTATGACCGTTTCCATTACGTAACCAGTTTTGAATACCATGGTATCAACATCCATCAAAACTGGATAGATATAAGCCAATACACTACATATTGGCCAATATTTTGCACAACATACCTCAAGAAGCTTTTCTATTCCTGATAGACACACAAGGTGAAGAGAACAATATACATAACAAGAAATATAAATGGAAAGAATATATGATTAGATGACATACTTTTGCTTAACTTCTTATTGAGGTCAGAGACGCTTTCCTCAGAAACTAATAAGAATTGGGCTTCATTGACGAAATTCAATTTGCTCTGCACATCTCTACACATGCCTACTATGCCACTTGTATTCATGCAAGAAGTATGTTCTGAACCAAAACATCTCATCAACGTACAAGGACGTGCAATTGCTTCTGTGAACCATAGGTTAACATCACTATCATAGCCCTGCACTTCATATCTAGTTTAAAATAAAGCACACCATTAGATTGCCTTGCTAAATTAGAAAATAACAACTTCTGTGCTTGAATTTAGATGAAGTTGAATATATAATTGTTATATATAACTATGGCATCTGTTCCATCTAATGCAATGCACTTGAAGAAAGAAGCCCATATTATTAAATTAAATTGGCATAATTCCTTTTTAACATGTTTATCTTAAATGAGGTCTATCACGTGTCATGATGTATCAAGATGGCACACATGCAAAAGTTAATGAAAGGCTGCTATCAATTGGTGCATCAGATACCTAAAAAGAAATCTTAACATTTCAAGTATGTTATTGGTGGAGGGGCAAGGATCTACATGCATGTCAAATAGATAGTCAATTATATATCAAACAAAAGGTGTTAAAAATAGTTACACGAAAGGCTATTATCAAATGTTGCATAAGATGAATCTCAACATTACAAGCATGCTATTGGTGTGAAAGTTGCATTCTTTATAGAATAATAGTATTAGGTAGGTGCCAAAAATATGCCAAAATATACAAGAGAAAGGGAGGTGTGTTATTCATATGCTTTACATTCGTTCTATCACATTAAAGATATACATAAGGGTGGGCCGAGTAGCCTGCCCGACCCGGCTTGGGCTAGGCCTGTCCCTACAAGGTTGGCTCATGGGTCAGGCTTGGGCCTCATATGCATTGGCCTGATCAAATTTTGGCTTGGGCTTGGGCTCGGGCTCAACTGCAATAAGCCCAATCTGGCCCAACCCGACTTTATATGTGCATGTGTTATATTGCACAATTATGTCATTCTAATACTTGATTAGCAACCCATCGATCTTGAACATAGATCGTTAGCTTCATTCCTCTAAAATGTCTATTTCTTTGTTCAACATCGGCCCACTAAAACTTTTTTTGAGAGATCGTCCCCCCCCCCCCCCCCCCCCCCCCCCCTAA